>CM035115.1:79780529-80380529 GCA_020205555.1 Panax stipuleanatus | reverse complement strand
TAAAAATGAGTGACAACTTAGAGGGATAGAAGTGTCATTCAGCCTTTGGAAAAATATTAGTAGATGATTACACCCTCTGCAATGATGTGTTATGTGAGCAAATATTGTTATTTTTGTTAAGTATGCTATGTGAGCAACTATGAATATGATTGCTCCGTGCAATGATATGATTGTTAATGGTTATACGCAAGATTGTATCTAGCCAATATCCGCACTTATGTGCAAAGTTAAGAAGAAAAGTTCTAAAATGGAACTGTTTAAGATTGTAAGTTTTGTGTATGTGCAATAACGTGTTTTTTAATCGTTAGTATGTAGTAATTGAGTTGAACAACTCCTTTGTATGGGCAGAGGTTTAAGACGTGTTAAGAAACCGATTTAGCTCACTTACGTGATGGTATTGATGAGACGGGAAACTAATTCATTAGTTCTTGGGTGGGGAACCACTCAGTTCATTATATTGTTAATTGTTGAGAACTTGTGTTGTGTTGTTCTTATATATATATATATATATATATAGATGTTGAGAAGGTGATTCTTTTCACATATGTATATCTGTAGAATAGGCTTAGTCCTAAAAGTGTTGTAAGTAGAGCTTGTCCAAACTAAGTTGTTTTAGTGCGGATTCAAAGGTAGGTCTGATAATGAACAACCCTAATATTAGAGAAAGTTTTATGTCAGAATTCCTGGCTGATACACAAGGTGTCAAAATAAACGCATTTAGTCGTTTATGAATGTAGTATTGTGTACAATACAAGGTACGTTAGGCTAATCACCTAATGTGCACGTAATTAAAGACGGTTTATAGTTGAAGTATTGTTTAACTTTTATGAAAAGAAAATGTTTTCGATCTATAGGACCGCTCAGCGGGACGTTAACAAGAGATTGACGTAGAGAGGGAAAAGTCCTAATAACTTATCTGTAGTTATGAGAAGATATGAATGGTCTTATTGACCTTAAAGTATCTGAAGATAATATTTTCAATCTTGGGATTGTTAATATAATGTGAAAATGTTAATGATAGGAAATCTAATTTGTTTCCTATTTATTCGAGCTGCTTCATAACTATTGTTCAGTTATTTAAATTTTCAAAGAATGATTATATGATTCTTATTTTGTTGTTTATTCAACTGTTATGACTTGTTGAGCAATTAAATGCTCTCTTGCAAATTTTTAAAACCTTTGTAGCTAGAGCAAAAAAACCTGAATGGTCAGAAGAGATTAAGACTTTAAGAGAAGGAATATGTTAAGGAAGTAGAATTAATTGTATAGATGTATACAATGTGTTGTAATTATAATATTTTTAATGATGTATTATTCATTAATATTATGATATGAAGATGTAAAGGTCTGAACCTGAGATTAGAAGGTGACATATTGTAATATATTGAAGTTAAATTTATGTCTTAAGAATATATGGATGTGTGTTGGACGATTAGCATCGTGACGCACCGAACTCAGGTTTGAAGGTAGACCCGGATTTGGGGGCGTTACAGTGACATAATCAAGAAGCATTCAGAACTGGAAGTAACTTGTCCAAAACAAAAAAAAATGAATAAAAGAACTGGACATCGGACTTCCGACGTACACCAAATGACTGAAATGCCAGAGAAGGAACGCATATTGAATGCTACCATACTCATCCATCAACCATTCAAACACAACTAAGCTTTTTCAAAAGTTGTATATAACAAGCATTCTAGATCATGGTAGTAGAAAAGTATCCGTTGTTACTCCCACAGTCACACGTAAGTGTCACTAAAATTTCAATAAAATTCACTAAAAGAAGAGCCCACAAGTACGGGCCATCATACATTCACTTACCTCATCTTTTCCAGGAAAAATAGGTTTTCCATGTAGAAGCTCAGCAAAGATACAACCAACAGACCACATATCAACAGCTGGACCATACTTTGTGGTCCCAAGCAGCAACTCTGGTGGTCTGTTCAATAGAAAGAATCCTTGTCAGCTAAAATTTATAGACTAAATGATAATCTTATCCAGATTATCAGAGATCTTATTATTACTTGAAGGATAAGGATGTGGTGGTGGGAAACAGGAAGGAGACATGAACACTACCTATACCATAAAGTAATTACTCGATTTGTAAGATTTCCGTTGTGATCATTTGAGAAGGATCGAGCAAGACCAAAATCTGCCAGTTTCAAATTACCCTCGTTATCAATCAGAAGATTAGAACCTGCAAAATCAATCCAGAATAGTCCTTCAGCTTCGTTAATTAACCGCAAAATTTTTGTGAAAGGCATGCTTTGACGTTAACCTTTGATGTCACGATGAAGAACTTGATTTACATGACAATAGTGAAGCCCAGTTAAAAGCTGTCTCATATAGCACTAGAAGAAGAAGAAGAGTAAGGATCAAGCATGATAGTATAGTAACCAGATTTTCCACAAAAATATGTTAATGTTACCTTAATTTGAGGAACAGAAAATCTCATCCCAGGACGATCAGCAAGACCAGTCAAATCATGGTCCATGTACTCAAAAACCATGTAGATGCCGCCTTTGTACTTGTTACCATCTGCATACCCGAGAAATGACACTAATTTAAGAAAGAATCTGTCCTCAAATTCGAAGAACCAGCTAAGATTGTGATACGTCTTTCCCCACTTGATCATTTACAATTTAACCCTTCAGTAGATTAAAGTTCATGCAGCTATTTATATATGACCGATGTCATTGGTTTGATATAAAAAGGCATAAAATATAAATCATACTAACAACGACTGTAAATCAAAGTACTTGCCTGGCCTCCCATGTTCATCCTTCTCAGGGCCTGAGCAAAAATACAAAAATCTCAATTTTAACACAAGCTATTTCAAATAAACAAGATAGAAATGACAAGTAGATACAAAACAGAAAAGATACCAGGGGATGTTACAATCTCTTTCAGCTTAATTACATTTTCGTGATGCAACTTCTTTAAAATTTTAATTTCACGAATGGCAGTTATAGGGAACTGCAAACACAAATTAATCAAGAAAAGGTTACAACTGCCGTATCCGCAACATTAAGTTTTCTTTAATCCCACTTCAAGAAGTTATCAGGTGGTACATAACTCTTAAACATTGATGGATTACCCACAAAAGTTGTACAAAATGAAATCTTACCCCCTCTCTTTCGTTGTCCATTCTTATTTTCTTCAAAGCAACAATTTCCCCTGTTTTGATTTCCCTAGCCATGTACACCTGACTGCAAGCACAGAATAGCATGGAACAACAATGAGGTAACATTAACATCACAGCAACTATGTGACACCACCTATGTTGCACGGACTATTCACTTTTCCCTAGTACACATGTCTGAAACTCGACACTCGGACAAGGGTATTGGACACTTTATTTTAGTGTAAAAATTGGCAAAATTGAAGAATACCCGTGTCGGACTCTTTAATGTACCATGTCCAACCGGGACACTCCATCTAAATCCATGTAACATAGGACACCACAATGAAGTAAAAAAAAAATTGACTTGTCATACATGATACAACAAAGACTCCTTTCTCCAACAAAATCTTCAAGACTTCAAGTAATACCCCCTTCTCTGTCTCTATATAATTGACCTCCTCCTCTTTTGGATGTCCAATATTAATTGAACCACTTCACTTTATATCAATTCAAAGCTTAATGGACCCTATATCCTATTGGTTTAATTTAAATATTTCAGGCCCCACATTTTTTGAAAAGATAAGATGTGGTGAAGTGAGTGGTGGTGGTGGTTTTTTACGGTTTTTGGAGTTTTTTTTCCTTGTCATTATTTTACCAATTTTATTAAGATCTCTCTTCCTATAAGGTGTAACCCAAAATCACCAAAAGTAACCATTCAAAGCCTCAAGCTTTATAATAAGAGATGGTACAATTCATAAACTATGTGCCCATCTTTTAAGGTCAATTAAAGATGTACAGAGGCACCCCCACCCCACCCCCCCACCCAAAAAAAAACCCCCACACCCCCTCTTTTACTTTTTCATTTTTCAATGGGGTTCGTGATCTCTCCCTTTTAACAATCACTCGTTGGACCACATTAATTATTCCAATTGGATCCAAATTTAACGCAATAGGAGAAAATTTGCATGACCGTGAGAAATTACCTTCATGCCCATGGTTGGTGCTGACATGGATATTAAAACCTAAAATTGGCCACCATGTGTTTTGCACTTGGGTACATCTAAAGAGAATTTTATAAAATAGAGAAATAATCAAACTAATAAGATTGTTTATATCATCTTCTTCAATTCACCATTCCGCAGATCAACACCTCAAACACCAAAGTCATCACCTCCACCTTCACCATCCCACCATCATTTTATTCTACTTTTTCTCAATATACGTATACGTAGCTCCATCAAAATCACCATCACAAAACATATCAACCATTGCCGACAGTCCAGCACCAACTGACCATCAAAAACCCATCTCATCCATATATTTGTTCTCTACTAAGACAAAGTATACATGTACATATACAATATATATATATACTTACATATATATATATATGATAAAAACATTCAACAAACAAAATAGGTACTAAAAGATAGAAATAACAAACATCCAACAAACAACATAAATTTCATGGTTCCACAAACATGAAGTTATAAACAATAACAAACACGATAGTAGAAAATTAAAAACACATAGGTTGTAAAGAGAGAATCTTGGAGAACCGGATATAGCAGTTTGACTAGAAATTGGACAAACCCTACTTCCTATTTTTTCTTTCACTACAATGACAAATATGCCCCCTTTTATTGCTAGTTGTTCACCAAATGACAGTAGTGTCAATAAATCCGCAAGTCTAGAAATTCATTTCGGACAATTGAAATGTTTCTTTTTAAGAACCAAAAAAATTTGTGCCAAAATAATAGATGCCAATAAGAACAAGAGGCTTATATATATATATATATGCACAAAAAAATTGTGTCACTTCATGATACTTGTCACCAGTGAGGTTTGGCTATGGAGCTACACGGTAATCGCTAGTGACAAGCATGTTGTACCCCCAATAGAATTTTTCAAACACCATTTTAGTAATCAAAGCGCACGAGAGTGGTGAAAAGAGGGGGGGGAGAGAAATAAAATGCAAATATATATATAAATATATACACACACACAAGGGAGTATTAGCTAGTGATGTGCAACACTGATGTAGGATAGATCTAGGATGAAGAAGTAACGGAAAATAAACTAGGATTTAAACTCCACGTTTAAACCACTAGGATCTTTCAAGTGTATCAACTCCACGTATCAACACCAAGATAGATAAAATACCTCTACGGTATGAATAAAATAATCAATTTCAATATCAATAGTCTGTAGTCTACATGACTTGTGGGGATTACATCACTTTTTAAAGAGACTCAAAATCCTAATATTACTTAAGAAATAATAAAAGTACTAAACGACTAAAATACCTTATTAATAATTCATAATCACTAATTAATGTCCTAAATCCACACTAATAAATAAAATACATAAATCACATCAACTACTTTTATATTAAACATAATAAAAACTCCAAATAATAAATATAACAAATCTCTTCTTTGTTCTCGACTTAGAGACCCCATCATTCTCCTCTTGTTGGAGAAAACTCGACCTCGAGTTCTGTAATATGAGAGAATACGCAATGAACTCCTCTGCAATGGAAGAACATTTTGGAACACCTTTGACAACATCATCAAGCGGCAAGGCACAAAAAAAATTTGGAAAGATAATTGATAAGAGCATCGCTTTCGTATTCAAAGGTGCTGAAAATAAGCTTTCTGAAACAACGAAGTCAACAATGTCAACTTGGATTGGATCAACTTCTCGAATCGTCTTTTTTTCGGTAACGAACAATTCAAAAGCAACGTTAGGTTTTCCCTCAATTTGTTCCTCATACATAATCTCTGATTCAACTTTTGGAACTTCAATAATTTCTTTGGACATGTCACAACTGTCTGTAGGCACAAAATTTGGAACATCCTTTTTTTTTCTCTTGGTTTACTTGAAGATGTGCACGCAAATCAATAAGGTCTTTTATAGAAGATATGTCATCTTTTAATAAAGAAATGTTATCTTGCATAGAACATATAGAAATCATAGTTGTCATGGCATCGCCTAGGTGGCAACTAGGCATCCTGGCGCCAGAGAAAAACAAGGCAACGCCTTGGACGCCTAGACGTCAAGGCTTACCCCTTGGTAGCTGGCTCAGGTTAAGTGATTAAGTCATTTTGTATTCATGACTCATCATAACTCATGGACTAGCTATATGGTGTAATTTTTATTATTTATTAGAATTGTAATGTGTGATGATTGTTGTCTTGGTTGATCCTTTATTCTCTACGTAGCGTTTGTTAACTTGTTCTACTAGTTTTCAATATCAAGTGTTTTATTTTTGAATTTTAATTGTGAAGTATTAATATAATTGTGTTTTTAATTGTAATCCATAGTGTTAGTTATTTTGTTTTGAGTTTTGATGTATATAAAATTTTATTGTCGAAAATGCTTTTGAAGTAAAATAAATAATGTATAAATTGTACATTATTAACGACTTGTTGCCATGTGGACGCTATGGCGAGGTGCCTTATCGCCTAGGCATCCTGGCGGTCAACTACCGCCGCGTCTCACCGTGGCGCCGTGATAACTATGATAGAAATCATTTCATGTGTAGCCTTTTGAAGTTCTCTTACTTTAACTTGTTGACATTTCCTTGTTTCAGCTTTTCTTTGTTCATCTTGATATCCACGTTCCAATTTTCCAAGGTCATTTTGTGCATCAACCATATCCCATCTAAGCTCTTCATGCTTATGTTTCAAATATCTATGACCACATGTATTATTAAGGTAGTAAATTCCGTCACTTTCATTCTCAAGAAACCAAATATACTCTTTTGTCTCGGCAATCAATTCTTTAGTGGCTTGAGACATTGGACGTTTGGATCAATGGGTTATAAATAAATAAATAAAATAAAACTTTTTTTGATAACTTAAGGGCCTAACTGAAAAGAAAATAAAAAACAGGGGCTAAAGTATGAATGTAGACGGTGTAGGAGCTGATTTAGAAAGGGTGAAAGGGTATAAGTGAAAAGTTTGTAAACTATAAGCTAAAAATGAAATATTAAATGAAACTATGGGAAAGCGAACTGTAATTTTGGCAAGATATTTATAAGTTAGAGATTAGGGTTACTTTCCTCTTGTTTCCCTAAAGAGGACAACACACCACCAGCAAAACAACCACAGCAGCAACCTTCTTCTCCTCTTCCTTTTTTTCTCCCAGTGAACAACCGCGAGGAACGGTACTCCGGAGATGAACAGTAATTCTGACAAGGAACAGTAATTTCGGCCGTGATTTTTTTTTTTTAAAGTTGCAACACCAGTCCCGCATCAAAAGATAAGAAAAAATTGTCTAAATATAAGGAAATAAGTTATTATCAATAGTACCTTCAACTCATGACATTTTGGGTGAGCCTGTAGTGGGCTAAAATGACCCAAAAAGATACTATGGGTCAGTGGTTTAAGGTTTTATTTAGATGGATTTGATTCAATTCGAACTTGGGATTTGACCCGAGATTTGTTCCGAACTCGGAATTTAACTCGGGTTGTTTCATATGGTATCAGAGCCGACTCTCAAAAGTTCGGGTCGGGTCATCTGATCGGGTTGCCAGAGGTGGGGACACAAAGGCTAGTGGTATTATCTCACAATGGAGAGAGAGAGGTTTGGAGGTGGGGACACGAAGCCAGCTGGTATTATCCCACAATGGCTAGAGAGCAAAGATATGTGGACCGTGTGTGTGCTCAGTTCTGATGGGGACGTCAGAAATTTAAGTGGGGGACTTTGTAACACTCCATTCCCATATCGAAAGATAGGGAAAAAATTTGTCTGCATAGAAGGAAATTAGTTACTACCAATAATACCTTCAAGTCATGACCTTTTGGGTGAGCCTTTGGTGGGCTAAGATGACCCAAAAAAATATTATTAGGTCAATGGGGTTAAGGCCTTATTTGGAGGGATTTGATTCGATTCGATTCGGACTTGTGATTTGACTCGAGATTTGTTCCGGACTCGGGATTTGACCCAAGTTGTTTCGCCCCCAAAAACTAAATAATTAATGGAGAAACCTTAAGCTTTGATACCAAAAAATGATGTAGCACATATCTAGGATGAAGAAGCAACAGAAAATAAACTAGGATTTAAACTCCACGTTTAAACCACTAGCATCTCTCAAGTGTATCAACTCCACGTATCAACACCAAGATGGATAAAATAATCAATTTCAATATTAATAGTTTGTAGTCTACATGACTTGTGGGGATTACATCACAATTTAAAGAGACTCAAAACCCTAATATTACTTAGGAAATAATAAAAGTATTAAACGACTAAAATACCTTAATTGATAGACACATAATTCATACATTTTATTATCCCTAATTTTGTCCTTTTAATTATATTAGTTTATTAAATTAATATGTTTTATTTTATTTTGTAGGATTTAATATTTATTGCAATAAAGTCAAAATCTTGGTGATCAAGCGATATTTAATGCTCTTATTCGTGTAAAAAATATCCAAGAAAAATCCTGCAAGGAGAAGGAAAGAGGTGGAACAATCTTGGTGTGCAAGTCAAATCCAACAAGAGAAAGGAAAGTCTATCTAGAAGATCTCTTTATCTAGAAGATCTCTTTGAGAAATTGATTGCCACTAGGAAGTTGAAACCTACATGGAAAAGGAACAAAAGTGTCCAAGTTCAATGAATCTAAATTAGGGTTCAAAGTTATTTTTCCTATAAATAGGTCTCTTGTTTTAGAGATGAAGAGGAGTAGGTATTGTATTACTTTAGGTTAGGCGTAGGAGTAGATTAAATTATTTTTTTTATTGTACGCTTGTTAGAAAATCGTCAATAAAGGGAGTTTTCTTATTTATTTTTAATCTTCTTTTCTTCTTTATTTTAGTTAGTTATTTTATTTCTCATGTCTAGTTAATTTTTCATAGCTAGGTTGAAGATGAAATTAAATAATTATTCATGATAATATTTTTTATCTCTTCTATTATTTATGCTTTCATGTTTAATTGTTTTCGCCTTCATGTTTCGTTATTGAAATACCTTCGCTTTATAGTTCTTATGTGATTTTAAATTAATTAAGAGGTTTTGATAGATTATTGTTAAGATATGAGTTTTTCATAATCCATGCTTGCTCGAAGAAGTTTTGATGGGTTATAGTTAATCCTTAAATTTTCATAGTCAATGCTTGCCTACGTTAATTGTAAAATTACTAAATTAAAGGGAAGGGAGATCAAAATCATAATTAAGTTAAAAAAATAGAAGAGATTGAATTATATGTTATGTTTATTATTTAATGGATTCGAATTCTTAGATTGCTTCCTCATTATTAGTTTTCATATTCTAGTTAATCAATTCTCAATCTTTATTTCTAATTCGCCTAAAAATAGATATTAAGGATATATTAAAATTAATCTAGTCTCTGTGGGTTCGACCTGTACTTGTCAGTTCTTCAACTTGACACTGTGCACTTGCAGTTACATATTTTTAACACATCAATAATTCTTAATCACTAATTAATGTCCTAAATCCTCACTAATAAATAAAATACATAAATCACATCAACCACTTTTATATTAAACATAATAAAAACTCTAAATAATAAATATAACAAATCTCTTCTTTGTTCTTGACTTGGAGTCCCCATCAAACACATTTTGGGTAGACTCAAATGATGATTTTTAGTGTCCTATATGTGAGTTAGAGTTTTGATTATTGTGTGATTTCAACTATGGTGGTATGTCTCCTCTTGCTTCTTTGTTTGAACTCTTTAACACTATGCATAGGTGTAGGAAGAGGAGATGGTGGTGCTGGTGCTGGTGCTGGTGCTGGTGCTGGTGCTGGTGCTGGTGCTGGTGCTGGTGCTGGTGCTGGTGCTGGTGCTGGTGCTGGTGCTGGTGGATGAAGGTTTGGTAGTTGTGGTGGTATGGAGGGTTAATAGTGGTGGTTGTAGGTAGTGTGAGTAGTGTTCGTGGATGAAAAAATTATAGTTGCTTATGCTAGGAGAGTAAATACAGAGATTTGAGGAGTAATAAGAGAGAATAAAACCCGATACAGGGAGGAGAGAAAAAATATATTTTACATATCTTTCTAAGAAAAAGTAATACAAATTAGTTGAAACAATCCGTGTCAACTATAAGTAGGTCATGTCAGTACTCAGTACAGACCATGGTATAAAGGTCATTGTATTATTTTCAAGTAAGTTTTTTCCAATAGACTTGAAATTGAGCCCAATTGAAATGATTAATGCGGTCTAAAGGACTGATTGCAAAATCCTTTTTTTGACAATTTGGCATTCCCCTCGGTCCTTAGGGTGAAGGAACTCAAACTAAAAACAAAATCCAAAATAAATCCATAAGCTATAAATTGAATATTTAAATATACCCATTGTCAACATAGTTGTAGAAATAAAGAAAATATGGTGGGTGACAGATTTAAAATCAAGAACAAATGTACAGTATGTATACAAGAAGTCTACATCTCAATCAATTACTTGAGTCAACTCAGATGTTCTTTCAATACTCTTATTTATAAACATAATCTTTCAGGAATTTTCACTTTCTTATCAGACAAAGGAAAGGACCGGTCATTCTGTCAAATTATTTGCCAATAAGTCATGCATTGTAACCTACAAACCCCACATTGTTTTTTGCCCATTTTTCACTTTATGCATATAATCCATATTGCTGTAATTACTTACATGACGTGGGCCAAACGCCATATTTTTGACAAAGTCAAAAGTTTATTAATCACCCCACTCAGCCGATGCACAAATAGTTTGTTCAACTGCCTTGGCAAAACACCATAATTTGTGATTGTCAACAATTGCTCTATGGTGGTGTTTGATAAAAGTGAGTAATTCAGATTTGAATGGTTAATATATCTTAATAAATTAGATCATCTGAGTCTAAGCGAAATATCATCTGAACTTAAAAAGTTGTTTGGTAACTAAAAAATATAAAACATTTGAATGACTTTAAAATTTTAAAATATCAATTTTAAATTTAAAAATATCTCAAATTGACTTTTCAAAAATCAATAATGATCTTAAAATTTGGAGTGGAGGGAGTACAATATTTATAGAGGTTCCATAGATTTAAATTTTTCGTTTAGAGGCGGCTCTTAATGATTTAGATTTATATCTTCCTCTTACCGATTTAAAGATGATAAGAGGCAAACAAAGATGTGGAACTATTAAGATGTATTAAGAGGTAAACAAACAACACCTACCTCTGGCCCTTGGTCAATACCCTTCATTCAATTTTTATATTATTCCACAACTTCCTTCATAATAAAAAAAACATGTTTTTATAAGAGATGAGAGCTTACAAGTAAAGGGGGAAAAGTAGTCTTCTCAACCAGTAATACCAATCTGCACCCATTGCCAAACTTCCTCAAATTATCAATGGTAAGGATCACACTCAGCTTGCTGACAAAAAAAACTTTCAATGAAGGCAATTGTCTTCCAAACAGCACGCCAAGGGAAATCCCATGTCAATCTTCCTGCAACAATCTGTAAAATGGCTTTACTTTAAGAAATCCCTTCCCTCCTACCTCGAATCCCACACTAACCAGTCCCATCTAGGGAACTAACAAAGGCAGCCACCATTTCAATTTCTAGTTTTGGAATTTCCTTGTGCCCTCAGATTCCACATTTCTCTCTCCCAAATGATAGAAACAAACTCTCAGAACAAAGATTACCTTTGAAACAACTTTTAATAATATTTGGACTAATGAATACTCTCCCCCACCCCAAAAAGAAAAAAATCCCTATTTCTTCATATTTCCTAACATTTCTAGCTTTAGCCCGGTGTTACATGCTAGCTGATTTGTGCAAAAACATTGTTGCACTCATTAATGAGAACTTCAAAGATGAATACACCAACGATCCAGACCCAATAATGAAATGAACTAAAAATTGGGGGAGAGTAATTCCCATAGACTACATTGTGCAGTATAGACTGCAGCAGCAGCCGAAGAGGATAGTGGAAAGCATCTCATATTCAACTAGGCAAAGCTCAATCAGGTAGAAAGACAAAAGCTCATGCTTCCTAACAGATTGAGCAGCCTTGAGGAATCTTTTTATAAAAACATACGGTGTTGATACCGGACATGTTAAAATGTAGGGTGTTAAGCATCGATCTTTCCATCTCAAGAACATATTTCCTTGTGTATGACTTGTCTGAAATGAAAACAAAATCTTCACAATTGGGACTGCAAACTTCCTCATATTTGCATGCCAAGAGCATCGTATGTAGTTTCGTGAAGCACAGTTAGAACCTACGAAGCAAGGATTTTTCATTTACCTAGCGAACGTAACCTCTGTGGGTATACTCGGATTCTTGGGAACTCTCGAGGATTCTCTCTTCCTTTATAACTTGTGTGTTTTGAAATTCCTATCATTATGTTTGTTATTGTCGAAATTTTGTTATTTTTCTCTTGTAGTATCTTTTTATTGAATGTTTCTATAATATATATACACACATAAAAATATACTTCCTCCGTTCCAAAATATAAGATCATTATTGACTTTTTGAAATCAATTTAAGATATTTCCAAACTCAAAATTGACATGAATTTCTTCAATTTTAGTCAATACAATGATAAAAAGTCTAAACTATGTAAAAAGTACTACTACTCGTACGATTTATTATTTCGTAACAAGTTTAAAAAAAATATCTCAATTTTGAGTTTGAAAATGTCTCAATTTTGACTTTTAAAAGTCAATAATGATCTTATAAGTTGAAACAAATGGCATATTTAATAACTAAATATGTATCGAATCCCTGCACCAGAATCCCCATTTTTTAAGATTTAGATAATCGATGTATCCCCAAATGACGAATGTGTATTCTCGTTCGTGTATCCTTGCTTCTTAGGCTAGAGTTTTTCTACTACTTTCCTTTAACAATTAAATTCATGTACATAAATGATGCATTCCTAACCGGGCTCGCATCAAACTACAACGACTCAACTCAAGTTTCGAGGGTTCAACAAATGATCTTCAGTGATTGGGCTAGAGGGTACTCAAGAATACTTACATTGGAGCTCATTAAATATGAGCGGAGAGAGGATCAATCATGTGATTTGGGATTACTAGATACCATCTATTTAGTAAGACCGAATCAATGCAAGCCAAGTCATCATGCGACGTACGAAACAATGGAAAGCTACACGGTAATACGTTCATCACGCAACAGAGATCAAAGCTTGGAGTTTTGAGTTTGCCATTTACAAAACAGCCACTTTAAGCCCAATTTCTACTTTGATCCAGCCAGAATCTCTCAATTCGTAAAGAATGAAAGTTGTAGAGTTATTCCTTAGCTTTCCGGAACATCTTGAATCATCCCAATCAGAGTTCGGATGCGTGAGTTATGACCATTTTACCAAAGGATGTTGCAGCAGGAAATGGGCGAATTTGTCGCTGCCCAAATCTGCCCCAGCGCCTTCTAAACTCGCCCCAACCCATTCCTCTCTGGACCAAATCACCCCGGCGAATTCCCAGGCCTACGAATCCGCCCCGGCGAATTCGTCAGGTTCCAGTTTGATTTTTTTACGCGTTTTGACATATTTGGACACGGGTTTCCTTCGTAAATTAGATCTTTTTAGCATATTTTCAGATTCTTATTGTAATTAAGTTGCTTATAGATTAGACTTTGATTCCAAATCAATTGTAATTCCTTATAAGAATTCTAGGGTTTCCATAACTACTATAAATAAGCTACATGAATGTAATTCATTAGACATTATTATTATTATTCAATACAATTGGGGAGATTATTCTCTTCTTCTAGTTCTTTGAGAACTCTCGAATTATTCATAGTTTGTCTATGAATGTTCAATTTGACTTATCATACAACAATACATAGTTGTGTGGCGTCTTCTATAACATCAATCGTTGATTGTACAAAGGTTATTGCTTACATATAAGCGAGGGGTCAATGTGTCATTGATGTTCCATTCAACGCAACTTCCTTACGCGATCGATTGTACCAAGGTTCTCGTTTCAATATAGACGTTGGGTTGATGTGTCGTGAGCGTTCCACCTTACGACTGTGCTAGAAACGATCCGGGCGACAACTGCCTCTCGCAAGCATACTGTGGAGTCCATCATTTGGTATCAAAGCTAAGCTTTTCTAGCGAATTACGTATCTTTAATTTTTTGTTTGTTGTAAAAAAAAATTGTGAGTATTAAAAAAAAAAGTATAGAAAATTTCCAATTTTATTGTGCTAACCAAACTTGTAGCACACCACTCTATCAACTGTGCTAGAAACGGTTCGGACGACGACCACCTCACGCAAGCGTGCCGTGGAGTCTATCAGTAAAGGCCCTTGATTATTCAAAAACTTGAGAATGTGAAGAAAAAGAAGTCTACAAACAAGAACTCACTCAAATGTTCAAAAGAAGAAGACGAGAGAGTGAGGAGGTACCAACTTGAGACAGATATGGTTGGTATTTGTCTGTTTTGCCGCCTTCTTCTTTTGACTTTGAATTTAGTTCAACTCCAGAGAGAGGCATGGAGTTGTCCCTATAATATCGAGTGTAGAGAGAGAGAGTTGAGAGCAAAGAGAGAGGGAAAAAATACTTAAAATTATTTTTTAGTAGTTAAAAAATAAATATAGTCCCTCTTCTTTAATGTTCAATGATTTTTTTTAACCTCATGCACCTAGTTATTTGCTTTTAGATTCAGACACAAGTAACAGATAGATGTAAATTAACAAACAATATGACTTTTTATTTTTAAAATATACAAATAAAAAATTTGCTTTATAAAACAACTATAAAATAATAGTACCCTACTAATTTTTAGATTATTGTTGCTACACATGATGCAGTATTGTGATAGATTGTACATATTTGCTTCTATTAATATTATTTATTTGGTATCATTTAATGAATACATTGAAAAACTTAAATCATACTATTGTAATTTTTGTTCTGTTATTTAGATTTTGTACTCTCTTTTGAATAGCATGAGCTTAATATATTGTTTTATTTACTTAAAAAAAATTTATCTCCCAATGTTCTATATTCAACAAAGAGTCTCGTAAAAAATGTTCCACAAAAGAGTCCCACTTTTATTGATGATATTGTAGATTTAACATCACAATTACATTATCATGTCACCAATAATCAAGCTAACCACTTATTAATTTTTGGACCAACTATGGAACATAATTATTGTTAGATTTTTGCTATAAAAATCCTATTTATCTATTTATTTAATGTTTATTTATTTATGTTGGTCATTAACTTATTAATAGAAGTACATCAGTCATCATTCATTAAATGGTCGTTTAGATTGTTTATATAAATCCATATTATATATATTATGGTTTGTGTATATATAAATGTTATACACAGAAGATATAAATCATATGTAATATATAAATAAAGAAATAATGGTTTATAACCTAGGATGATTTGGAGATATTATCTTGTAGACTATAATACTTTAACAGAGATGATTTATCTTGATCATGGAAGTTGGACTTCTAATTAAAGTACTATTGCATTAACAATGTGTATTAAACGGATCATGTGATAATATTTTATTTATAAAATATTTTCACATAAATACTAATTTGTAAAATTTCTTGATTTTGAAATAATAATGAATTTAATATTGTTATATATTAATTTGATGTTCCAATGAGTGAGATTACAGTGTTAGTTAATACCTCGAAATGTCGATTAGTATATTTAATTAATATTAGGAACATTATTATTGTCAAAACATCTATAAGATTTTTCATAAGATAATTTATCATTGATCATAGAATATTGGCCGACACTTTTAATATTTATTATTAAAAGAATTTATTTAATTGTTAAATCAATTTATGATCAAATAAAGATAAATTATGGAATTATGAAATTAGTTTAAATGCATTGGGATTATATTAATTCTGAAACATTTATGTACAACTATGGAGGAAATATTTACAGTTTATTAGTAAATGGTTTATTTAATTAATTCTTGTATTGAAGTGCAATTACAATTATTTAGTGAAATTAATATTTATTTTGAATATTATTATTAGATAATAATATCTAGATAAGTATTAAAGTCAAAAGAGAAATCCCCTACGATCCCCTTCCTAGCCTAATATGGACCAGATTCATAGGAGATGGTAGAGATCAATGTTATTATATATATCACTGATCGGAAACTTATTTAGGACTTTTCCTATGAAAAGAAAATATCGAATTTCGTATCCTCTTTCAGCATAGGAAAAACACAGCTAGGGTTTTCTCCAGAAGGTTGCTTTGGAGGCCACACTCCAGGTTCAACATAAGATAATAGGAGGGAAGACTTGAGAATACTAGAGACTATACGAATTTTCAAAATGTGTTAATCCAACCAAGCATTAGATAACAAATTCGTACTCTAGATACATTATATATATATTTGTTGTTTCGCATAAAACTATAAAGATGATCCTGATTTTATTATTATTATTTTTAAAACCTATTTTCGGAATATTTTTCCAACAATTGGCATCAGAGCCATCTTTATGTTTTTATATGAATAACATGAATGTGTATATGTAATTTTTGAAATGTGTATAGGTGATTTTCGAAATCTGCTGCTTTAGGATTTTAATTAAGTAATTTGTCCATTTATGTTATGGAATTAAAGTATGCATGAGATGTATTAAAGTATTCTTTATGGTACATAGTTAGATAGCTTATTGTTCTAACTTCTGTTTTGCAGAATTGAATGTTACATACTCTCATGGCTAGTATGAATGTATGTTTTAATTAAATAGTTGTTGGTTTTGATTCTGGGTTGTAAAACTTCTGCTGTAAGCTATTTAATTTTTATGCAGTATAGATGATATGTAAACTCTTATGAGCATAGTTTTCATTGATGTAATTATACATAGATCGGATGTACACTTCGTATGAAGTATAGGATCTATATGTAATCCACTGCGTTAATAATATGTAAGCTATTGAAGAAGATGGACATGGAGTTTTTCAGAATCCGAGATGGACATGGAGTCATGGAGTATAGTCCTGATGGATCCTGGCATTAGCCATGAGAGTATACTGTTTGTAGGTATCTTGCTATGTGATGCTTGATGATGTGATTATCTGTTTGTTATTAAAACCTAGATTAAAGCAGCATAATTGAACTTTAGTTAATTCGAAAAATTCAAAATATTAAGCCCAAAAAAATTTCGAAATTATATTTGTATGGAAATTAAAGAAAAAATATTTTTTAAAATTGTAGGGATGGAGTTTGGGCTGGATGTAAAGAACTTTCGATTTATCTAATTTTCAATATTATTTTATGTGAATTATTTTATTTCATGAGTGATATATGAATAAATAAATAAAAATAATAAAAATTCAAGTGAGTGAGGAATAAAATCCCACAACCTCCATTATATATCTATAGTTATGACAACTAATATGTTTCTTATGAAAAATATTAGTGATCAAGATAACAAGTATAGATACCCTCATGAGATATGAGTTTATTAAAATAATAGTATAAATATACTTTCCCTATGGAGATATATTTTGAGCTATTAATATTTTTATGAACTCTAATATAATGGTATACACTTGATAGAGAGATTAATAATTTTTCCTATGGAAAGGTTGTTTATTAATACTCTTGAAGGCTAAAATAAAATATAGGTATGTTATTTTCTTTGATAAAAGTTAACTAGAAAATAAAATAATGGTAATTTAAAATAATAGTCTTTCCCTACGAATGAACATTATTTAAAAATTAAGATACCTATGTTAAAATTAATGGATTGTTTAAAATATGCATTATTTTACTTGATAATGGTCATATGAATGATGTAGATATGTTTTTTATTTTAGATATCATGTATGCATTCAACCCAATCTCGATCATTCTAAAAGAGAACCACTTGACTGGCCCGAATTATGTTGATTGGAAAAGTAATTTAGACATTGTTCTTACTGCAGAAATATAAATTTGTGCTTACTGATCCTTGCCTTGAGGGACCTGCAGCTAATGCTCCTCATGCTGTTAAAGAAGCACATGCAAAATGGGTAAAGGCTGATGAGATGATTAAATGTTACATCTTGGGCTCTTTATCCAATATTTTGCAACATCACCAACTGCTAGAGCCATGATAGAATCTTTGTATGGTATGTTTAGTTAGCATGCTCGTGCCGTAAGGCATAGTATTATGAAGTCTCTCATGAAAGAAAAAATGGTCGAGGAAACTCTAGTGGGTGAGCATTGTCTCAAGTTTATACCTCGCTTTAGCGAACTGGAGGTCCTCGGAGCAAATGTCAATGCGGATACTCAAATTGACATGTTGCTGCAGTCATTGCCTTGTACTTTTAAAAATTTCAAGGTTAACTACAATATGGGGCAGTTTCATTACTCTCCTTGAGCTAATGAAATAGCTTCAATCGGGCCAAGGTATTCTAGTACATAAGCCAGTTGTCCATGTAGCTGAGGCTAATGTTGCTGATGAGTGGGTTAAATACCTACGAAACTTAAAATGTTGTTATTTCTCGGGTTTATGCATGTTACTTTTTATGTTTTTATGCTTAAATTGCAGGAATGTCAAGGAGGGGCTTAGTTGTTGAAAAGGAAGTGTTCTTAGAGATTCTGATGGTACTGAGATGGGTGCGGGATTCTTTCTAGAATAATATAACAGTATATGAGATGAGAATACTTGTATGATATGCGTAACTTGACTAGGAGTTTGTGCTTAACGAATCTATTTTAAGTGTCTTGCATGAAAATAACAACATAACTAGAATAGATCTTTTTGTTAATCATTGAAAGATGTTAATAAATTGATAGGCAATCCTAGTTGACAACTCATTGGATTAATAAGGTGAAAATAGGGTAGAGCAATTATTGCAACGCAGCTGAGAAAATTGTATTCCTATGCTTAATACATCTGGTAATCAATTCTTGTCAGTTCATCTTAATTTCAGTTTAAATTTAAATTATACTAAAAACTCAACATTAGTGACCGTTTTAAGTGAAATTAAATTGGTAATAACGGGATAGTAGAGTAATTATTATTATTCATTTTATGTGGGTTCGACATCCTTCTTGTCTCTATATTACTTGATTGACCGTGTATACTAGCACGAATTGTCATTATATAAAACGGACAACAGTTGCTAAGGCCAAGGCCGACAAGAAAAAGAAACCAAACAAAAAGAAAAATAATGCAAAGTTTTTTGGCACTGGGGGAGTTGGAAAGAAACAGGGTGAGGTTAAGCCCAAAGGGAAGTGTAATACTTTATCATATTCCTTAAAACTCTTTGGATATACAAAGGGTATGTCCGGGTACATGGAGGTAGGTGAATGATCAACAAATGAACTATCACTTCCAGTAAAGAGAAAGAATGTCATATGTGATTCGATAAATAATAACTCAAAAATCATTTGCAAAGGTGGAATGAAATTAGAAAGGAGTTATGCATTTTAGAATCGAAATGCATATGATTAAATAAATAAATAAGACTTGTCAACAATTTCATGTCTTATGTTTAATCAGGATATTATGTGGTAGAATGATTGAATTGCACGGTAACTATTTACGGAATAGGTTCTTTGTAATTAAACGTTGATTTCAATATTATCCGGATAGTCATGATACATTATTGTAAGGTGTCACTCATGATGTAGAATAAATATTATTTATTTATATTTGAATTAAAGGAGTTTAATTCATTATAAATGATATTACAATGTTTCTATTTTTTTAATTCTACTACCGACTTAATATTGAACCTAAAGGATCACATCATAAAAGAGAAATATTATTTTATAAGTGATTGACTTAATAATAATAATTTAGTATTTGGAGAAATACTAATATTTATAATTAAGTATTTGGAGAAATATTAATTATAAATTAATAAGATGAGTCTTATTATTATTATGATAAATTAATTGGCTTAATAATAATAATTTAGTATTTGGAGAAGTACTAATTATAAATTAATAAGAGTCTTATTATTATTATTATTATTATAAATAATTTTGTTCCTAGATAGTTTAGGAATTAAATTACAACCCTAAATCCTAAAAGGTTTAGGAGGGAGGGTTAGTCTATAAATAAGAGGGTCTTATTGTGAAAAAGACTAATACATCTCTTTACAAGTATTCTCTAAAAAAAAGAGTTAGGAGAGAGGGAATTAAGACTAGCCACCCAAGGTTTGGAGAAACCTAAATTTACTTCTTCAATTGATACTTTTGGTGAATCACCTTTAGAGCGCTGCACACGTTGAGTAGCTTGCGTTTAATCCGAGGAATTGGAGAAATACGAAGGAGCAAAGGATCGGAATTTGAAGATTTAATCAAGGAGTTGCATCATCTTACAAGGTATATCTTTTATCCTTCCTCAATTAATAATATCGCATAAAGTGATTACTGGGATTGCAAAAAAAAAATTGAATTCATGACATGCTTCCGCTGATTAACAATATGATTGTATGTATATTCTTGTTTCTGCAAACCAACAGATAGGTGGTGTGAGAAGGCTATAAATATACGGCTATACCCTATTCTACAACCTGTACTTCTTCTCACACCGGAGCTATTCCTCGACGGCCCCGGACGTCACGCTCCTCAGTGTGTTCGTTTCTGTGCAGGATTTGGCTCGTTTGGTGATTGGACGAACGGAGGAATTTTGGTGTTAACATTGGCACTAGAAGGAGGGCCCTTTAGTGCTACTTTTCTTTCAATCACCGACTTACCGTATTGAAAACATGACAACTAAAGGGAAGTCAGTCTCAAACCAGGAGAGATCCTCGGTTAATCCATCGGCACAACCAAAAGGGTCGGTCAAGGATAGGCTTGGCCCCAATAACATGCTTGTGGATCTGACTCAGACTCGGACGCGGCGACAATTGTTTTCCACAAGTCAAGGGACCCCTAATTACCATAACCGCGCTGCAGATAGTCAGTCTCAGACGCACACACCCCCAAAGCAAGAATGAGATAGGATCAATGTGACGCCCCGAAATCCGGCCTATTTTTCACACCCAAATTCCGTACGTTACAAGTGCATCTCATTCCATACATACATCATTAAATCCTGAAAATTAATGATATATCATTCCATTCCCAGGTTCTATTACCTTAAAATCTTCATTCATTAAAAATAATGGTATTTACATTATTTTTATCAGATTACAATCGTGATTTAACTAGTCACCGCATCTACAGAATAGTTTTAACTAACTATTCTACAAGTCTTTGCTTGATCTTCACGCTTGTTCATCACATGAACAGTACTTCGTCTTGTGACGCTAATAGTATTCGTAACCATAACATCTCACCATAGCAGGACATCGATCATCTTGATCTTCACAAGGTCCTTTAATACATACTAACGTCGTTCGCTAAAAATGTTTTTATTTCAAGCAAGTGTGAGCATTCAATTGCTCAGCAAGTCATAGCAGTTGAATAATAACAACTTAAGAATCAAAATTCTTTGAAGTCTTCAATAACCAAACAAAAGTTATGAAGCAGCTCGAATAATAGGAATACGTTCTGATTCCTATCATTTTAAAACATACATCACATATACTTTGTCATACCCTCATCATTCTACTCTTTCATACACATTCTGTCTGGCTAGGATCAATAGCACAGACTTAGCAATAACGATTCGATCACAGAACAATTCATCTCATAGAAACACCGAAGTGTTAACATTGTGGCACAAGGCCTCACACATTCTATCACCTTGTACAAATATCGCACATTTGCACATACGAAATGCTTCCTCATGTTCAACATCTGAGGAAGCTAAGAAACTAACATTCATATAGAAATGAACGCAGTTAGGAAACTTGCATTCATCATAAAGGATGAAGGAAGTTTAGAAACTTGCCATAACGCTGCGTACTGCTTACGCTCTACCGTTCATCACAATCCCTATATAACACATAAGGAATACACATATCCATTAGTCATATACTTAATACTTGACTTAAGCATTAGCTTTACTTCTTACGGTTCGCGTTCTTGTTATTTAAGTCTACGCGACCAACCTTCATATTCATCTCTTCTATTCTTTCACTATCATTATACTTATCACACATCGAGTCTCTAACAGTAGTCAAATATAGTACACTGAGTGGTTTTCCACAAACAACCAACAAACTAGTTTCCCGTCTCGTCTACACTGTCTTTCACAGTGAGTTAGATCGGTTGCTAGTTTGTATATACCTTCGCTCTCTAACGAAATCGTTTAGCTCAGATACTATATCTCGACCATTATAGACTACGACAGCATTTCAATTTTAGACTTAACTTATCTAAACCATTATAACTATAATGTTCGTTAAGTTAATCTTCATTCTATTTCTTACCACGTCCGGTCCATATGACTCGAAACGTTTATTCATGTTATTACCATTAACTCGGCTTGTTCAACGTTATACGTTATTCATTGTTCTTCATTCTCTTTTTACCGTTCGTTACGGCTTATTAACATTCTCACTATGCCAACATTCGTTAACGTCTAAGTCATACAACCAATGTACACTTAGAACGTTCATTCAACGCCGATACGATTCACGAGAATCGTTCACGTATTCTGCGTTCATGCTACTCGTCTCTTACTCTCATTCAACCTTTACTTTAAGGTCTAAATCACTTGTTTAAGTGTTACACTAAGTGAATTATATGTTCACTATCGTTCTGTATACGTTCCCCAAGTGTTAAGCATTAAAAAGCTCTTCACTGGCCTTCCCCTGCATCGGCGCTGCTGCACCGGTTCCCTTTTGTCTTGGCCGCGCTGCGGCGCTGCACCTGCAGTGGCCATTCTCCCACCCTGGCGCTGCGGCGCCATCTTTTACTCTTGAAGCGACGCTGCGGCGCTGCACCTGCGGAGAGTTTCCTCCCAGGCAGGCGCTGCGGCGCCAGCTCTAAGGCATGGGCGGCGCTGCGACGCCAGCCCTGTTCCATTGAAAAAAATTTCAGACTTTGAACTTCACGAGCTCGTAACGCGATCGTTACAACTCGGAATTGGCTCGTTCCAAAGCCAATAGTTCACATCTCTTACGTTCTACGATTCCATTCAGTCGGAATTCATTTCTAAATCCGTTGACGAAAAATTGACCGTTTCGTCCATTTTTACGTGTTCGTTAAACGTTCGTGAACGTTCAACGCTTGTTTCTTCTTTTTAACTCCGAATTCGTTCGTTCTTGCTCTCGCAAGTTTTGCTTACTTAATTATACATGATGCCATCGAACACCATCGTTTACGAATCACACGGCGACTTTTGACTTCTATTCCGGAAAAATTTACGATTCGACGATTAACGTCTAATCGCGTAAACTTCCGCCAAATCTTCGTTACTTGATATTTTTACGTCAAACCAAATAGAATCAATCCATTGGTTGTTCTTCTATGATTCGAACCATTATAAACAACTAAGTTTTAATGGTTTTCTTCTTTGAGTTCATTAACCATTTTGTTATGGTTTTACTCATTTCTTCATTAATTCCTTAACCATTTTATTATGGTTTCACTTGTTCTTGATTATTAATGGTTTAAAGTCCACTAACATCAATCTCCATACTTCCTACAATTCATGCATCTTCCAATTTTCACTTTTCTATCATTTGAGAATTGAAAGAAAATGAAAACTCAAAGTAAACACTTATACTTTATAAGTGTTCTTGAACTCTTAGACTTTGTTCTTGACAAAGAATTTCATAGCTTCTCTTTTGCTTCATGAAGTGGTTGACATGAGCTCTCCATTCTCTCTTCTTCTCTCTCTCACATGGTTGGTGATTTTCAAAACCAACTAATGAAGCCTTAAGCTTCTCTTTTATAGGCAAAGAAGACCAAGGGTGGAATGGTCATTAGACCAAACCTCCTCAACCTCCACCTCCCTTCACATGCCACCCCATGTCCTCCACATGCAACCTATGTCCCCCCATGTGCTAGCACATGGCCATCTTGTGCAATCACATGCTCATGGGTTGCCCCATGGGTTTTATCCACCCGTTTACCCGCCGGTTTGACTCACGGGTTTAATTCTTAATTTAATTCAAATTTCATCTTTTTTACATCGTATAAAATTCGTATTATACGGCGTATTAATTCTCGTATCCTCCTCGTATTATACTCGTATAATAATTAGTATTATACGCGAATTCATTATGTATAATAATCATTTATTATTACACATGACCATTTTCGTTCTTTAATTTCACTTTCCCTAACCCTTCGGATTTTAAGTCCGCAAGCGAAAATTTCGCGAGCTATAAATGAAATATTATTACATAATCCATCTCGTCTTAAAATCCTATCATTACGCTTTCTCGGAATTTCCATATTAATTCCCTAGCAAAAACGGATGAATATGATTTTCGTGATATAAAAACAATGTGAATATATACACATGGACAGATGTACTCACCCATAAGTTCCTTCACCAATCTGTTCCAATTTCTCAAAACAGTCTACGCTCCTGGATCCCCACGAAGGAGACTCAGTAATATTGAGCTGACCCGGTGCTGCTATAGCCATTCGCACTTCCTTTACTCTTTCCTTTTAGGATTCAAATCATTGCAGTTTTCCTCCTACAAGTGATCTAAATAAAAGAGATTTAAAAATAAAAATAAAATATTATACTACAGACGGTATGTAAATATAAATAACAGAAAAATTGAATAGAACAAATCAGAAAGTTCAATTACGGGAAGGAAAGCTAGGGTTCGTAACATAAAAGGATTTCGTACCACTAGAAGGCGAGAAAGAGAAAAGATATCCCGCTGCTTCGCATCGCCAAAGGCAAAAGGGAAAGTGCGGCAAATAAAACCCTGCAGTGTTGGGCGACCAAAGAGAACGGTTGACTGAACTTTGAAGACCCGTCGGGAGAAACTGCTTTATTTTGTGTGATCCAAGGATGACATGGTTTTCCATCTCTTTTTATCTCTAAATTAAGTGGGATGAAATAAATTTTTTACAAAATTTGGAGGAATAAAGAGAAATATAAAAAAATGATAAAATAGTAATATAATTAAAATTATAGAAGTAAAGTTGTAAAACAAAAAACAAAAACACAAATTTACCAAGGTCATGTTTGTTTGCAAGGATTATAATCTCGGGATTATAATTCATGGGATTATAATCCATGAGATTATAATCCAAGACTATTAATCATAGGATTAAATAATCTTAGTCACATGTTTGTTTTTTATGGGATTATTCATAGGATAACTTAAAATAATCACATGTTATGTTTATTTTTTCCAGGATTAATTAAAGGACTAGATAAAAAAATATCGTTTAGACTATTATACCCTTACCAATAATAACATATTTTAAACTATAATTAAAATTTATTTATACATCAAAAATTAACTAAAAACTTTTAAATAAGTGGTTATATTATTCAGTAAATAATATTATTTTTGAGAGGGGGATGGGGGCGGGGTGGATAGGAGTGTATACATAATCAGTAAATATTATTTTTTGAGGGGGGTGGGAGGGTGGGGGTGGGGCGGGGTGGGACGGGGGCGAAGTCGGGGTGTATACATAATCAGTAAATATTATTTTTTAATTTTTGTGGGGTAGGGGTGGGGGTGGGGTTACATAATCAGTAAAAAATAATTTTTTTTGAGGGGGGAGAAGGGTGGGGATGGGGGCGGGGGGGTAGGATGGGGGTGTATATATAATCAATAAATATTATTTTTTTTTATTTTGTGGGGTGGGGGTGGCAAAGTGGGGGTGGCGAGGTGTATACATAATCACTAAATATATTTTTTTGAGGGGGTGCACGGGGTGGGGGTGTATACATAATCAATAAATATTTTTTTTTTGGGGTGGGTGGGGCGGGGGGTGGTGTGCAGGGTGGGGGTGTATACATAATCAATAAATATTATTTTTTGGGCGGGGGGAGGGTGGGGTGGGGTAAGAGTTAGGCGGAGTCTAAATTGCCAGTTCTTTTGTCAGTGTAAACTTTAAATTACACATATCAAATAATTAAATTACATGTATTAGATTACTGGTACATAGTCTTTGTACCAGTAAGTTTTAAGTTGCCGGTTATTAATAACGGGGATTGCAGGATATGATGGTCATTTTAGAAAAAGATTAAGGTTAATTTTGTCTAGCAATTTTTAATTTCAAATGGTAGGGATTATAATACCAGCTAGAACATGGTATTAAATAATCACTCATCTTAAGTTATTTTATAATCCCAGGACTAATAGTCCCAAGTTCAAATTTAAAAACAAACAAGACACTTGGGATTAATAGTCTTATCCCAAGTGTAATCCTTGCAAACAAACATAGCCCAAGTGGCTAAGAAGAGCCGATTTATAGAGATATAGACATATTAAAATGGTTAAAGCGTGGATAGATTGCATTATGATTATTATAATTTGAGATTTAATAGTGTTTGGAATTTGGATAAAGAATTTTGAAGTTAATTCTTTTAGCCGAGTTAATTGGGACTTTTTTGGTTGGTCGTAAGTTGACCAAACCAATAATTATTGTCGACGCCGGGGAGATTCTTTCCTATTTGGGTTTCTACCCTTTTTATTACTCTATTTCGATTTAATTATTTAAAAGTGTGATATTTTAGGAAAAGAATAAATGCTGACGAAGTTTTTTGAAAGGTTGATTTTAATAATGGGCTAATTAGACAGAGTCGCCAGTTGGTAAATATTCAAATGAATATACCAACTCATCCGAATTTTTTGAGGTTTTTGCAATATAACCCAATATGTGACTCTGTAAAATTAGTCTCGAAACCGAGATTCATATAGTTCAGGGGCTTGCTTAGCGAGGGGAAGGTGTTAGACACCCTCCAACTTCCGTGAAAACACAGTTACTGCATCTTATTGTTTTCCTAAATTGAAGTGTGTGTGTGTGTGTGCGCACGCTTTGACAAAATCTAAAAGATCTAGTGTCGATGCCAGGGGCAAAAGAGATGAGGATATTCCCTTTCCTAATGTGTGTTTCTACCCTTTGTTATTTGCTATGTAAATTAATTTATTTAAAGGGTGAGATTTTAGGAAAAGACCGTCATAAATCCCAACGAAGTTTTAAAAGGTTGATTTTAGTGATGAGCCAATTAGACAGAGTCGCCAGTTGGTATAAGTTCAAATGGATGTACCAACTCATTCGAATTTTGAGGTTTTCGCAATATAATGTGTTAGGCACTCCCCGACTTCCATGAAAACACGATTACTGCATCTTGTTGTTTTTCTAAGTGTGAAGTGTGTGTGTGTGTGTGTGTGTGTGTTTTGAGAAAGCATTGGATATCTTTGAATTGAAATTGTGTTTTTGTGCGTTGATTTTACAAGTCTTTCTAAGCCTTATTTTAGCCTAGGAGCGAAGTTGTTTGATTTTACTTTGAACTTTGATGAAAAGCCTTTTAAGATGATGATTTGGAAAACTTAGCGTTCTGGTCTTATTATTTGGCGTTTGGAATTTTAGCCTTAAGTTGTCTATTCCCAAAGCGATTTGGATTTTACAAGACATTTGTTATTTTATTTGAAAATCGTTTTGGCGATAATAAACAAAATAAAGCATCGAAAAAGGGTCGAGACCGTTTGTGGGCATGAAAGATATCTCGACGATCCTGAGCACCCGCAACCACAATTTTCACTATCACGGGGTCTTAAATCCTATCTCTTAAAACAAGGCCCTCGAAGTCGTTTTAAGACCCGAAATTACATATACAATGGTTTGAACATCTATCATTACAATCAAAACTGTTCGGGTATAATCCACCGACCTCTACGTGGACTGAAGGCCTGGGCCGAGAAGGGTTCATCGAGCCCAATGGGCCGAAGCTAAACATGGGTTAACAGTGTTCGGGATCGGGTATCCGAGCTCTTTGGGCCGGAACCCAGATCCAGCTGTCAATATGGGGATCGGGCATCCGAGTCCATTGGACCGGAGGCCAGTATGGTGGTGTTCGGGGTCAGACTACCGAGTCCCTTAGGCCGGAGTCTAGACTAGGTTGGTGATGATCGGGATCGGAGTACCGAGCCCTTCGGGCCGGAGTCCAGACCAGTTCATAAGGCCCATGCCGAAGGCTGTTCCTCGGATGGAGTCCGGAGCTATAAGGAGTCTAAATGATTAAGGACTCAAACCCTAATCATATCTAAATACCAACTCCTAAGGTAAGTGGTTGGATTACAACCAACTTGCACTTTTAAAGGAGATTGCGTGGGGCCCAAACAATGGCAACTGCCATGTTTAGGAGTCCTATTCCGATACGGTTGTGGACTCTAAGGCGGTGAGAGTGGCTATAAATACAAGGCTTGACCTAAAGGTAACATATAATACTCTCTTGAGCACTAAATACGACTGCCTCCATTGTTAGACCTTGTGACTTGCCTGTACTCATTCTCACACCGGAGCTATCACCCGGCGGCTCAAGCCGTCAAGCTTCATGTGTGATTCGTTACTGTGCAGATTTAAGCGCGTGAATTCTATGATTGGACGCGCCGGCAAAATCAGGCGTTATCATTGGTGATAGTAGTGTGCATACAAGCCAATCATGTATGATGATAAAGCACATACTTTGTAAACAATCTTATTTATTTATTAATAAAATATTCATTTATTAAAGGCATTTAATTATCTACATGTTGCTGTTTTTATAATATGTAAATAATCCATAGTTTTAAGTAATGCTTTTAGAATGATGATGATGATCATGCTAATGAGATCTAAATTCTTAGAAAGTTTTAAAACTAAAATAGTTCCCAATCGTGGGATTACTAAAAAGGGGATTAGTAAATCCGGATAGATTGGTACATATGTTGCTTACTTATTGGATGAGGATGATTGATCTCATGATCATTTGTGTGGAGACACTAAAGCAAGTATGTAGGTGCTTATTGGAGAATAAGTTCACTGAACGTGACTCGCTATGGAATACCTAATGGAGTTTTACTCGCCTGTCAATAGGAATTCCTAATGTGATAGTAGTATAAGTGATCCTTGGACTTGATATCATCATAGTATCTTGTATGTAATGAATTATACTTTGACTTATTCCTTAAAGCCCTTTAGGGTATATAAAAGGGTATGCTTAGGTATAATGAGTTACATATGGAGATAATGAATGATCAATAAAGAATCTTTCACCTCTAGTAAAAGAGGATATATGTCCTATGTGATTCATTAAATGACAACCCAGGAATCCTTGGCCAAGGTAAAATGAAATTAGAAAGGAATTTCTAATTTGCATTATTTGGTGTTGTGCATTTTCTAATCGAAATACATATAATTAAATAAAATAAAACTTGACAGTAAATTCATGTCTTATATTTAATTAGGACATTGTATGGTGGAAGGATTGAATTGTATAGTAACTATTTATTCACAGGTTTTTTTATGATTAATGTTGAAATCTATATTATTTGGAAAGTCGTTGATCGCTAGGGAGGCTTATCCCTATTGTAGAATAAATATTATTTATTTAAATAGATTATTAATTTAATTTATTTATTTAAATAAGATTAGAATTGTTCTAATTAATTTATTCACAACCGGTTTAATATGGAGAACCTAAAGGGTCACACCATAAAAGGAAAAATAATTATTTAAGAAGGTAATGGCATAATCGTAATAATGCATTAAGTGAAATTAATTTAATCTATGGTGATAGAATAAATTAAATAGCTTAATGTTTATTATTTAATATTTTGAAAATATTAAATATAAATTAATAAGAGGAGTCTTATTAATATTATTATAATTATTATTATTTTAATTTCTAAAGGAGTTTAGTAATTAATTTAATATTAGTACTCTCATTTATTCCTAATAAGATTAGGAGACAAATTAATTAAATAAATTTAATTAATTATTTCCCATGTGGTGGGAAGCCTAAATTAATTAAAGGAGTTTAATTAATTAAAAAAAATTCCATGTCTAATAGGATTAGAAGGGTTGACCAATATCTATATAAGAGGAGTCTTAAAATAGATATTGGTTGATGCAATTCTAATTGTTGGAGAGTACTCTTTTTCTATAGAGGATAGAAAACTAAGGTTTAGCCAAATATCCTCCTTCTTGATAATTCATCTTCCTTGGTGGATCACCTCTAGAGGCCAAACACTTGGATGGCTAACGTTGATCAAAGGAAGGAATTTAACCCGAAAATTCAAGGAGATCTTGAAGAACAAGGAGTTGAACTCGTACATGTGGAAGCTTCATTCTACAAGGGTATGATTTTATAACTTCTTATTTATCGTTTTAAATTAATAATTTGCATGAAGGATGATCCGGGTAATGATTTTGTAGAAATTTTTTAAAACTCTGATATACCATGCTTCCGTTAATTTTTGCAATTTGATTGCGTCACGATTTCGTACAAACCCAACAGTGGCATCAGAGCCAAACCTTTATGCAATTATTCATTATTTTGATTTTATATACATATGGGTATGTATTTAGAATAATTTATTGGGCATAATTAATTGTATAAAATTATTTTTTATAAAAAAAAGATGGAACCTGCCGAATTCTTTTTAAAAGGGAGACTCATGTTTTTATTCCTTTTTTTTCGCCGGACAGTGGGCTCGGATTGGTTTTAAAGGTTATTCATCCGTTCCACAAAGAAATTTAAAAAAGAATTCATCCGTTCCAACTAAGTGGCAGGATTCTAAAAAGGCAAATCACGTTATTTTTTATATATTGATAAGGTGATACCGCAGGAAGTAATTAATCTAAAGTGGTGGTTTGATATCATATATATATATATATATATATATATATTATATTGTATTATATTATATTATATTATATATATAAGAGTAAAAATCACCTCCAGGATTGAAAAAAAAGGAGGAAGAGGCGTTATATTTATATACATTATATTCTTAATAATTTTATAGTTAAAATAAAGAGTTTATTTTAATCTTGAAATTGGATTTCATGCAAATTAAAATTGCCCATTAAATGATACTCATATATATATGGAATGTTTTAATTCATGAGATGAATATTTATTTATTGATACATATGGTGACATGTATGAAAATAAATGGGGTTAATTATGGACTATTGACCAATGTGATTGGATTTTATTTTAGTTGAATGCTTGAATGAATGTGTTTTATTAAATGGGGTCTGCGTACCTCGTCTTCTCTATTTTTTTTCTTGATGTAAAATTCTATCTCCCTCCTATGTACTTCCCCTTGACTGCTGATCAAGGTTTCTATTTAAATTAAATAGTTTAATGTAATAGAAATAGTTAGAATTATCTTGAAGAAATTGGAGACCAAGGAGCAAGGAGCGCGTGAAGACCCGTTTGTATGGAGCCCGGGTTTAAATGCAATAGTTATATTTAAATTTAAATTCTTGCACTCCTAGGTTTGACCTTTTGGTTCACTTGGTGGCTCTAGTGAACCAAACTAGAATAAAAGTCCATAATCAATCTGGGTAGAATATAGTATTCTATATTGCATGCTAAATATTATATATATATATTATATTTTATACAAACATGCTTCGCATGTTTAATAAAATGACGCGTATTTTATATATATATGTGCATGCGCGCTAAACAAGATGAGACAAATAACAACAAACCCCTCAAAGAAATAATATTAAGTCCGAAGCGTTCAAAGATATTTAGAATATCGAACGTCGCCTTCTAGCATGATAAATTAATAGAGTATTAAATATTTCATATGAGCTTGTTGTGCTATTCACAAGGCGAGTATTGAGTATTTAAGATGTTAATTAATCACATTTGATGCTTATCAAGAAAATTGAACGATCTAGTCTTGTTGTGCTATCCAGAAGGACGAACATTTTTCTTTTTTGAATTTATGAAAGTGTTAGGCTGGACTTAACTTAAATCATTTTAGTTCAGATGTGCACACACTTGACCATTATGATTTAAGAGGCAAAATAAAAGGAGTTACATGGTGATGTAATTGACAAGAGTTGTCTACCTATTTATTTGTATATCACTTGTTGTGCTATCTACAAAGTTATATATATTTGAAATGGGATACTTATTCTCACTAGTAAATCTTTAATTAGATCTTGCCGAACTATATAAGTGACGGTAATATTGTTTGATAAAAATAGTGGGAGATACCAATTTAAAATAAAGACCTAAATTTATTTTGGTATGCAAAATTAATAAAATGAATGTTTGCTAAAAATGTTGTTTTTCACATGCAGAATTTTAAAAATGTCAAAATCACTAATTTCACTGCAAAGCATACTTGATGCTAATAAGCTTACCGGGCCGAATTATACGGACTGACTAAGAAATCTGAGAATAGTTCTCACTGCTGAAAAGATATCTTATGTCCTAAACTCACTTGTCCCTGAAACTGTTCCAGAAGCAGCCTCTGAGGAAGAGATTGCCACCATTGTAAAGTGGCAAGATGATGCATCTGTGGCTCAATACGTCATGCTCGCATCCATGAATAACGAGCTTCAGCGTCAGCACGAAAACATGGATGCTCCTACTATGTTGATTCACCTCAAGGAGTTGTATGGTGAACAAAGTAGGACTGCTAGATATGAGATATCTAAGGAGCTTTTCCGATCTCGGATGACCATGGGCAAGGTGAACATAAAGGAACAAAAGAAATCTGATCCAGCTAGCAAAGGAATGTGCTTCCATTGCAATGAGCCGGGTCATTGGAAGAGGAACTACAAGAAGTTTCTGGCAGAGAAGAAGCTTGGAGAAGCTACGACTTCCAATCAAGGTTTGTTCATGATTGAAATTAATTTTTCAGAAACTCAAAATTCTACTTGGATATTGGATACCGACTGTGGTTCTCACATATGTAATAATGTGAAGGGACTGGTCAGAAATAGAAAGCTGAACAATGATGAGGTCGTCCTACGAGTGGGGAATGGAGCAAAGGTTGCTGCATTAGCTGTAGGGACTTATTGTTTAGCGATGCCTTCGGGTAAGTCCATTTATCTTAATAATTGTTATTATGTTCCGAATATTATTAAAAACATTATTTCAATTTTTGTATTGGATATGGAAGGATTTAAATTTGTTATAAAGAACAATAGTTGTTCTATTTATAAAGACGATGTTTTATATGGTATTGGAAATTTGCGAAATGGACTTTATACACTTGACTTACAAGAAAATATATTTCAAATTGAACAAACTAAGAAAAGGAAAAGAGATGATATTAATTATACCTACATGTGGCACTGTAGACTCGGTCATATCAATGAAACAAGATTATCCAAGTTGCATAAAGATGGGCTCCTCGAGTTATCCGATTATGAATCATATCCAACTTGTGAATCTTGTCTAATGGGTAAAATGACTAAAGTTCCTTTTAGTGGAAAAGGAGAGAGAGTTACAGAGTTGTTGGCATTGATTCACACAGACGTTTGTGGACCTATGACAACAAGTGCACGGGGTAGGTATTCTTATTTTATTACTTTCACTAATGATCACTCAAGATTTGGATATGTGTATTTAATGAAATACAAGTTAGAATCATTTGAAAAGTTCAAAGAGTTCAAAAGTGAAGTAGAGAAACAAACGGGCAAGAGTATAAAGATACTTTGATCAGATCGAGGTAGAGAATACTTAAGCGGTGAGTTTGTCAATTGTCTCAAAGAAAATGGTATAATCTCACAATGGACTCCTCCAGGTACACCACAGTTAAATGGAGTATCTGAAAGGAGAAATCGAACATTGTTGGACATGGTTCGATCCATGATGAGTTTTACCGACCTTCCAATTTCCTTCTGGGGTTATGCCCTAGAAACAGCTGCATACCTACTGAACAAGGTACCTACCAAATCCGCCCCAAAGACTCCATATGAGATGTGGAAGGGGAGGAAACCAAATCTTAAGCATGTTAAGACTTGGGATTGTCCAGCTTATGTCAAAAAGTTTGAACATGATAAGCTACAAACTAAATCCGACAAGTGTAGATTTGTGGGATACTCTAAAGAAACTGTAGGGTATTATTTCTATCATCTAACTGATCAAAAGGTGTTTGTTGCGAAACATGCTGCCTTCTTGGAAAAGGAGTTTATCCATGAAGGGGTCAGTGGGAGTAAGATATATCTTGAAGAAGTTCAAGAACCACAAATTACCACGGATCAAAGTCAGGTACCTGACCAAGTAGAAGAACCTACTATACCACACCCTGTTCGTAAATCTGGAAGAGTACCGAAGATACCTGAGAGGTATGGATTCGTTATAGAGGATGACGATGAGGTACACATCATGAATGATGATGATCCATTGAATTACGAATAGGCTATGAGTAATAAGGACTCAGAGAAATGGCTTGAAGCCATGAAATCCGAAATGGACTCCATGTATGAAAACAAAGTATGGACTTTGGTTTCACCACCTGAAGGCATTAAGCCTATTGGGTGTAAATGGGTCTTTAAAAGAAAGACTGGAGCGGACGGCAAGGTGGAGACCTATAAGGCCCGACTGGTTGCAAAAGGTTTCAAACAAAGACAAGGAGTTGACTATGATGAAACCTTTTCACCAGTAGCTATGCTCAAGTCCATTCGGATTTTGCTTGCGATTGCAGCTTATAACGACTATGAGATCTGGCAGATGGACGTGAAAACGGCCTTCCTCAATGGGAAACTTGAGGAGGATGTGTATATGACACAGCCAGAGGGATTTATTTCAAAGGTTGGAACAAATCAAGTCTGTAAGCTGCAACGATCCATTTATGGATTGAAGCAAGCTTCTCATAGATGGAACATTCGATTTGATGAGACAATCAAAGAGTTTGATTTTATCAAAAATGACGATGAACCATGTGTGTACAAGAAGGTTAGTGGGAGCGCAGTTTCATTCCTTGTATTATATGTTGATGATATATTACTGATAGGGAATGACATTCCTATGCTACAATCGGTTAAAATCTGATTATCTAAACACTTCTCCATGAAGAACTTGGGAGAAGCATCCTATATTTTGGGGATAAAGATCTATAGAGATAGATCTAAAAGGATGCTTGGTTTATCCCAACGAACGTACATTGATGCAATGCTAAAGAGATTTAGCATGGAAGATTCCAAAAGTGGTCTCATGCCGATGAGCCATGGAATACATCTTTCCAAGAAACAGGCCCAAAGACACCTGAGGAGAGAGACCGTATGAGTATTCCTTATACTTCTGCAATAGGATCTATCATGTACGGTATGATATGTACTAGACCGGATGTTGCTCATGCACTTAGTGTAACGAGTAGATACCAGTCGAATCCAGGAGAAGAGCACTGGAAGGCAGTGAAGAATATCCTAAAATACTTGAGAAGGACTAAGGATATCTTTCTTGTCTACGGTGGGTCTGAATTAAAACTCGAGGGCTTCACAGACTTAAGTTTTCAAACGGACCAAGATGACAGTAAATCTGTTTTGGGGTATGTTTTTACCTTGAACGTAGGCGCAGTGAGTTGGAAGAGTTCCAAGCAGCAAACAGTTGCTGATTCAGTGACAGAGGCAGAGTATATAGCTGCAAGTGAAGCTGCAAAGGAAGCTGTTTGGATGAAGAAGTTCATAACTGAACTTGGTGTGGTTCCTAGCATTGGAGAAGCAGTTCCCGTTTACTGTGACAACACAGGAGCAGTTGCACAGGCTAAGGAACCCAGGTCTCATCAGAAATCTAAACACGTGTTGCGGCGATTTCACTTGATCAGGGAGATCATTGAAAGAGGAGATGTCACCTTGGAGCGTGTAAATTCTCAAGACAACATTGCAGATCCATTTACTAAAGCTTTAACACAGCAGAAGTTTGATCGTCACTTAGAGAAGATGGGTATGAGATACCATGACGATTGGCTTTAGTGCAAGTGGGAGATTGATAGTAGTGTGCATACAAGTCAATCATGTATGATGATAAAGCACATACATTGTAAGCAATCTTATTTATTTATTAATAAAATATTCATTTATTAAAGGCATTTAATTATCTACATGTTGCTGTTTTTATAATATGTAAATAACCTATAGTTTTAAGCAATGCTTTTAGAATCATGATGATGATCATGCTAATGAGATCTAAATTCTTAGAAAGTTTTAAAACTAAAATAGTTCCTAGTCGTGGGATTATTAAAAAGGGGATTAGTAAATCCGGATAGATTGGTACATATATTGCTTGCTCATTGGATGAGGATGATTGATCTCATAATCATTTGTGTGGAGACACTAAAGCAAGTATGTAGGTGCTTATTGGAGAATAAGTTCACTGAACGTGACTCGCTATGGAATACCTAATGGAGTTTTACTCGCCTGTCAATACGAATTCCTAATGTGATAGTAGTACAAGTGATCCTTGGACTTGAGATCATCATAGTATCTTGTCTGTAATGAATTATACTTTGACTTATTCCTTAAAGCCCTTTAGGGTATATAAAAGGGTATGCTTAGGTATAATGAGTTACATATGGAGATAATGAATGATCAATAAAGAATCTACCACCTCTAGTAAAAGAGGAGATATGTCCTATGTGATTCGTTAAATGACAACCCAGGAATCCTTGGCCAAGGTAAAATGAAATTAGAAAGGAGTTTCTAATTTGCATTATTTGGTGTTGTGTATTTTCTAATCGAAATACATATAATTAAATAAAATAAGACTTGACAGTAAATTCATGTCTTATATTTAATTAGGACATTGTATGGTGGAAGGATTGAATTGTATGGTAACTATTTACTCACAGGTTCTTTTATGATTAATGTTGAAATCTATATTATTTGGAAAGTCGTTGATCGCTAGGGAGGCTTATCCCTATTGTAGAATAAATATTATTTATTTAAATAGATTATTAGTTTAATTTATTTATTTAAATAAGATTAGAATTGTTCTAATTAATTTATTCACAACCAGTTTAATATGGAGAACCTAAAGGGTCACACCATAAAAGGAAGAATAATTATTTAAGAAGGTAATGACATAATCGTAATAATGCATTAAGTGAAATTAATTTAATTTATCGTGATAGAATAAATTAAATAGCTTAATGTTTATTATTTAATATTTTGAAAATATTAAATATAAATTAATAAGAGGAGTCTTATTAATATTATTACAATTATTATTATTTTAATTTCTAAAGGAGTTTAGTAATTAATTTAATATTAGTACTCTCATTTATTCCTAATAAGATTAGTAGACAAATTAATTAAATGAATTTAATTAATTATTTCCCATGTGGTGGGAAGCCTAAATTAATTAAAGGAGTTTAATTAATTAAAAAAAATTCCATGTCTAATAGGATTAGAAGGGTTGACCAATATCTATATAAGAGGAGTCTTATAATAGATATTGGTTGATGCAATTCTAATTGTTGGAGAGTACTCTTTTTCTATAGAGGATAGAAAACTAAAGTTTAGCCAAACACCCTCCTTGATAATTCATTTTCCTTGGTGGATCACCTCTAGAGGCCAAACACTTGGGTAGCTAACGTTGATCAAAGGAAGGAATCTAACCCAAAAATTCAAGGAGATCTCGAAGAACAAGGAGTTGAATTCGTACCTGTGGAAGCTTCATTCTACAAAGGTATGATTTTATAACTTCTTATTTATCGTTTTAAATTAATAATTTGCATAAAGGATGATCCGGGTAATGGTTTTGTAGAAATTTTTTTAAACTCTGATATACCTTGCTTCCGTTAATTTTTGCAATTTGATTGCGTCACGATTTCGTACAAACCCAACAATTGGCGCTAGAAGGAGGGGGGCTTTTTAGTGCTTTTGCAATCATAGTGCACTTTTTCGGTTGAAAGTCATGGCTAGTAAGGTCGGTGGTGCTTCAAACGTCGAAAAGGCCAAAACTCACCCGCCGACTCAGGTCAAATCGTCAGTTAAAGACCGACTGGGACCAAGCCACCAAGAAGGCAACTCGGTACATGGCCGGTCGGTGCAACGACAACTGTTTGCGCCCAGCCAGCATACTCCGGTCCCCCAGCATACCCACATTGAGGACAACTAGTCTCAAGCTTATGAACGACAGGAGCAGGATCGGGTGGAGAACAGCAGGGACCAGCGTCAGTTCATTCTACTGACAAAGATGCAGCAGAATAAGGACGCCATGCTGGCCCTACATCTTCAGCAAGAGGAGCTTGAACTGCAGATGGCCAAGATGGTCGGGGATCAGGAGGCCTCATCAAAGAGGCGCAGGCATCGGAGCCGATCCAGATCACCACGTTTGGATGAAGCTGGAAAGAACAGGAGCCGACATAGGAGTCATTCTCGGGAAAGGAAGAGCCGAAGAAGGAGTCGTTCCCATGAACGAAAATCTGATCTCCCGGGCCGATCGGGACAGAGGATGATGATTGGATCTCCTGAATACGAGAGGGACAGGCGCAGGCCATCCCCCCGTAAAGAAGAGACCGACCCCCTTACTCGATGAGTCGCGGAGTTGAAAAAGCTTCTGGCAGCAAAGAGTCAGATGGGAACACCCTCGAACTGCCACAGTTCGCCCTTCTCGCCCGAAATCAATCAGGTCACTGCTGACCCGAAGAAGAAGATGCCCCCGATGGAGACATATGATGGACTGGGGTACCCTTATGATCATTCGGATGGATATGACAGGTTGATGACATATTACGGGCATTCGGATGCCGCGAAGTGTCACATGTTTGCCACCACCCTGAAGAAGAGTGCTAGGGAATGGATGGGAACTCTGGCATCGGGAGCAATCAGTTCGTGGAACGATCTCCGTGAAAAGTACCACGCTCGGTTCGGGACTAACAGGAGAAGAGGGAAGATCACTGCTTCTCTCATGCAGGTAGGCAACGGTCGGATGAAAGCCTCGGCACTTATGTCAAGAAAGAGGTTTCGCGAAGCTGTGGGATCGGTGGCAGAGCTAAATTCACCACAGGCTTTGGGGTTCTTCACAACAGGTCTAGATGTAGGAAGGTCGAAGAAGCTGATGAAAGACCTGGTGATCAATCCACCCTCAGACCTAACTGAAGATTTTCATCGGGGTGAGGGATTCATTGCCATCGAAGAAGCCATGGGAAATTTCAGGCCCCACTCACAGTCTCACGATAAGTCTAAGGACCGAGACAAGTAGACACACCAACGGTCGGACAATAATCAAGGGAGGTCGGATAATCAGGGGAGAAAGAACTACAATGGTGGGGGACCGGGCAGTGGCCGACCACCATTCCCAAGTAGAAGCGTCAACAGGGTCTACACCCCCCTCAATACTGATCAAGCCAAGATATTGGATGACATCAGAAACAAACCCTTTTATGAGCCCTGCTCGATGCTGCCGAAGCCTGGGAAGCTGAGTATGGACAAGTTTTGCCAGTACCATCAGAATTCGGGCCACAAGATGGAAGAGTGCCATGACTTGGGTGATCTGATAGAGAAGAACATACAGAACGGGAAGTTGATTCAGTATGTGGCTGGTAGGGAAAATACTGAGACTTAGCCGAGGGAGGACGACAGAGCTCAGGCCCGAGACACACAGCCAAACCAGAACCAGCCTGTTCGAGGAGTGATTGATGTTATTTCGGGCGGTTCGGTAGGGCGTGTGACCCAGAAGAAAAGAAGCGAACACCTAGATGCAGTCTTATCAGTTACTGGGTCCTCGACAAAAACGGAGAGGGCCTTCCCGGGGACAGTTATCTCCTTTTTAGACGAAGATTACCCCACTAATCCCATAAAATCACATGATGGGGCACTAGTAATAACAGCTCAGGTCGGACCAGTGGACATGAGACGAATAATGATCGACAACGGGTCTTCGATCGACATATTGTATACACATGCCTACCAGAGGATGGATCTAAAGGGAAAGAAGATGGAACTAGGGGGGAAGGACCCTTGTCTGGAATCAGTGGCGACCTGGTGCATGTATCGGGCACCATCGAGTTGTCGGTTAGGTTCAGCACAACACCTCAGCAGGTGGAGGTTATGGTCAGATTCTTCGTGGTCCAGGTGGATTCGGCTTACAATGCTATTTTGGGAAGACCGACCCTGGCAGCCTTACAGGCAGTCACGTCCATACCCCACTTCAAAATCAAATTTCCAACACCAAGCGGGATCGGGGAGGTGAAAGGTGATCTTGACATTGCCCGAAGGTGTTATCGGAATACATTGATCTCTTCGGGGGTCGGGGTAAGTAAGCAGAAGCAGACAATGGCTATCGAAATAGAACCATTCACTAAAGGCAGTACAGAGCCACTTGCCCTGCCAGTCGAGGAGACAGAGGACATACAGTTGATCCCGGGGAACGAGGAGAAACTGATAAAGATAGGATTGGGACTACCAGAACCCTTCCGGACCGGGTTGATAGATCTATTTCTGGTGTACGCTGATATCTTTGCATGGGTACCTAGTGATATGCCCGGGGTTGATAGGTCAATAGCAGTGCACAGGTTGGAGGTGGATCCTAGTAAGAAGCCAGTCATACAGAAGAGGAGAATTTTTGCCCCAGAGAGACAGAGGATCATAGATGAAGAAATTACCAAACTCTTGGAGGCAGACTTCATCTTCAAAATTGATTACCCGGAGTGGCTGGCGAATGTGGTATTGGTTCAGAAACAGAACGGGAAATGGAGGATATGCATCGACTACACGGATCTGAATAAAGCCTGCCCAAAAGATTTCTATCCCTTAACCAACATCGACCAGTTAATTGATGCCATTTCGGGGTACGGCATGCTAAGCTTCATGGATGCCTTCTCGGGATATCATCAAATCTCGATGAGGAAGGAAGACATCCCGAAGACTATCTTCATCACACATCGGGCCATCTACGCTTATCTGAAAATGACCTTCGGATTGCTCAATGCCGAGACCACTTACCAGCGGATGATGAACTATGTGTTTACAAAACAGCTAGGCCAAAGCATAGAGGTCTACGTGGACGACATGATTGTAAAAAGCGTGTCGGTCCTAGACCATCTGGCGAACCTCGAAAGCTGCTTTAAAACAGTTTAAAAACATAAGCTACGTCTGAATCCAACTAAGTGTACCTTCGGCTTGGGCTCGGGGAAATTTCTAGGTTATCTGATTAGCAAAAGAAGCATCGAGGCAAATTCGGAGAAAATTCAAGCAATATTGGATATGAAATCACCGAAGTCATACAAAGATGTGGAGAGGTTGACGGGTCGGATAGCGGCTCTTCGGAGATTTGTGTCGAAATCTGCAGAAAGGTGTTTGCCATTCTTCGACACTCTAAAGGGGCCAAAAAATGAGAAGAGTTTCCAGTGGACCTCTGAGTGCGAAGACGCATTCTAGGGGATCAAGCAATACTTGTCTTCGGCACCTCTGTTGATGAAACTGATCCCTTCAGAACCGTTATACTTATATCTAGCAGCAAGCAAGATGGCAATGGGGGCAGCGTTGGTACAGGAAAAAGGGGGAAAACAGTTCTCGGTCTATTATGTCAGCCACGTCCTTCGAGACACAGAGACCAGATACCCGAACTTGGAAAAGTTCTCCTACGCTTTGATCATTGCAAGTCGGAAGCTTCGGCACTATTTCCAGGGTTGGTTGATGATTGTGTATACGGATCAACCCTTGAAAAAAGTACTGCACAGGCCATAAGTCTCGGGTAGGCTTGACGCATGGGCGATGGAATTAACTCAATTCGCTCTAGAATATCACCCAGGACGGCAATTAAGGGACAGGCCTTGGCAGACTTTGTTGTAGGGTGCTCCTTTTTAGAACCAGAGGTAGCTTCGGTCACCGAAGCACAACCGCTACAAACAGCATGGACTCTCTATGTGGATGGGTCATCTACTTCGGACATTAGCGGAGCAGGGGTTATTCTGATAAGTCCTGAGGGATTCCGAGTCCAACAAGCCATTCGATTTTGGTTCAAGGCCACCAACAATGAGGTCGAATACGAAGCCATTTTGGCTGGACTACGATTGGTCCGGAGCTTGGAAGTTCAGAAGCTAGTGGTGTATAGTAACTCCCAGCTGGTGGTTAAACAGATATCAGAGGAATATGAAGCTCGGGGGCCCAGGATGGCAAAATACCTGGCAGAGGTAAAGGACAAACTCACATACTTTGGTTCGCACAGTTGCCTAGAGATTGACTGATCAGATAACACAGTAGCAGACTCCCTGGCCCGATTGGCTACAACCAAAGCAAGCTCTTTTACCAGCTCAGTATATTTGGAAGTGTTGGACAAACCTAGTGTTCAGAAGGTGGACGTATTAGCCCTGGATCGGCTAGACTGTTGGCTCACACCTTACATCTCCTATCTGGCCGATGGGGTTCTGCCTTCGGATCGCATATACGCCAGAAAAATCAAGCACAGGAGTTTCAACTTCATTCTCATTGACGGGGATCTGTACCGAAGGGCGTTCACCTCTCCATTGCTTAAGTGTTTGACTCCTTCGGAAGCCGAATATACTTTAAGGGAAGTGCATGAAGGAATATGTGGGGATCACATGGGAGCCAAGTCATTGGCTTACAAAATTCTGAGGTAGGGTTACTATTGGCCGACTATCTTCCAAGAAGCAAAAGACTATGTCAAAAAATTTCCTAAGTGTCAGTTAAATAGTTCTATCCCTTATCAGCCTCACGAGGAGTTATATTCGGTCTTATCTCTGATTCCATTTGCTATATGGGGAATTGATATTTTGGGACCATTGCCGAAGGCCAAGGGACAAGCCACTTTCGTGATCGTCGCCATCGACTACATGACCAAGTGGGTGGAAGCCAAACCATTACAGAAGATTACCGAGCAAATCAGAAAGATTGAGAAATAGAACCATCTGATTTGATTCGTTCTCTGTCTTAAATTCTTCAAGGAGTATGTTGTATAACGGTTCGACATTCCTATGGTCCTGGTTTCGGACAATGGCAGACAATTTGTGGGGTCAAAATTCGAAGCTTTCCTAAAGGAGTTGGGCATCCAACACAAAAAGACTTCAGTTGCCCACCCTCAGTCGAATGGACAGGGAGAAGTCACCAACTGGACTCTACTCAGTGGAATTAAATGAAAGCTGGATGAACTGAAGGGACGGTGGCCAGAAGAACTACTTAGTGTCTTATGGGCGTAGACTACCCCGAGGACGACAACAGGGGATTCACCTTTCAGACTGGCTTATGGGACCGATGCACTGATACCCGTCGAGATCGGATCTCCTACACTTTGGGTTAGTCAGTGCAAAGAGTTGTACAATGATAATGGCCTGCAACTGAACTTAGATCTGCTGGAAGAGGTCCGAGATTCGGCACTGGTAAGGCTAGCCATCTACCAAAAGTGAACTGCCCGACACTACAACCAGAATGTGAAACAAAGGAGGTTCGAGATCGGGGATTTGGTGCTTTGGGAAGCAGAGGCATCTACACCCCAGAACACAGGCAAGTTAATGCCGAACTGGGAGGGACCTTATGAAGTAACTGGGGTGCCAAAGCCTGGTACTTATCAGCTTCGGGCAATGGATGACACAGAATTAAAGAATATATGGCATGCTGGAAGACTTAGAAAATTTTACCAATAAAAGTTATGTTGTTCTTTCATTTACTTCTGTAAGCTGATCCATTCATCAATAAAATAGTACGGATTTCTCTTCAATTTTTTTTTGTACTTCATTTATATTCATAAGTTTCTACAAAACCCATCAGACAAGCGATGAACAGAATCGATCAGAAAAGTTACAAACAACTTAACTGAACGGACAAGTTACACGCAGATCTGATCGAGAAAGTTGCAAAAGAAATAATGAAGACATAAAATTACAAGTAAAAATCCTAAAGCAACTACAGGTTGGGGGCTCCGCCATCAGCATCATCTCCAGCATCGGACTCTTCATCGGAGGAATCAAGAACAAAAGCATCCAGTCCAACAGCTGTCAACTTCGCCCGGGCCCTCTCCTTATGAGCTTCATAACCTTCGGCAAATTGAGCCATAACGACATCTCGAAGCTCGGGCGATTCTTGATATTCTTGAACAGCTTGAACAGCTTGCTGCCTGACTTCGGCACATTCTGACCCCAGAGCAGTATTCTCCTGCATCAGCACCATTTGTTGGGCGTGCATTTCGGATACTTAGCTCTAGAGGATCAGAAGGGCGTTCTGTTGATCCAGATCCTTCTCCTTCAGAAGAGTCCTCTCCTCGAGGAGTTGCTTGTTATAGCCGTCAAGGGCAAATCAAACTAGAGCAAGAGAATGAGTGATAGCGTGGACTAGGTTCAAGGAACTGTTCTTCGAGAATTATTTCTCGACTAGTATGCAAGCCAGGATGGAGGTTAGATTTTTAGAATTGAAGCAGGAAAATATGATCGTTTAGGAATACGCCACGAAATTTAATGAGTTAGCTAGATTCGCTCCACACCAAGTGGATACGGAAGCAAGGAAATCAAGAAGGTTTGAGCAGGGCCTAAAATCCTGGCTCTACAACAAGGTTGCAGTGTTGTAGATTGTTTCATACGGATCACTTTTGAAAAAGGCTATTATAGCTGAAGGAGGAAGTGAGGCCATGGGCCTCTATAATAAAGAAAGGAAGAATAAGGTTAAGATCAAGGGAGCTATCAAGATTGAGGGATGTAGTAGGAGTGGAAATGGAAAAAGGAAGTGGAATAATTCTAGAAATACTGATAATAGGCAGGGAGGCATAAAGAAGCAGGTTGAGCAGTGCGGTAATTGTGGGAAAAATCATTCAGGTGAATGTTTGAAAGGGAAGTTTGTGTGTTTTAAATGCGGGCAGGAGGGACACATCTCTCCTAACTGCCCCAATCCAAGAAAGAATAGTGGGTGTTTCATTTGTGGATCAACAGATCATATGGTGAGGGATTGTCCAAAAAGGAGAGCCGATGGGGGAAATGTGAATACAGAGAATAGCAGTGGAAGACTCGCAATAGCTGGTCCAACTCCACCAAGTAAATCAACCGCAAAGACCTTTAATATGACTGTTTAAGATACAGTAGCAGCCGGAGATGGAGTTCCAGGTATGATTACGATCAATTATATCAATGTATATACTTGATTTGGATATAACCTATTTTTTTATATACCGTAAGATTGTTAAGATAAGTACGTTTACACTTGTGAACATTAGGAACCCTTGAATATAGACATACGAAAGAGAATTTCAAGAAAAGACATAGGTTAATAATAATTATTATATAAATAACTAGTTAATAAAAGGATTTTGAAGGAGGAATTTGAGTTTCGTTGGTAACTACCATAATTTGTGCAAGCAGACCGCAAACAATGGATCAAAACTCGCAGCAGTTCCAGACTCATAATACAGAATCTTATAAGGAAGGGAGGATGTAATAAATCAATAAAACTTGATTAATGAATAAATAAGTGTCTAAGGATAGACATAATTTGAATGTACGGTAATAGTGATTCCGAGGACGGAATCCTTATAAGGAGAGGAGAATGTAAGGACCAAGAATTTTATACGACTATAATTTTACGAATGATTTTTTTTTATTATTAATAATAATTATTATCATTATTTTTATCATTAGTACTTTGAACATATGCTATATGATTAAGCAAGTTAGTCAATTTAATGATTATAAGTTAACTAAGAAGGGAAGCTAAGATGAATAACTGATCAAAACCCTAATTTAAATTTCAAATAAGGATTTAAAAATTAATACATTTATTAATATAATTGTATTTAAGAATGATATGTATTTGTATTTATGTGAGTATTTAAATATAAAAAGGATTTATCAATAATGAGAAATATGTTATGACTTATGTAGATTATGTATGTGATTAAATATATATTATTTAAATGTGTATATATTTGTTTAGCATATAAAGAGAGTTAATAATAAAGATTTGTAACCTAATATATATTTTAGAAATGTGAGTGAAATAACTTAAGGGTTATAATATTAAAGAATGATATTATTTAAACCCTAAGAGATTTATTTTATATATCTCAATTGGTTAATTTTATAACTTAATTAAAGCAAGTCTAATTAGGTTATAGAATTTAATGTACAAGAGTGATTATTTAAATTATAAATGATTCAGTAGAAATCCTAATTAAATGATTAGGGTAAGATAACATTAAAAGAATTGGACTATGTAAATTTCATGGCCCAAATATTTAATTAGAGAGCCCAACAATTTAATTTAATGGCTCAAGCTTGGCCCAAATTGGAAGGAACTTAATAGTCATTTAATAAAGCAAAATAGAACAATAAAAAAAATAAATATGGGCAAAATGGAAGGGTTATTTCGACCAAAGGGGGGGGGGGGGGGAAGGAACAAGGAGGGGCATGTGGAGAAATGATTTTAATTACCTACTATTACCTACTCCCATCAATTGTCCATTAGGTGTCACATTTTTATTTTGCCATCACATTTAACTAAAGCTACAAGTTAGATGAGAGAGGAAAGCAAGCATGTGTTGGGAGATTTAGATAGATATACATGGTATATCTATACATAATCCCCAAGCACTCCTACCTTTTCATATTTGGGAAAACACTTTTACTTCATTTTTATTTCTTCTTCCAAACATTGCTAACAAAACAAATCAAGAGAGAGAGAAATGAGAGAGATTTCGGCTACCCTTAGAGGGGAAAGAGAGATTGTTTTGTGTACTTAAAGTTCCTTAAACAAACCCTAGAAAGAAGAAGAAAAGAAATCAAGCGAAGGTATAACAAAATTTTAACTTTAATATAGTTTATTTCCTTTTGTTTGGTTTAATTTTTTTGATGATATAAAGTTTATGATCTTGAGGTCTAAAACCTTATATCTATGTGTTAATAAGTTTTTATGTTTAGATCTAACCCTTTTGAGTGTCAAAAGTTAGATCTAAAGTAAAAAAATGAAAATTATGTTTTGAAAACTAGAAAACCCCAACTTTTTACTACTTTGAAGGGTTATAACTTGAGATGTATAACTTTGTTTTTAGATCCGTCAAAGATGAGTACTAGATATATAAGTTAAATACTAAACCCAAGTGGTAGCACTAAAAAAACAATGTGTTTACAAGTCGTGGTAACTGTTTTAGTCAAAATAGTTCGGCTAATGAACAAAAAGGGTATATAACTCGCTGTCCAGTCACTTCCAGGTATATTTTTGTCATTTTTCTAAGCTCTAAAAATTTTGGGAAACTTTGGACTGATAATATGAGAAGTTATTTGAGTCCTATAAAAATTTGTGAATTTTTGGCCATGTAGAATGAGAGTTATGGTTGTTACTGCCAATGACTACTTTCAAAAGTACACCCAAATAACTCTTTATGGTTAACTCCAAAAATTATAAAATTTTTACTGGACGTACATATGTAAAACAGGAACATACTCTGAAAATGTCAGAATTTTCTGACAAAATTTCGATTTATGATAAATGTAGCAAGATTTTGCTATTTTGGACTATTTAAATATAGTAAATGAATTTTAAAAATTCTCGAAAAAATATATTTTCATAAGAGGACTATATTCAGTTGATTTCCAAAAAAGAAATAGTTTTAGAGATGTTTTGGTATTTTTCATAGAAATGATGATACTATGGATAAATGAATTATATTAATTATGTGATGTTGAAAATTTGGAAAATAGAATTTTATGACTTGAAAACCCAATATAAGACGTATACAAATTTTTGAAAGGTATTTTGTTCTATGTTGATGAGATATTATGTTTATAGAATTGTAAGATGATTAAATGAATTAATTAATAAAGGGTAAATAATTAAAATAAATTATTTATTGATTTAATAAATGATTAAAATGACAAATATGGAGAAGTAAAGTTATTTTAAATATAGTATGTTGAAATAGGCTATATTAGGTATATAGTATGTTGAAAAAAAGGGAATCCAGTTTGCTGGATTAAAATTCATTTTGAATCCAGTTTGCTGGATTACAATTTGGTTTGCTGGATTGGCTATCTGGTTGCTGGATTGGTCTGTTTGGATAATCCAGGTTACTGGATTGGTCTGTATGAATAATTAGATTTTAAAGAAGAACTTATAAAATGAAAGAATAAGTGTTTAATCTTAATGTATATGGTTTAGTGATTGAAATACTATCAAAAGATGATAATATTACTAAAGATTTAAGGTATTTGATTATGTGATTACATGTTAGATAAATTATTATGGAATAATGGTATGATAAGTGAGATATGTGATGCTAATTGAGAGATTAATCTTATTAATGATATGCCTTTCAAAAGAAGTCATATTAAATTGTGTAGTAGTAAGCAGCGATCAAGGCAAGTATTCTAACCTTTGCATTACTTTATGGAATGGATCTTTGTGTAATCAAGTTTCTTAACTTTACTTTTTATTGAGCAAGTATCTGAATCTTTGCATTTATGCAATGGATCTTTGGTTCAACAAGTATTCTTAATTCATTTATATTCAAGCAAATACTCGAATTTTATTCGATTTGTTCATTGATTACAAGTATTTCAATATGGTCTTCATATGATTCATATATACTCAAATTTATTATATTCTTTGCGTACTAAGTTTGGTTATGCAAGTGTCCTAACTTGTATAAGTTATTGTATTTATGCAAGTATTTGTGAACTCAAAATTCTTTGATATAACAAGTTTTGATACATACTATTGAATCTTGATAAGTATACACGGTTTAAAAGGTGTCTAAGCTATTTGACTCAGCTAAACATTATTTGATATGTATCGTTGAACATTATTGATTATGATAGAGTCGTCCAACTAAATTGCTTTGGTTTGGACTCCAGACTGAGTATGAACATCCCATAATTGGGAAATTTTTTATGCGCCAAAGGTGGTTATGATGAACGCATACGTAGTTCCAGCATGTAGTGTTGATTAATAAATGGCATAACGGGATGATCACCTAACGTGCTTGTAAGTACAGACATTTTCAAACTTGAAAATAATGGTACATGGTCTATTGACCGCTCTGCATTTATAGTCACTACATCGTTTCAAAAATGTAAATTGTTTGATATGTTGTTAAGAATTGTTTCAAATGGCTTCACAACTATTGATTCGTTGTAGAAGTATACCTCAAAGAAAATATTTATTTATTTCAGCTGATGTTGAGTAACTGCTATTACTTGCTGAGCAATTAAATGCTCATTCTTGCTTTAAAATTAAATGTTTTCAGCTAAGCGAGATCGACCAAAAGGTTCTAGCAAGGACAAGGGAAAAGGGAAGCTGAAGCAATAGGTTATAAGGTGTTGTTTGTAATAACTGGAGTTATGTATTATGATAATATGATACTTATCATGTAATAAAGTACTTAAGGGTCGCCGTACCTGGGGATTAGACAACTCTGATATAATTTTTAAGTTTATAATATATTAAGCAGTTCGAATGAATGGTATCGTGTAGCACCAAGTATGAGTTTTAAGTACCCGAATTTGGGGGCGTCACAGGTATGTTCTTTTCATTCGTTTAACTACGTTGTGGGAAAACGTGATGGAAAACACTATTCATAAAAAAGTATTTTTCATTTTTTCAAAGTTTCGAAGAACACGTAAAAGTTAATCTGTAGAGGAAAGACGGAATATCCAAAATTTTTTGGATTTCGAGAAGTGTAGTTTTTCAAACTATCGAACGAATTTCGAAAGACAGAACAACGAAGCTTCCATGAGAAGCTTCGTGAATAGTAAGGAGGTGGGGGTAAAATGGTAAAAAGTCACCAATTGACCAAAATGCCCCTAGCCTTGAAAATCTATATAAACAAGCTTAATCTCTTCATTTTTCAAAAAATCGAGAGGAAACTCTAGACAAATGAAGAGAGGACGTGAGGGACTCGAATTAACAAGTCTCGAAAGTGGAAAAGCTAAAAAATCTCCAACTTTACCAAGCGGAAGAAGAAAATGAAAGAAAAACCAAGAAGAAAGGTATTAAAACTTATATTTGATCAAATTTTCTTTAAGTCTTCTATGTCAAAATACATAGCTTAATGAAAATAGAAGTTAAAGATGTTAAGGAAATATTTCCATAAGGTTTAATCCTAAGGAAATGGAGAAATAAGAATTTGAAGTTTAGTTTATAAATTTCTTTAAAAGCTTTCATAGAAAGTATGAAATACTTGATGTTAATGGGCAATTCAGATGAGTTATATAAACTCTCCGATGATATAAGGATAACTTAACGAGCTTATAACGTTAATATGCATGAAAAAGTGAAATCGTAATCAAAATATCGATTAAAAACGAAGAACGAACGAAGAACACGAAGAACGAACGAAGAACACGAAGAACGTGGTAAGAACGTTGTTGATGGACAAATTTAAAACCATATAATTAGAGCTTGTTATTGATGGGAAAGTTTATTACCATCATATATGTGTTTGTGTTATATGCTTGGTTAGGAAGGATAGAAACGTTCATGAAGAACGGATTGAAATTAGCCGATAACGAAGTTATGACAAAATTTTGTAAAAGACGAAACGAAGATATAAAGTAAGTTAAGGAACCTGAATAGTTATGGTTTCATAAGAATGTTGGAAAATGTAAAAAACATGAATCGTGGACTCAAGAACGAACAAATTACGGGTGTGTATGAATGAATTTCGGGTGAACAAAAATTTAACGTAAAGTTAAAAAACTGAGCAAGGGAGGACTTTAGAGTCAATTTTAAGGTTGGTTAGAAACTAAGAAAATTAATTTTATCTACGGGGATGTGTAGTATTTGTTGCAATATTTTTAACGCCTCCGAAACGGATCAATTCCCATATCGAGACAAGAAGTTATGAGATTTCAACGTAGGCGTCTCAAACTTGTTCAAGACATAATTTTTTTTTTGAGTTTTACGACTGGCGCCGCCCAACAAAGGGGATGGGGCGCGGCGGCGGCGGGTCCGGGGCTAAGTTGCTGCATAGGGGCACTGCAGCTGTAAGACCCCAACTTTTTATGAATAAGATTTAATTTCCTCTATATATTATTTTAAATAGTAAGGTGTTGATTTAATAAATAGGATAAGTTATAGGGTGATATGTGCAAAATTTATAAAGTAAGCAAGTGGTCATAAAATATTCATTGTGTCGGGGAATATTCGTTTGGTCGGGAAATATTCTTGTTGTCGGGGAATATTCGTACGACGACGCAGTCATTTGTGGGTCTCATAACGAAAAACGGTCGGATGTAGAAAACAACAAGAATAAGTTTTTTAAAAATAACGGCAAAACAGTTATCGTTAAACTGTTGAAATACCCGGTGGTTAAAGAGCAGTAATATATGCTGTTATACAGTAACACACGGTATTGCACAATATTTTAAATTATTGATTTTTACGTAAAAGGCAACTCATTCAATAATTGTCACAGTAACTACTGCACAGTATTTTATATTATTAAATCAATAATGGTCACAAATATTATTTACATGATATTATTAGATAACATTATTGACAATGTCTAGAAAATTCTGTCGAGGAAAAGGGTTAGGTTATTTAATTGCGCGCCAGTAAGGAGAAATCCTTATCAGAAAGCCTCATCTTTCCTAGGAATGATCTGGTTGTTAATATTGTGATTCTGTAATATTATTTATGAATAATAATGGATTGTTGATAAATATGATAAGTAAATATTTATTCAATTTTGATATAAATGGAGGAATTTTTAGCAAAAGAGACATTTGTTGAAAGTTAACATTTTATCTTTTCTGATAAAATAATTTATTCAAATATATTATTATAATATTACATTATAATAGTATAATGTGATAATATAATAGTATAATTTTATAATTTAAATGGTAATATTTTTACAATAAATTCATGGTATAAGAATAAAACGAGGTGGAAGAGAGAAAATGGAATTGGAATTTTTTTTATATTTATAAATGTTTATATATATATATATATGGTTGGTGGAGGTGAGAGAAGAAAAGAAGAAAATGGGGGGGGAGAGAGAGTTAGTGGAAAATGATGGAAAAGGAAGAAAGAAAGAAAAAAAAAAGGAGAAAAGAGAGGGGGCGGGGGGCGGGGGGCGGGGGGGGGGGGGGGGGGGGGGGGGGGAGAGAAAAAGAAAGAAAGGGAGGAAAGAAAAAAAAAGTGCTTTGAATGGTGGAGGTGGGAAGAATTTGATATGCTAAGAATTCTCAAAGATGGTGCTGCATTTTTCATCTGTAAGAAATTTGTCAGAAGTGGTGTTCTGGCATTTTTCTATAAATAGATTGCTTAGTTTAGAAATAAAAATCACACCAGAATCAAAAAAATTTCTCTCTATAATATTGAGCGTATTTCTTATGAGTATAAAGATATTTTGAGTGTTGATAACAGTGCAAGATTTTCTCAGCATAATCTTCGTTATTCCAGTAAAAACTATTTTTCTATTAAGGTATAGGATGTTATTTTCGTTTAATATTCATAAGGGATATTATTTTTCTCGTAAATGATATTATTTTCTTTCAATATTCATAAAGAATATTATTTTTTTTCATATTCCATATTATGAAAGTAATAATATTTCATTTCATATACCTAAACTTAAACTTACTTCGGTAAGTATTGCTTCTATAATTTCTGAAATTATCAGAAATTTTTTGAGTTTTGCGTTTCGTCTAATATCATTTCACCGAAATGTTGGTATGAACTTTCTTATAAAATTTTTGCCTTTTCATGTCGGGGTTACTATTTATCTGTACGGTACTATTCATAAATACAGTACTTTTATTACGTACGATACTATTCACGAGTACTATTCACAGAAAAATTAAATTTTCTTTTCTTTGTCCAAGTTATCTGTTATGTTTCTTATCTTTGATTGGATCTATGTTTTGAACTTCATTCTTAAATTTTACTCCACAATTGAGTATTATTGAATATACTTGAACTTGGATAAATTAAATTACGAATCCCTAATATTTGTCCTTTATCTCACTAGATTTGTTCTTTATATTATTTTTCATCATCCTCAGTCTTAAATTATGGTGAAAGTTATCTTTGGCCCGTAGTGCAAAGATGAACTGTTGATTGATGAATATCTTTGGCCTGTAGTGCAAAGATGAATGATTAATTGATGAATATCTTTGGCTCTTAGTGCATAGATGAACAGCTGTTGGTATGATCATGACCATTGGTGATACAAATGAATATCTTTGGCCCGTAGTGCAAAGATGAATTATTGATTTAAAATATTTATTGATTGATGTTACAGGAATAAAATATTGATGATGGACTTTTAAATCATAAAAAATAGTAGACATCATTCTCTACTTGACTCTTTTAATGGTCTGTTATTTTCGCTGCAGTTGTTGATCTAAAACTTGTTGTCCATAATATTTTATCTGATTTATTGAAGGCTAATGATAAATTATTTTTCATTATCTTAGTTATAATATTCTTTACTGGGCTAGTTGAGCTCACCCTCTTCTTTTATTGTTCTCTTCAAAAAATGAGAATATCGCAGGGACTAGTCGGGGAATAAAGTGATGGTTCGAGATAGAGTTGTAGAAGTCCTCACTATTTTATAAAATAGTGTGATAATAATTGTAATGACAAATTATTTGAGTGTTTATATTTTCATATTATATACAATCTGTATTGAAACTCACAGTTTGTGTGGTCGTATTCTGCACGACCGTTTGTTTTAAAAAGATTTGTATTCGGATTCTGTACAATGTATTTGGCGACTCATAATGGGTTGTGTATTGGACCTATTTTGGGGGCGTCATAGTTGGTATTAGAGCTTAGGGATATGATCTCTGGCGGAGATCTGGGAATAGAACTAGGAGGGGAGAGACAAGTAAATCCTTCGCTAGTGTGTCCTACCTAAGCTTATTTGTTATTTAATTGATCGGTCAGAACCTAGGGATAATATGTGACATGTCAATTTCTTTAATTAACCCTTGTTTTATGGCAGTATTTGAGAATGACATCTGAAAATAAAGAGATGAACTCATATAGAGTTTTAAGTGATGCGTTGAGGAGATTAATTAAAGAATAAATATTGGAGATGTTTATTGGGGAGTGCTAATTAAGTTATTGAACTTGATTGTAGGATGTCAGGCGAAGAAGATATTAGAGATATTCATGTGGTGAGTAAAGAATTAATAGTTGCACCCGAGCTAATCGCAGAGGTAGCAGCTGAGAGTGAGGAAGAAGAGGAACCTGAGGAGGATTTATTAGGAGAATTTTATGATCGAAATGTAGAACTGCAAAATCGTATTCGTGAGTTAGAAAAGCGGGGTGAAGAACGGCAGGTAGCCGTGGAACAAAGGGATACAACAATTCAAGATTTTGCTACTCGATATGTGAGGCTTGAACAGAAGCTTTCTCTGGCAGAGCATATGATATTAGAGTTGGAATCTGAAAATGCAAATGTCAACGATCAGCTGAAAGAAGAAACAACTGAACGAGTAAGAATTAAAGATGCATGGGTAAAAGCCGCACGACGCATTGATATTGTAGAAAGAGACGTCCGATCCAAGAAGGCCAAAATAGACGATATGGATTTCACTTTTTGGACGGCAATTGGGAGAATCCAACATCGAGTTTGGAATTACCATGTGCATAACAGTCAACCCCAATTCAATATAAATCGAAGAGTAATGATTCAAATCATGGATCAGGAGTGCGACGAAGCAGTTGAGGGTGGAATGTGCTTTATAACGAAGTCAAGTCTAGCAGGGATGGTGACTCCAAAGGCTGTCCCGGACAAGTCAAAGTCAGTGGTTCCTGAAAGAGCTTTTGTCATGACTACCCAAAAAATGAAGAACCCGAACGAAGTTATCATGGGTAAGCTAATCATAAACTCTTGCGAAGTCTATACTTTATTAGATACCGGTTCTACCCATTCTTTTATTTCACCTGCTTGTGCTCAACGTTTGAACTTGACTCCTGAGAAATTAAACTTTGATTTATTTGTTGAAACTCCGTTAGGAGAAACCTTCATTACATCCATAGTTTAAAAAATCTTGCTTGATTCAAATTGGTACCCTCACATTACCTATTGATCTTATCTCTTTGAAAATACTTGCATTTGATGTGATTTTAGGAATTGACTGGTTAACCACTTATCATGCCAAAATTGATTGTTTTCGTAAGGTTGTTAGTTTTCATATTCCTAATCAACCTGTTGTGCGAATTCAAACAACCAAACCACTAAAATCAATTAATGTCATTTCAAGTTATAAAGTTATTCGTTTATTGAAAAACGGATGTCAAGCTTTCTTAACCTCTGTCACCAATTTAAACCAGAATACGTCAGATTTGAATGATATTTCTGTTGTTAATAAGTTTCCTGATGTATTTACTAAAGAACTTCCTGGTCTACCCCCAGAACGTGAAGTTAAATTCTTTATTGACCTTAAACCCGGTACAAAACCCATTTCCAAAACCCCATATCGAATGGCTCCTATTGAACTTCAGGAGTTAAATGTCCAATTATAGGAGTTGTTAGACATTGGTTTCATTCGTCCTAGTACATCGCCTTGGGATGCTCCTGTTTTATTAGTAAAGAAGATAGACGGGAGTATGCGACTTTGTATTGACTATCGAAAGTTAAACCATGTCACCATCAAGAATAGGTATCCGTTACCTCGTATTGATGACCTGTTCGACCAGTTGCAAGGTGCACAATTCTTTTCAAAGATCGATCTCCGTTCTGGATATAATCAGTTAAAGATTAGAAGTGATGACACTCCAAAGACTGCCTTTAGAACTCGATACACGCATTACGAATTTCTAGTTATATCTTTTAGATTGACCAATGTCCATGCTGCGTTCATGGTCATGATGAACCGAATATTTGAGAAATATTCAGATCATTTCGTGGTTGTCATTATTGATGAAATCCTAATATACTCCAAAAGCCTCAAATATTTCTTCACTTAAAAGGAACTCATCATGCAGCAACGACGTTGGCTCGAGCTGTTGAAAAATTACGACCATACCATCCAATACCATCCTGAAAAAGCGAACGTGATAGTTGACGCGTTGAGTAGAAGATCATATGCGGGTTCGAGTGCGATATTGTCAACACAAAGGCCCACTTTGTATGACTTACAAAGGATGGAGATATGACTTACAAAGGATGGAGATAGAGTTAAAGACTTCAAGGACCCACGTGATGATGTCAAATATACGAGTAGAACCGACTCATGGCTCCATTCGAGGCATTGTATGGACGAAAGTGTTGTTCTTTAGTATAATGGGATGAGGTGGGCGAAGCAACATTGTTGGGACCGGAGTTAGTACGTATGACTACGAAAAAGATTCACATGATTCGGCAATGTATACAAACAGCACAAGATTGACAAATGAGTTATGCTGATCTTCATCGAAGAAACGTGGAATTTAATGTCGAAGACCATGTACTGTTACGTGTTGCTCCATGGAAAGGAGTTATGAGATTCAAAAAAAGAGGAAAGCTCAACCCACGATTTATTGGTCCATTTGAGATCCTTGATCGAGTAGTAACTGTGGCCTATAGACTCGCCTTACCTCCAAGCATGTCTCGTGTTCATAATATTTTTCACATATCTATGCTTTGTAAATATGTGAAAGACCCAAACCACATTATCGAATTTGAACCAGACGAGATAGCCAAAGATTTAACGTATGAGGAGGTACCTGTCAAGATCTTGGATAAGAAGGAACATGTTCTACGCTTAAAGATTATACCACAAGTCAAAGTTTTATGGAGAAACCATGATATTGAGGAAATGACTTGGGAGTTAGAATCGAAAATGAAAGCAAGGTATCCTCACCTTTTCGAAATACCAGGTACGTATGTCAATTTCGAGGAAGAAATTTCATAAGGAGGGGAGGTTGTAAGACCCCAATTTTTTATGAATAAGTTTTAATTTCATCTATATATTATTTTAAATAGTAAGGTGTTGATTTGATAAATGGGATAAGTTATAGGGTGATATGTGCAACTTTTATAAAGTAAGCAAGTAATCATAAAATATTCATTATGTCGGGGTTTGGTCGGGGAATATTCTTGCTGTCGGGGAATATTCGTACGACGGCGCAGTCATTTGTGGGCCCCATTACAGAAAACTGTTGGATGAAGAAAACGACAAGAATAAGTTTTCTAAAAATAACAGCAAAACTGTTACCATTAAACTATTGAAATACCTGGTGGTTAAAGAGCAGTAATACGCGTTGTTGCACAGTAGCACACGGTATTGCACAATATTTTAAATTATTGATTTTTATGTAAAAGGTCACTTATTCAATAATTGTCACAGTAACCACTGCACAGTATTTCACATTATTAAATCAATAATGGTCACACATATTATTTACATAATATTATTAGATAATATTATTGACAATGTCTAGAAAATTCTGTCGAGAAAAAAGGTTAGGTTATTTAATTGTGCGCCAGTAAGGAGAAATCCTTATCAAAAAGCCCACTCTTTCTTGGTAATGATCTGGTTGTTAATATTATGATTCTTTATATTATTTGTGAATAATAATTGATTGTTGATAAATATGATAAGTAAATGTTTATTTAATTTTGATATAAATGGAGGAATTTTTAGCAAAAAATAGACATTTGTTGAAAGTTGACATTTTATCTTTTCTGATAAAATAATTCATTCAAATATATTATTATAATATTACATTATAATAGTATAATGTGATAGTATAATTGTATAATTTTATAATTTAAATGGTAACATTTTTACAATAAATTCATGGTATAAAAATAAAATAAAGTGGAAGAGAGAAAATGGAATTGGAATTTTTTTTATAAGTATAAATGTTTTATATATATATATATGGTTGGTGGAGGTGAGAGAAGAAAAGAAGAAAATGGGGGGAGAGAGAAAAAGTTAGTGGAAAATGATGGAAAAAGGAAGAAATAAAGAAAAAGAAGGAGAAAAGGGGGGAGAGAGAAAAAGAAAGAAAGAGAGGAAAGAAAAAAAAATGTGTTTTGAATGGTGGAGGTGGGAAGAATTTGATATGTTGAGAATTCTCAAAGATGGTGCTGCATTTTTCATCCATAAAAAATTTGTCAGATGTGGTGTTCTGGTATTTTTCTATAAATAGATTGTTTAGTTTAGAAATGAAAATCACACCAGAATCAGAAAATTTTCTCTCTATAATATTGAGCGTATTTCTTGTGAGTATAAGGATATTTTGAGTGTTGATAACAGTACAAGATTTCCTCAGCATAATCTTCGTTATTCCAGTCAGAACTACTTTCCTATTAAGGTAAAGAATGTTATTTTAGTTTAATATTCGTAAGGGATATTATTTTTCTCGTAAATAATTTTATTTTCTTTCAATATTCATAAAGAATATTATTTTCTTTCATATTCCATATTATGATAGTAATAATATTTCATTTCATATTCCTAAACTTAAACTTACTACGGTAAGTATTGCTTCTATAATTCCTGAAATAATCAGAAATTCCTTGAGTTTTGTGTTTCATCTAATATCATTTCACCGGAATGTTGGTATGAACTTTCTTATGAAATTTTTACCTTTTCATGTCGGGGTTACTATTCATCCGTACGGTACTATTCATAAATACGATACTATTCATACGTACGGCACTATTCACAAAAAAAATTAAATTTTCTTTTCTTTGTCCAAGTTATTTGTTATGGTTCTTATCTTTGATTGAATCCATGTCTTGAACTTCATTCTTAAATTTTACTCTATAATTGATTATTATTGAATATACTTGAACTTGGATAAATTAAATTACGAATCCCTAATACTTGTCCTTTATCTCACTAGATTTGTTCTTTATATTATTTTTCATCATCCTCAGTCTTAAATTGTGGTGAAAGTTATCTTTGGCCCGTAGTGCAAAGATGAACTGTTGATTGATGAATATCTTTGGCCTGTAGTGCAAAGATGAATGATTAATTGATGAATATCTTTGACTCGTAGTGCAAAGATGGACAGGTGTTGGTATGATCATGACCACTGGTGATACAAATGAATATCTTTGGCCTGTAATGAAAAGATGAATTATTGATTTAAAATATTTATTGATTGATGTTACAGGGATAAAATATTGATGATGGACTTTTAAATCATAGAAGATAGTAGACATCATTCTCTACTTGACTCTTCTAATGGTTTGTTATTTTCGCTGCAGTTGTTGATCTAAAACTTGTTGTCCATAATATTTTATCTAATTTATTGAAGGCTAATGATAAATTATTTTTCATTATCTTAGTCATAATATTCTTTACTGGGCTAGTTGAGCTCACCCTTTTCTTCCATTGTTCTCTTTAGGAAATGAGAATATCACAGGGATTTGTCGGGGAATAGAGTGATGGTCCGAGATAGAGCTGTAGAAGTCCTCACTATTTTATAAAATAGTGTGATAATAATTGTAATGAGGACTTATTTGAGTGTTTATATTTTCGTATTATATACGATCTGTATTGAAACTCACAATTTGTGTGGTCGTATTTTGCACGACCGTTTGTTATAAGAAGATTTGTATTCAGATTCTGTACCATGTATTTAGAGACTCAGAATGGGTTTTGTATTAGACCTATTTTGGGGGCGTCACAGCGGCGCCAAATTTAAAGGGGAAAGTGGCATCGCAGCACCCTTAACCCGAAAATTTCTGATTGGAGAATTTTATTTTCTAACTTTTTGGATGGTAATTCAGAGGTAAGCATGAATGTAATATTCATGAAAAAAAATATCTAGAATGATGAGTAAAACCTCGAGTTTGACGATTAAACGTCAAATAAAGTTTATAAAACGACGAACGCAAAATACGTAAACGATATCCAGGGACCGTATTCGCGTTAAAACAAACGTGTGGGATTGCTATGATTCTTATTCTTTGGATGTTGAATGACGACGGTGACTTATAATGTTTCGATATTATAAAGTCGTAATGAAAATTAATTGTAAAGCATATAAATGCTATAACTGCAAAGTAATTGCGATGAACGACTAGTCTTAGCATACAACGAACAGTATGGCTTGGACATTATGAGATGACGATGAACGTGATGATCATGTAATGGATCACTAATGAAAGTGATTAAAACCTTAAGTAAATGTTGAATGGAGGTTTAAAAGACAAACAACGTGAACACGAATTACGTAAATGATCCTCATGAATCGTATTCGCATTGGGCGAACGTTCTAAGTATACATTGGTTGTATGACTTAGACGTTGATGAATGTAGTAAGTAAGATATGTAATTATCAAGAAAATCATAGCGAATGGTAATAAAGTTAATTAAAGTTCGAGTCTGAATCGGATAACGAACATAGAAAGAAACATAAGCGTGAAACACTTAAATCGACGTGAGGGTATTGAGTGTACGCGTAAGTTAAACGTGCTTAACCTATACACCGTGTATGGTTTGAACGTGAGATAATGAAGAATAACGAATAACGTATAAACGTTGAACAAGTCGAGTTAATGCTTATAACTTGAAGAATGTTTCGAGTTAAATTAATCGGACATGGTAAGATATGAAGATATGATTATATAAAATGCTTCAAGGCTATGAACGTATAGTCTTAACATTGAATGTTCGTTCTTGACATACAAATGATTGTATGACTTAGACGTTAAAGAATAATCATGAGGTATGGCATTTATTTTTCAAAAGCCATACGAAATGGGAAATTAACTTAACAAACATTGTAGTTTTAATGGTTTAGATAAGTTACGATAAAAAGATAAGAATAAGAAGTTAAGTTTAAGTTGTGGTACAAACGTACTCTTTAATGGTTGATGTACGGTATCTGAACTAAACAATTCCTTTAGTGAGCAAAGGTTTAATACGATCTAGCAACCGATCTAACTCGCTGTGAAAGACAGTGTAGATGAGACGGAAAATTAATTTGTTTGTTGTTTGTGGGAAACAACTCAGCTTACTGTATTAAACTCTGTTAGAGACTCGATGGGTGCTGAGTATAGAGTTATAGATACGTTTGATGAAAAGATGATTCTTTTCACATATGTAGATGTATAGGATGAGTTAAGTCCTAGAAATATTATAAGAATAAGATGAGAATATAAATCTATCGTAAAAGATGATTATAAGGTTTATGCCATCTCCGTATGTCATAATACCAAAGGAATGGAAGTAAAGTTGGTTACGTTAACTTGAATTATAAGACGCGAACCATAAGTAAAGTTAAACCAATGTGTAAGTCAAGTATATGACTAATCGGTATTGTAGACACTCGAAATTTCCTTTCCCTGTTACTAACATTGTAGGAGGGAAAAATGGTACCATCAAGTCAACTCCGATATCCAATCGGACCATCAGATCAACCCCGATCACAAAATAGTACCATCAAATCAACTTCAATCTCTAATAGGACCGTCAGATCAACCCCGATCTCAATATCGGGCCATCAAATGAACTCTAATCTCTAATCGAACCGTCAGTTCAACCCTGATCTCAATATTGGGCCATCAAATCAACTCTGATCTCCAATCGGACCGTCAGTTCAACCCCAATCTCAATATCGGGCCATCAAATCAACTTCGATCTCCAATCGGATAGTCAGATCAACCCCGATCTCAATATCAGACCATCAAATCAACTCTGATCTCCAATTGGACCGTCAATTCAACCCCAATCTCAATATTGGGCCATCAAATCAACTTTGATCTCTAATTAGACCGTCAGATCAACACCAATCTCAATATTGGGCCATTAAATCAACTCCGATCTCCAATTAGACAGTCAGATCAACCCCAATCTCAATATCGGGTCATCAGAGTAGCCCTGGTCTCAACACGGGAAGTACCAGTCAGCCCTGGTCTCTACCTGGGAAGTCAAGTCAACTTTGGGAAATAACCTTAAGCTCCACAACATCTCCAAAGGAAAACCTTGAATGACCAACTCAGTCTCAGAGACTACACTAAGGACAAACAGACTCGACTGGGATCCAAGTCTTGGAAACAACTCCCGAAAGTCAACCAAAGGCCATGCCAACACCAAGGGCAACCTCGGGAGGGGCAAAATGATCATTTTACTAATCCTAAGCCGATTCGGTTAAAATCAAGCCGAATTGATGCCACCAAGGTCAGAACGAACTATAACGACGATCCCGAGTGCAAACAACGTAAGACAACTCAACGGATAAACTGTGGAGAATCGAAGACTGGTTATGAACTCGTCTTCCTGGACCTAAAAAATGTTTTATCCAATGTCATTGTGACATTCTCAACGAGGGATTTCCGGAAAGGTATAGCACGCCTCAAACGGACGCTCTAATCAAAAGTTAGAAAGTTTCGACTTCGACATCGCGTTGCTCGGAGTGCACGTGCTTCTAGACAACTCAACCGAACACATGGGCCCCACCAGGGGAGTCGCACCTCTACCTGTGGCAACAGAAGGTAGAGCTGAGGCTCCCTGTCCTATAAATAAATATGCCCCCCCTTATTTTCAAAAATTTTGAAACGCAGCGAACCTCTACCTGTTTAATTTTCTGACTTTTTCACCTCTTCTAAACCCAAATATTTTCATTCTAACACGTAGATATACCCACATACTACCACATATCAGAAAATAACCGGTAGATTTTAACGTTTAGAGCCTACGATTTGGCAAAAAGCCCGTGTAGCAGTCCATTGTAAGTATTTTTACGATCAGAAAGTGATTCCTACTTCTTTGCACTGTTTTGCATTTGCATATCAAATTTTGTTTTCTAAATATGCTCGGAACTTAGTTCCGTGGCCGTTTTCGTCAAAATTTGGTACATTTTTGTACATAAACTCAATTTTTGGCATTTTTACAACTCGAATTGACGATCCGTCAGCTCTAACAGCTTCAGTGCACTAGATCTTCGTTTTAAGCAACTTAGCCTGACTGGGTTATCTTCCCAGTCTGGGTTTGGCTTTTTTTTGTGTGTTTATTCAACTATATATATACACACTAACTTTTCAATTCTGTCAAGCCCGGATGTCAAATCCAAGGTAGTTTACTGCTTTATATATTTATGTATATATAAGCAGCCTTCACCACCACTGGGTTCTCTTTCCAGTCTTGGTTGACTATGTTTCTGTCAATATATATATATATATATATATATATATATATTTATATATTTCAGTCCGGCCTAGATTATTCCGTGGCCTTTATACTGTTCTTTGCACCCTTCACCATTACTGGGTTATCTTCCCAGTCCCTAGTTGACTACTTTTCTGTACATTTACATTTCTGTTCAGCCTGAATTATTCTGTGGCCTTTTTACTGCTTTTATATATAAATATGCATATATAAGCAGCCTTCACCATTACTGGGTTCTCTTTCCAGTCTTGGTTGACTACTTTTTTGTATATATATATATATATATTATTTTTTTCTTTAATTCCAGTCCGGGCACTGGCGTGAAAATCCATCGCCCTTTACAGCTTTTATATATATCACTGTATATATATTTCTTTGCTTGTTTTTCTTCAATTAATGCTTTAAATATTTATTTGATATGAATCGGCATTTGTCAGTCGCAAAAGCAACCTCGCGTCCCTTAGATCGCTATCTAGTGGGAAAGAGACGCTTCGGCCAAGTGCGAACTAGGATTTACTGAATGAATCCTTGGTTCTGGAGATATTTGGAATATATATCTATTTCTGTACAAATTTGAACTGTGCAGGTTTATTGACTACTCATATTTGAGCATAGGAATCGTGGGATTTATGATCAAAATGATCGGAATCTAATTCCCACGATGGACAAACTCCACTTTACAGATGTACCCTGCCAGTTTTTCTGTAAAATGTACATACAAAAGACCTTAAAACGGTTATCCGGATTTAAGGTCTCAACATAGTGAAAAATATAGTTTGACGTGTCAGAGTCCCTCCGATGGCTATCATGCCCATGAGGAGACCGACACTTGTATTTATTTCTGTGGTCGAGGATGCTTCGCAGCCCGACAAATCATCATTCAAATGCAAGCCTTAAGGCTATAAAGATAAAAATGGAAGTATCAACAGTCTTCAATTACTATGTTAGCGTTAGGGTTTGATAACCAGCTTTCAAAACATCATTTCAATTCAATCAAAAGAAAAGCTTTTTGCAAATTAAATCAAATACTTTTGCAAATCAAATCAAAGACTTTTTGCAAATCAAATCAAACCCTTCGTATATAGGTTCAAACGAAGCAAAGCACTACTTTCAATCAATCAAACATAGGCCTAATTTTCAAACACATTCACACACACATTTCAGTTTTAAGGAAAATATTGAAAAAATGCGGTACCGTGTTTACACGGGAGTCGTGGGGTGCCTAACACCTTCCCCACACTTAACCAAGCTCCCGAGCTCAAAACTTTATTTTCAAAGATTAAGTTTCGATAGTGTCTAGCAAATTGGGCCTCTTTCAAACAAAATTCGGTTGAGTTGGTACAACCATTTCAAATCTACCAACTGGCGACTCTGTAAAACATTCAAATCGTCGACATGATACATGTTGGCCTTTTCCTAAAAAACCCTTCAAAACCTTTTTCGCAATAAAAAGAGTGAGGGTAGAGATAACTTAGAAAGAGAGAAAGATATGGGTTGTGACCCGACCCTCAGATTTTTTCCCGAAGTCGACAGGTATGTGCTATTCCTTATGTGATATATAGGGATTGCAGTAAACAGTTCAGCGTAAACTATAAGTTGTAGCTGTGCTTAAGGTAAGTTTCCTAACTTCATTCATATTTTTAAATGAATGCTACTTTCTTAAACTTTCTCAAATGTTGAACTTGAGAAGTTTTACCTATATGCAAATGTGTGATATTTGTGTAAGGTGTTTATGTATGAGGCCTTGTGCCTAACTTTCAACACTTATGTGTTTCTGTGAAATAAACTATTCTGTGATGGAATGGTTTAATGTGGCGTAATTCTATTTGTGAACTATTAGAGTTAAGCCTGTGCTAATGATTCCAGCCAGACTGAATGTAAGGTATGTGAAAATGAATGTGATTAATATTTTAAAATGATAGGAATTAGAGTTTTCCTATTATTCGAGCTGCTTCATAACCTTTGTTCGATTATTAAAGTTTTAAAAGAATATGTGATTCTTGCTTAGTTATTATTCAACTGCTTTAACTTGCTGAGAAATTGAATGATCACTCTTGCTTTAAATAAAAACATTTTCAGCAAATGACGATAGAATGAACTTAAGGATCTTGTAAAGATCAAGCTGACCGGTATCCTGATGAGGTGCTGTTCATTATATAAATGAGCGTGAAGATCAAGCCAAGACTTGTAGATGTAGAATAGTTAATTAAACAATATAGTAATTTAATGAACTGCTATGTATCTTTTGTGGCGGATGAAAGTCATACTTGTAAGATGTAAAGAATAATGTAGTTACCATTATTTGTAATGATCGAGGTTTTAAGGTAATAGAATTTGAGATTTGCAGATGTATGTTGTTATATTTAGGTATATAATGATGTATGTTTGGAATGAGATGTACTCGTGATGTACGAAATTCGAGGGTGAAGATAGACAAAATTTTGGGAAGTCACAAGTTGGTATCAGAGCTGATAGGTTATAAGCCTAAGGTATAAGTACCTTAGGCTATAATCTGAGAGAAGTAGGAAGATCGTAGGAATGAGGCAATCATAGAGTAAGAAGATAGTTGAGTTAAACGATTAAAGAAGAAGATCACCACGTGGTCGTAATAAATCGTGAACTAACAGGTGTTCTGTTTCGGACTCAAATATCTAGTCTACTCTTCAACAGTTGACTTTTATGAAAAAAAAGTCAAAATCAAAGTTAGGAGTGGAATCTTGAGATGCGGACTAGATATTTGAGTTCGAACCACTGAAATTAGAAAGAATAGACTCTAAACACAAAATGTGTCGGTGTTGACTTTTTGGTCAAAGTTAATGGTTGACTTTTTTAGAGAAAAGTCTATTAAGAATCTAATTATAGATTAGAAGATTGCTTAAGTAAGAGGGAATTTGATTAGATCCCTGATTAGATTCCAAATGTATATGACTTGATGACGAAGCCTATAAAGTATATTTGTATGCATAAGTTTTGTACATTCCCTAACTAAGATATCTATGTACAAGGACTTAGGTGGTGTTTGAAAAAAGTGAGTGTTAAGATCTGAACAGTTTAGACAACTGAATAATATAGACCCTCTGTCCAGAATTGTGTCTGGATGAAAAAATATTGTTTGATAATTAATTTTTCCAAAATGTCTGAATGATAGTATTTTACCATTTTAACCATCTGAACAGTTTAAATAAAATCTTTTTGGTAATCAGAAAGGTCTGAATAGTATTTTAAATACATATTTATAATATTTTGACCACAGTGCAATCTTGATTGAAAATTACAGATAAAATCATCAAAACAAAGCAAACCCATATACTCGTTTCATCAACTATATGGAAAAAATAAATATGTAGAATTATAAATTCAATTACCAATATTAATTTTCCATTTTATGCCTTTGACACCTATCTACCAGAGCTTTCCTCTTTGCATCTGTCAATGGATTCCCCAGTATTTTCTCTCTGGTTGCCTTCCTCTTTTTCTCCAACTTCGTGTCCTCCTTCCCCTCCTCCACGGATCCCACTTTTGGGTTCACAGCAGGGGCACAAACCCCACATCAGGTCTGATCAGAGAGGCTTTTTGTTGGAACTGTCAAGCGAGGAAGGAATGCGGTATGACAGTTTTTGCTTCTTGAAGGGCCTGGTTTTGGGTCGGGTCGAAATAGTGTTTGGGTTGAGAGAGGCAGGGGGATTAAAAGAGTATTTGGAGTGAAGATTTGACGAAGAATTGGCAATAGAGGAGGAGAAGAAGTGGTGGCGCACTGCGGATAGAGAAAATTGGGTTTGTTTTCAGCGGGATAAAAGAAGGATTTTGTAATATTGTTGAGGTTATTTTTTTCCAAAAAAAACATAATCTCGTTCAGATGTGGCTCTGAATGGTTTAGCATTATTTTTGAATCTTATCGATTAAAAGGCATTAAGTGGCATAAAAGTTTTTACCAAATAAGTTGTGCCTCTAACCAAATCAGAGGCACACCTATTAAGAGCCTTTAAGACCCAAACAAACACCACCTTAGAATAGTATGATCAAACATGTTAGGTTGATCTTTATCTTATATAAATATATAATAGATAGGATCATTGTAAAAGACTACTCTGCATGACAACAGCATTGTCAACAGAGTTATCTACATGTGCTTAAAGTGAAACTTGATTAATGTATATTTGTACATGTAAGTTTTGTAAAGTCCTTCAAAAGAATTGAGGTACAAGGACTTAGATTAGAAATATCAAATAATGTTAGGTTGATCTTATGAGAATTAATATGATGTATAGACAATAGGAAATTCTGATCATAAAGTTACTCTGCCAGTTCACAGTGTGGAGATACTTCGCAGAGTCAACTATGTTCGTACAACATCAAAATATCGCAGAGTTCACTCCATCTCATAGATAAAGAATTAGCTCGTGAAGTGAACAAATGATCTCAAAGTTGCAAGGCTATCACAGAGCTGTAAAAGGAGTCGAAGAAGCTGTTAAACATCATCTTGAAAAGTCGATCAACTTGTTAAGTGAATCAATGGATCACAAAGTAAAGATTACTCAACAAAGGGTGATTGTAGAATACTTTAAGAAGACACTGAATAAAAGTAATATCGAAAGATAACTCTAAGATCGTTTAGTAAAATTCAAGATCGTAAAGTCAACTTCAAAATAATATAGCAAAATGTGAAGCACTGACTACACGAGTTAGAGGAGATCACTAAGCTCAGTTATGTGCCATGGATATAAAGTGAAGATTACTATAGAAGGAGCATATGGTAAGAAAATATACTCTGATGATATCTAAGTTTATCTCTTACAAGAAGAGATCTCCAAAAGAAATCGAGAAGTCACAACTGCAAGGATATTCTACCTAATCATAGAACTCAGAACAGATCATAGAGTAATCAGGACTTTGTAGAGAAGCAACCAGTACTAGAAAATAAAGAAGAACATCTCACTCAGGAAGATGTTATATACTTCGTAAGATAGCCAAAGTATCAAGAGAGCGAAGAAGAATCTGCACATCAAAGTCCAAGAATCATGAAGAAATCAGAAATACAAGAATAGAAAAGCTTAAGAAGAATGTAAGGTTCGATCCTACAATTCTTCTAACGATATATCGTAGAGTCTGTGTCAGATCTGACAAAGAGACTGACAAGTAGGACATGACATGAAGATGATCTTAAGGTATCAGAAGATCAGATAATTAAATATGCCACAAAATATGCATGTATATTTATCATTAATAATTATTAGTTTATAAAAACTAAAATTATTTATTCTTATTTCAAAACCCACATTGGTTTAATTAGAAATATAACTCATTTTAACCATTTATTGCAAATTAATGGCCTCTCACAATTTTAATATGTAAATATTTTACATAGATGAACTTAAATCATTTATATTTCGCTTTAGGAATATTATATGCCTTTATTCGCGAATTCGGGATTTAAACAGCTAATATTTAGCCTTTATAGTAAAATTTAATTAACTATCTTATTTCTTGAATAATAATATTTTTTTTCTTTTATATATTTTATTTGTTCATGAGTCAACTCGGACCATTGTCTCATTTATAAATATTTTATCACGTTCGCATATTTGCTAAGTTTTTCGTTTTACAAATATTTGCATTTTGCAATATTTAGCATTTTGAACCCTGAAAACCTCAAAATATCATTTTTATGATTGATACGAATTTTTAAAGGTTTCCCGCCTTTTGTTGTACTGTAAAAATAATTTTATAAGCCACTTTGGTTTTTATTTCACTTAAATATGTAAATTTATATTGATTACATATTTTTATTGCTTTATTTATGCCTGAAAGGAAGTTTATTGGCATAAAAGATCACTTATAGTCAAATCTCACCCCGTAGGACTTTATTTGATTTATTAAGACTTATTATTACTCCAGAACGCGATTCGAAACGTCGAACGTCAAAATCGCTCGGTGCGTCGACGCTCGACGTTGCCCAAATTTTAATTATGACATGCCTGTTTGCCTATTTTTAATTCTCAAATCTTAAGTCATATAATAGTGAATTTTTGGTATGTTATAGACCTCATGGCATAGTATTTTTAGAAAAAAAATGGATTGCGAAAACAGTAAATGAAAGCTCATCAAAACAGCCCTAAAAATGATGTCAGACAACAGTTCATCATGGCGCCGCGCAGCTGGGCAGCCAGCAGGAGCGTGCGGGCGCGCTCAGGCGCTGTCTGGCCCGACTGCTGTTGCTCTGTTATGCTCTTATCAACCCATCTACTTCGCGAATTTCTCACGCGTTGTTCTTAACTCCGAATGGTTTGATTTTAGGATATGATGTACATGGTATATCAAAGTATTTTTAAAAAATATCAGGACTGAAATTCAAAGATGTTAGGCTGCCAAAACAGTGTGCTCAAAGTGGCTACTCGCACTAGTTTTCAACTTTGCGATATTTAACCATACTTACCAAATAATCCTCAATTAACATAATAAGACTTGTTCCAAGTGTTGGCTTCATTAATTTTCAAATTTTTGTCTGGGTTTGTTCGTTATGACCATTTAACAATCATAATGGATGAAATATTCGTTCAATTCCATTTCTTAGTCATTTGCTAGTAGTTTTTCCACCATTTCATCCTTATATCATCCCACAATTCATACCTATCCTCCAAGTCTCTATATTCATGAATTCATGTCTAACCCAAGCACAAAATCAAATAAAAATGAACTTGAGTAAACTAAAGTTTACTAACAAAAATCTAAATTTTGATTCTATGGTTTCAAAATCAATTCCACTCCCATATTACATATACATAAGTCAATATAGATTGATTACAAAGACATCCCATCTAAATTTACATAATAAGCTACTAAACTCAACAATTGAGGTTTAGCACTCAAAACCTTACATAGTCACATACTTTGATAAAATAAAAATTTATATAAGAGTTTTATACCTTATGTTCTTCAACTTCAGTAAATCCAAGCTTTAATCTTCTTTAATTATTCTAATCTTGATTCCACTTTGGGTAAATCTTCACAAACTCATGCTTCCATCGCTTTATCATTCATGGAAAATTTTCAATTCTCAAGCAATATGGAAGAGGAATGGTTCGGTTATGGAGAGGGAGCAAGGAGGTGACTTTTGTTAATTCTTTTTAAGTTAAAATCCTTGGTGCCCAAGCTTAATTTGTGAGTGAGCTTCACACTTCCTCCTCTCCTCTCTTTACACGACAAATGGAAAAATGGATTGACTTGGAGAGAAGAGTTTGTAACAATAAATTAGTTAATAAGGAATAACCTAAATTAACTTGATTTATTAAATCACCTTAATAACCATCTCTTATATTAAACACTCTAATTACCACTATCTTAGTAACTTAATCTAGTTAATTAAGTTACTACTTAATCCAATAAAAACTAAATCTCTTGGAAATATATATAAAGTATATACTTTCATCCATTTCACTATATAACTAGTTTATACCAAAAATAAAACATAATATATCTTAAATATATATTCATTTTATAAATATAAAATAAATATGCAAAACATAATAACACATGCAAATATAATTATTTACTTACTTAGGATATTATAATTAAGAATTTATTTACCTCATTAATATATTAAAATAAATATAATAGCCTTCCTTTATTATAATAATTCCATAAAAGTATTTATTTTAATACATTTGGTTAAAGTATATATATATATATATATATATATATATTATACTTACCATCTCTTCGTTTCCTTATACCAAATGTTCACAACAATTTTTTTTATTTCATTACGTAATAAATACATATGCATATTATATATTTATTAAATCTCATTCTCATATTACACCAAACATGCACAAATCACATATAGTACAAATCACATATAGTAAATAAAAAAAATTATTCACCATTTTCATACTCTATTATTATGTGTAAACTTCAGGTTCTTACACACCCACCTAGCCTTTGTCCCCTAAAAACTAGCTTAATTAACATGAATCCCTTAAATTGAGGATCTACAAAGAAAAAATGGGAGATGTTAGATGATTGTGTATATATATAAATGTTATATCTATACATTTTAAATGGCTATAAATAGAGCTCTCTCCTAAGTTAGAAAACGTTTTAGCTTTCATTTCATTTCATTTGTCTTGAGAGCTTGAGAGAGAGGGAGAGAGAGAGAGAGAGAGAGAGAGAGAGAGAGAGAGAGAGAGAGAAGGAGCAAAGGAGATCTAGCAAGTTCATTCAAGGAAGAAGAGCAAGCATCCATCTATTTCTAACAAAGGTTGAAAAGTTTCTAACTCTAGCCTTGTAATCTTCATTGGTGTAGCCTATGTTTTTGTTGTTTATTTTGAGAGTTTGATGAAATTGATAATGGATTATGGTGGATCCTTGAGTATAAGAACTATTAGTATGTATTATGTTGGTTTATGATGGCTAATATATGATAAATCAAGAGATCATGAAAGTTTTCTTAGAAAACTTAAGAGTCAGAAAAAACTATTTTTCGAAAAAATGAAACATGAAATTTGAATGATCATATCTCTCATTCTATTTTGAAATTTTGAGTGTGGTCAAGTCTTGGAGTTTGTTCTATGAGTCCCCTAACACTTCCAAGTGGAATCATTTAAAAATATTTTGTAGATTTTTGTATGGCAGTTTTTGGGCAAAGTAGGCAAAATTTAGAAAACCCTAAAATCCCCGGCCATATTTTTCTGGGAGCTGTTTCGGCAAGTTAGAAGGCTCTAAAAAATTCTGGTCTTTTGTGATATGTTAATATATGAAGTTATCTAGTTTCTGTCCAAAAATGAGCATTTTTTGACTTCGTGATACGGAGTTATAGTTCGTCAAAGATATTGCGATTTTTGAAAGAAACTGTGATAACTGTAAATCTATAGCCCAGAAAATTATGAAATTTTTAGTTGAGTTAGTTTGTGATGATATGAGGTTACTGTATAAATTTTGGAATTTTAGGATAAAAGGATAATTTTTAATAAATGTGACAGTTTTGGACAGTTATGGCCTATTTAAAATTAGGAAATAGACTTGAAAAATTGCAAGAAAATTATTTTGTGACTGAAATATTATATAGGCTAAAAGATAGTTTTCACCCCAAAGTTTGTAGCATTGTTGAGGTTTGCACCCTAATATTTAAAACGTATCTAAATTCACCCTAAACTTCTTTTTCATTAAACAAAATGCACCCTCCGTACATTTAACCGGTCAAAAATGATCGACTGTACCTATAATCCAAATTTTGAAGGATAATTTTGGTAAAACATGTTTAAGAAATAAAAAATAATATTAAAATATACCCCACCTCCAAGTCACAACATCTTCTCCATCAATAACCCAAACCCTAAGCCCAATCCCCAAATCAGAGTGTTCAGAGTTTCCAAAGCAAGACAATTAACAATTGGTCAATTCCCAATTACTCTTGTATATTTTTATACTCCTTTTTCACATGTGGCGACCTTCATCGCTTCTTATTTTTCTCTCTCTTTAATACCTGCCTGCGTTCCAAGATTCCACATGGCTGCTTTTGTTGTTGGATCTGCCATCGCCGCCTTCAAATCCATCGGAATCTCGTCTGGACTTTCTAGTGAACGAAAACTATGTCGTTTTGGAAAGTTTTCTCCAATTTCTGGATCAATTCAACTGCAGTGATTCCTCTGTCGAGAAACACCTTCCGAACGGAGATCTGTACATTGGGAGCTTCTCGGGCAACGTGTCTCACGGATCGGGTAAGTATCTTTGGACAGACGGGTGTATGTACGAGGGGGAGTGGAAGAGAGAGAAAGCCACCGGCAAAGGGAAATTCTCCTGGCCGTCTGGTGAGACCTTTAGGGGGGAATTCAAGTCGGGTCGGATGGAAGGGTTTGGTACTTTCATTGGATCCGACGGAGATACTTATCGTGGGGCTTGGTCCTCTTACCGGAAACACGGGTATGGACAAAATAGGTACAGAAATGGCGATTCCTATGAAGGGTCCTAGAAAAGGAACTTGCAGGATGGACGGGAAGTATGTGTGGAGAAATGGGAATGAATATGTTAGTGAGTGGAAATATGGTTTGATTAATGGAAGAGGGGTTTTGATTTGGGTAAATGGAAATTGATATGTTGGTCACTGGGAAAATGGAGTGCCAAAAGGGCACGAAGTTTTCACTTGGTCAGAAGGAAGTTGCTACGTCGGCAGTTGGAACAAGGAAAACTCCAAATCAATGGTTGATGGAATAAGAACTCAACAGCAGGTCAGAACTCAACAGCAGGTTTTGAATGGGACTCCCTCCGTTCCTTAATATAGGTCGTTTTAGACATGTGCATAAAAATTAAAGAAATGATTGAAAAACATTAACTGCACTATCAATTGTCTATAATACCCTTTACCTCACTTATCTCATACTCATCTCATACTCTCTCTAAGATAAATATGGATCAAAAAATTAGGTGAAATAATAAGGACAATTTGAGAAAAATAGTGATCAATTCTCCTAGATAACTACAAACGACAAATAATTAAGAATAACAAAAAAAGTCTAAAACGACTTACATATAAGAATGGAGGGAGTACTTTTTATCCCTGAAATGGTGCCAATGTAAATGAAAATTATAACTGGAAGGAGGATATGTTTGCTTTTAACCATAAATTATCTTCTCCCTTGTTGTTGGGTGATGGGGAATATGATGGTAATTGTGGAATGGTGATCAAGGAGGTTCCACATGATTTTGATTTTAGATTGTTGCAACAGTGGAGTAGAAAATGAAAATAATGAATGATTACATTTAGTGTTGGATGATGATAGCTAGAATTTGAAAATTAAAGATGATGAACAATTGATTTGAGGATTAGGGTTGGGGTTTGGTTTATATTTGGGGGTGTGGTTTATTGTTTATTTTTTTTTAATGTTTTTAATTTTCTTAAACATGATTTACTGATTTTGCCCTTTACAAAATGGGTTTACAATAATATCCAATCATTTTTTGACCGATTAAATGTACGGAGGGTGCATTTTATTTAAATAGAAAGAAGTTTAGGGTTCACTTAGATACGTTTTAAATACTAGGGTGCAAACCTCAATAATGCTACAAATTTTGGGGTGCATACTGTCTTTTAGTTGAGTTAAGAATAATGGAGGAAATTAGGTTATATTAAGTCATAAAATTTGTTAATATGATTTTATTGACTAATGATCATTAATATGATGTATTAAGACTATATAAGGGTAATTTGGCCATTTTTAATAAAATGATATAAGAATGACATGTTATGTTTGTTAAATGAATTAAATAGTAAGAGATAAATAATTAAATTAAATTATTTATAAGTTTAATAAATGATTAAAATATTATTAAATGATTAATAATATTAGTAAATGATTAAAATATTATTAAATGATTAATAATATTAGTAAGTGATTAAAATATTATTAAATAATTAATAATATTTGTAGATGATTAAAATATTATTAAATGATTACTAATATTAGTAAGTGAATAGAATATTATTAAATGAATAATAATATTAGTAGAGGATTAAAATATTATTCAATGATTAATAATATTAGTAAATAATTAAAATATTATTAAATAATTAATAATATTAGTAAATAATTAAAATATTATTAAATGATTAATAATATTAGTAAATAATTAAATTATTATTAAATGAGTACTAATATTAGTAAGTGAATAAAATATTATTAAATAATTAATAATATTAGTAGAGAATTAAAATATTATTAAATAATTAATAATATTAGTAAATGATTAAAATATTATTAAATAATTAATAATATTAGTAAATGATTAAAATATTATTAAATAATTAATAATATTAGTAAAGGATTAAAATATTATTAAATTATTAATAATATTAGTAAAGGATTAAAATATTATTAAATGAATTAATAATATTATGTGACTAATTGTGATTCGTATGTGCATTTAATCGTGTAAGACATTGAAGGACGAGTTTCCCTAACAGCGCATAGAATGCTTTAAGGCAAGTTCTTCAGTAACTTACTACTATGTGACAATATGTATTAAACCATGTGTTTATGGTAGTTAATGAAATATGTTGTTTTATGTGAACTTATTAACTATATGAATGTTATGTGACTAAATGCAAAGTATGAAATTTGTGAAGTATGTGTTAGCTATACAACATGTAGTTTACAATGTATTGTATGAAAAGTATGATGCATATAGAGATGCATATCATAAGATGTATAAAACATAAGTAGATGCATTGGCTAAAATTTATTATGCTTGAATATATGTAATATGTATGCTATCTGAAGCATGAAATGTGTAGAATGTTGGACTTGTTGAGCCGTCGTGCTCAATATTGCAAACAATTTTGCAGATCAAGGTTGATACTAACAGATGACCAAAATATCGAAGGATTCGGGATAGATAAAGGAACACATGAGGAAATAGTGATTGAAGATGGTTTGCGCTTTAGTAACAAACTAATACTTTGGTGTAATCATGTTAGAGTAAATATACTCGATTAATGTTAATCGATAGGACACTCATTTGTGTAGCCTCTAGCTGTGTTAGATGAACGTAAATACTATACAATGTAGTTGTAGAGTAAAAGAACACTGCACAGAAGAATATTTAAATTTGGATTGTAAGCTAAAGAATACTCGCAATTAATGTATCAATATGAAACATATTGTTTATAGTTTGAGATGTATAGATTAGATTATGTAAGATCTACAGTTGTAATAGTCGATTGTGAAGGTTATAGATTCTGGAATAGAAGATTTAATATATTAATTGGTATCGAGGCGAGCTTGTGTTCATTAAATTATGAATAAAGGTTATATGTATTGAGATGAAGGTAGTACCGTGACGTACCAGGGACCCGGATTTGGGGGCGTGACACATTCATCATAACAGGTATACAGTGACAAGATTATTTTCCAGTTTACATAATCAATGACTCTTTACATACATTATAATTTGCAAATTTGAAATCAAACTCTCATTTAAGCATTAACACATACAAATAACAAACATGGTTACAATATTCAAATTATACAACCTTAAGGTTGTAATACCATTCCAGACTTCTTAAAAATCTTCAAAATATTAACCAAACTAATTTCATTAAACCAAAATAGAGGATTTCCAATGATTACACAATCAATTTTTATCTAACATAACAGAGATGTATAGATTACCTCTTTTCTTTGAATTGAACTTTGTTATCCAAATACTTGTCTCCTTCCTAATTCTTCCTCTTTAATCTTAACTATACTGAAAATTTTAGTAAAGCTTTGAAAGTACAAAACATGAAATTCATCTAAACTGAACTTATGAAGTAATTAATTTTGATAATTGTTTGTATAAAGAATACTTGGGTTGTAAGAGCTGTTAATTCATTTTATAGGAATAACATTCTTGCTCTCCACTATTGCTAGCCTTGATAACTTAATAGTCTAGGATCTTCACAGTTTGCCAGTTCCAGCTTGTATTTTTAATACTCATCATTTAAACACTTAGGTTGCAAGCCTCTTTTAATTGCTCATTTATAAAATTTGAAGTACCCTCCGCATATATCGCATAAATGATTATGTATAATAAATACATAACGCACTTTAAATATTACAACATAATTCCCAACAATCTTTTCCATCAGAACGGAAGTTATTTATTAAATAAAAATAATTTATTTAATAAATAAATTTCTTATATTAAAATAATTTACTTCCCATAAATTACTTTAATACACACAAAATCATATCCAATGCATAATTATTTACTTTCAGAAATTATTACGTAATAAATATATCTTAACACATTTATCACATTGCATATCACACATACATACATATTATACAACATACAAATAATATATGCAGTATAATAAAACATATTAAATAAAATAAAATTTTATGTTAGTAAATTCTTATTTTATTTACTCGAAAAAATGTGAATCGCTACAATGGTTTACAAAACTAGCTCACTGCTTTGCGTATATCTTACTATTAGGTTTGTATATAGCGCGAATACATAATCGAAATACGTAAACATAGCGAAAGCGTGACAAAAGGGAGTTTTAAATTTTTAATACAAACCACACCATGATCATCCTATATGCTTAGTTATCAATTCATACATGAAAGAGAAGAAGATGAGATTTATATCATTGTAGATCGAGCTTCCTCAAGTATGAGTTCTACTTCAATTGCTTTCACGTTCAACTTGAATCCACGAGATTGATTCCTTCCTTTGATAAATGTAAGTTACCCGAGTGTCTGACCTCTAGAGGTGATCCACCAAGGAAGAAGAAAAACTCAAGAAGGTGGGTATTTGGCTAAACCCTACTTAAATCTCTATAAAATATTTGTACACTCCCAACTATTAGAATAAAGTGTGTAACCTTGTTCTATAATAAGACTTTCTTATTTATAGATGTAGGCAACCCTCCTAAACTATTTACGATTAGGGTTTTATATTAATTAATCAAACCCTTTTAATTAACTAGGCTTCACAATCCTATTGGGAATAATTAAACTCTTTTAATTAATTAGCCTCCTAATATCATTAGAAATATTTAAATATATGAGATAGTATCTTATTAATTAATTCTCAAACTCCTTTAGGAATTAAATAATAATAATAATAATAATAATAATAATAATAATAATAATAATAATAATAATAAGACTCCTCTTATTAATTTATATTTAATATTTCTAAAATATTAAATAATAAATATTAAGCTATTTAATTTATTCTGTCACCATAGATTAAATTAAATATACTTAACTTATTATTACGATTATGCCATTTACTTCTTTAATAAATATTCTTCCTTTTATGGTGTGACCCTTTAGGTTCTCCATATTAAACCGGCTGTAAATAAATCAATTAGAACAATTCTAATCTTAATTAAATAAATTAATTAAACTATTAATTCATTTAAGTAAATAACATTTATTCTACAATAAGGACAAGCTTCCTTAGCGATCAACGACTTTTCAGATAATATAGATTTCAACACTAATCATAAAAGAACATTTGAGTAAATAGTTACCATACAATTAATTCTTTCCACCATATAATGTCCCAATTAAATAAAAGACATGGAATTACTCTCAAATCTTAATTTATTTAATTATATATATTTCGATCCTAAAATGCACAACTCCAAATAATACAAATTAGAAACTCTTTTCTAATTTCATTCTACCTTGGCCAAGGACTATTGGGTTGTTATTTATCGAATCATATAGGACATTCTCTTCTTTTACTAGAAGCGGTAGATTCTTTATTGATCATTCATTATCTCCATGTATAAATTATTATATTCAAGCATATCCTTTGATATACTCTTAGGGTCTTAAGGGACATGTCAAAGTATAACTCATCATACACAAGATACTATAATGATCTCAAGTCTAAGGATTATTTGTACTACTATCACTAAAGGAATTCCTATTGATAGGCAAGTAAAACTCCATTAGGTATTCCTTAGCGAGCCACGTTCAGTGTACTTATTCTCCAATAAGCACCTACATACTTGCTTTAGTGTCTCCACACAAATGATTATGAGATCGATCATCCTCATCCAATGAGCAAACAATGTATGTACCAATCTATCCGGATTCACTAATCCCCTTTTTAGTAATCCAACGATCGGAAACTATTTTAGTTTTAAGATATTTAAGAATTTAGATCTCATTAGCATGATCTTCATCATGGTTCTAAACGCATTGCTTAAAACTATGGGTTTATCACATATTACAAAAATAACACTATATAGATAATTAAATGCCTTTAATAAATAATATTGTTAGTTCCTAGGGGGGGCGCACAATTGATTTAGAAGGGGGGGTTGAATAGATCCTTTTAATTTTAAAAGCTTTTTCATTTTCTTTTGTATTGCTAAGTAATTAGCAGATGACAAATAGAAGAATCAGTTTAAGCACAACAGAATAAGTTAAGATCCCCTTCAAGGATACATTGTTAAACATAGTTCTAATGTTAGTTTAGGTGTAAGCAGTTATAGTGCATAATGTAAATGACATAAAATAAATGACACAAGGGGTTTTAAGTGGTTCAGAGACTAAAGCTCCTACTCCACTCTTCTGCTTCAACAAGCAGGGATTCCACTAAGGAAAAGGTAACTCTGAATCAATAAGAGTCCTTCAAGGCCAGCAGCCTTGGAACTCTAGTTCACTAATAACTCTTCAAGCCCTGCAGACTTGGAACTGTAGACTAAGCCCAACAGACTTAAAATCTCTTGTACCCTCCAGTAATCAGCAAGCCCAACAGACTTGTCTTTGATTTAGTCACGAAGACAAGGACCCCTCAGACCCTGGTTGTTGGTTTGTTTGTTGTTGATGCTGAGCTGCTAAGATGACATTAAGCTTGTTCATCTTCTGGTACTTAGCAGCTTCTTGTGATCTTCTAGCATTCAGCATCGAGACTTGAACACCACTGATGGACTACTAAGATGTTCATGAAGCTTGACATCCTTGAGTACTTAGCAGTTTAATACATCTCCTTGGTGCATCTGATCTTTATTATTGATGCTTGACTTCATATGATTTTAGAATAACACACTATCACCACTGAGGATCTGCTAAGTCTTTGCACATCAGGTAGACTTCTTTTGGAACTTAGCAGCCTTTGAACACTGGTTGTCTTGTGTGCAGATTCTACTCTGCATCTACTTCACTTAAGCTCAGGTTGTTCATAGTGAATCGTAGAGTGGCTCTGGAGATCTGCTTTCTGGTCTGCCACTCTAGCTCTTGTCTTCTTGGCTTTTCGACTCTCAGCTCAGATGCCATTGGTGTTGGCATTCTCCTTCATGTTGAGTGAAGCATTTAGCAGTTAAAGACCTTCATCATATGTGCTTCACTTCTACTATGGTAGTCTCACTTCCACTGAGACATTTTATCTGTTAAGCCCAGTAGAACTCTCGTTGAGTCAACAACTTTTTCACCTTTGAAGCTTCAGCTGTTTTATATCTCTCCATCAGCTTCCCATTACAATATAGTTGTGGGAAGCTATTTGAAATGCTTCAAGGATTCTGAGTTATTTGATGCAGACTGCTGAGTTTACGTGACATCACCTTTTTGACTTTCTTGACACTTTAGTCTGCTGTTTCACCTAACACCTCTGAGATGTCACTTTCAGAAGTCAGGTTGGTAGTCACCTTTATTTCTCCTTTTTGTTTCCTCGATCCAGATTAAGGATATTGACTACTGCATCGATACTCTCAATCAACAATGTTCGATTGTCAGTCTTCATATTGAGACATTGCTGAGACTCAATAATCAGACAACCAAACTCCACAATTCTGATGCAGACATTAATGTGCTTGATCGTAGTTTGTATGTGGATGTTGCAAGTTGGCTGGCTTTGACAACACTATAATTCTGAGAGTGTTTTGTGAATTGATAATGTAGAACCTCTCGCTCTTCATTATTGCTGTGCTTCTACAAATCTGCTTGTCTCTACTCGCATCAGGAACTGATAACTTGGCTGACTGCTCTGGCCCTTCTGGTTTACATGACTCTTTTGATTAGTCATGCTCAGCTCTCTCAACTTTCTGCTCTGTGATCTCCCGTTCACTCTTCATTGTGAGGCTAAGCATAGACAATCCTTTTCGTCTGTCCTCTATAGGTTTACCAATATTTCTGTAGGTGATTTATCGGTTTCTGTTGCTCGTTTGGCAAACACCACTATCATAGTCACTACTACGATCGTTGTCTTCTGTTGGTTTGATAGACACTGCAATTGTTGTCTTCTGATAAGCTCTTGTGGAAGACTTCTCCTGAATGGTTCTTCACTTCTCAATCAGTCTTGTTGATAGAGTTGGTGCTTTGATCTTCTGTTTGCTAGCAAGCCATTCAGAGAATGCTTTCTGGTACTCTTCAAGTGGATAGCATTCTAAGACTTGACTACTTTTACTAGAGAGTGAGATCTTTGTGAATACTTCAGTAATTCTCATCTGTTGAGAATCGTGGAGTCTCTACGATTCTTCCTTGGCATTTGTGACCATTTGACTGACTACGATTTGGCTTTGGTTTTGCAGAATATGATCTGACTTTGGTTTTGCAGACTATGATCATGCTCTGGTTTTGCAGACTATGATCTGGCTTTGGTTTTGCAGACTATGATCTAGCTTTGGTTTTGCCGACTATGACCTGGCTCTGCCTCTACAGACACTACGACTCCGAGTGTAGTCTGCGGCTTTGAGAGTAGATCATATGACAGACTACGATTTATGCCTTAACAACTGCAGTCTCTTGACTGATCTGCCCGACTATGATTTCTGCCTGGGTTATGATCTGCAGACTCCATGTCTTCGAGTGAAGACTACTATTCTTGACTGGGCTCGGCATGCGCTCGACAGGCGCTTGGCAGGCTATCTCCACGATTTTGAAGTGGCCTTCTAGGCAGACTGTGATTGCTGGTGCAGTGCTGCAGGATCAGACGAGCCTATCTATTGCATTTTATAAGATCAACCCAACAAGCTTGATCATTCTACTCATAGTCCTTGTACATTGTAATCTTTTGAAGGACTTCACAATGTTTTTCATTCATGTAGAATCAACCTAACACATTTGATCTTTTTAGTCTAAGTCCTTGTACATATTGTCTATCATCTATTAAGAAATTTACAACTTTCATCAATGCAAACATATTTGCATATTCATTCATTAAGTTCATAATCAAATCTTATAGAAATAGGAATAACATTCTCATGCATATTCCTAATAAATACTTTTATTAATAAATGAATAAAATTGTTATAAAGTATATACTTTATCATCAAACATGATTGGCTTGTGTGCATACTACTTTCAATCTACCATTTGCACTAAAGTCAATCGCCAAGGTATCTCATACCCATCTTCTTTAAGTGACGATCAAACTGCTGTTGTGTTAAAGCTTTAGTAAATGGATCTGCAATGTTGTCATGAGAGTCCACATGCTCCAGGGTAAAATCTCCTTTTTTAATGATCTCTCTAATCAAATGAAACCGCCGCAACACGTGTTTGGATTTCTGATGAGACCTGGGTTCCTTAGCCTGTGTAATAGCTCTGGTGTTGTCACAGAATAAAGGTACTACTCCTCTAATGCTAGGAACCACACCAAGTTCAGTTATGAACTTTTTCATCCAAACAGCTTCCTTTGCAGCTTCACTTGCAGCTATGTAATCTGCCTCTGTCACTGAATCAACAACTGTTTACTGCTTGGAACTTTTCCAACTCACTGCGTTACCGTTTAAGGTAAATATATACCCCGAAAAGTATTTACTGTCATCTTGGTCCGCTTGAAAACTTGAGTCTGTATAGCCCTCTAGTTTCTACTCAGATCCACCATAGACAAGAAATACATCCTTAGTTCTTCTTAAGTACTTTAGGATATTTTTTACTACCTTCCAGTGCTCTTCTCCAGGATTCGACTGATATCTGCTCGTTATACTAAGTGCATGAGCGACATCCGGTCTAGTACATATCATATTGTACATGATAGATCCTATTGCTGAAGCATAAGGAATCTTACTCATACGGTCTCTCTCCTAAGGTGTCTTTGGGGCTTGTTTCTTGGAGAAATGTATTCCATGGCTCATCGGTATAAAACCTCTCTTGGAATCTTCCATGCTAAACCTCTTTAGCATTATGTCAATATACGTTCTATGTGACAAGCCAAGCATCTTTTTAGATCTATCTATATAGATCATTATCCCCAAAATATAGGATGCTTCTCCCAAGTCCTTCATGAAGAAGTGTGTAGATAACCAAATTTTGATCTACTGTAGCATAGGAATATCATTTCCCTATCAGTAATATATCATCAACATATAATACAAGAAATGATACAGCGCTCCCACTAACCTTCTTGTATACACATGGTTCATCTTCTTTTTTGATGAAATCAAACTCTTTGATTGTCTCATCAAAACGGATGTTCCACCTCCAAGAAGCATGCTTTAATCCATAAATGGAACATTGCAACTTACAGACTTGATTTGTTCCAACCGTTGAAATAAAACCCTCTGATTGTGTCATATACACATCCTCCTCAAGTTTTCCATTGAGGAAGGTCGTTTTCACGTCCATCTGCCAGATTTCGTAGTCGTACTAAGCTGCAATTGATAGTAGTGTGCATACAAGCCAATCATGTATGATGATAAAGCACATACTTTGTAAACAATCTTATTTATTTATTAATAAAATATTTATTTATTAAAGGCATTTAATTATCTACATGGTGCTGTTTTTATAATATGTAAATAACCCATAGTTTTAAGCAATGCTTTTAGAATCATGATGTTGATCATGCTAATGAGATCTAAATTCTTAGAAAGCTTTAAAACTAAAATAGTTCCCAATCGTGGGATTACTAAAAAGGGGATTAGTAAATCCAGATAGATTGGTACATATGTTGCTTGCTCATTGGATGAGGATGACTTATCTCATGGTCATTTGTGTGGAGACACTAAAGCAAGTATGTAGGTGCTTATTGGAGAATAAGTTCACTGAACGTGACTCGCTATGGAATACCTAATGGAGTTTTACTCGCTGTCAATAGGAATTCCTAATGTGATAGTAGTACATGTGATCCTTGGACTTGAGATCATCATAGTATCTTGTATGTAACAAATTATACTTTGACTAATTCCTTAAGGCCTTTTAAGGCATATATAGGGTATGCTTGGGTGCAATGAGTTACATATGGAGATAATGAATGATCAATAAAGAATCTACCACCTCTAGTAAAAGAGGAGATATGTCCTATGTGATTCGTTAAATGACAACCCAGGAATCCTTGGCCAAGGTAGAATGAAATTAGAAAGAGGTTTCTAATTTGCATTATTTGGAGTTGTGCATTTTCTAATCGAAATACATATGATTAAATAAATTAAGACTTGACAGTAAATCCATGTCTTATATTTAATTGGGACATTGTATGGTGGAAGGATTGAATTGTACGATAACTATTAACTCACAGGTTCTTTTATGATTAATGTTGAAATCTATATTATCTGGAAAGTCGTTGATCGCTAGGGAGGCTTATCCCTATTGTAGAATAAATGTTATTTATTTAAATAGATTATTAGTTTAATTTGTTTATTTAAATAAGATTATAATTGTTCTAATTGATTTATTCACAACCGGTTTAATATAGAGAACCTAAAGGGTCACACCATAAAAGGAAGAAGAATTATTTAAGAAGAAAATGGCATGATAGTAATAATGCATTAAGTATAATTAATTTAATCTATGATGATAGAATAAATTAAATAGCTTAATGTTTATTATTTAATATTTTAGAAATATTAAATATAAATTAATAAGAGGAGTCTTATTAATATTATTATTATTATTATTTTAATTCTAAAGGAGTTTAGGAATTAATATAATATCAGTACTCTCTCTCAATCCTAATAAAGATTAGGATATAAATTAATTAAAAGTATTTAATTAATTAATTAAATAAAACCCTATTCTAATTGGATTAGGAGGGTTAACCTAATATCTATATAAGAGAGTCTTATATCAGAAATAAGGGATGTGAAATTTTCCAAGAGTTGGGAGTACACATATTCTATAGAGATAGAAACAAGGGTTAAGCCAATAACCCATCTTCTTGAGTTCTTCATCTTCCTTGGTGGATCACCGTTAGAGGCCAAATATTTGGGTGGCTGACATTATTCAAGGGAAGGAGCCACTATCAGAGGAATCAAAGGAATCAAAGGAGTAGAACTTGTACCTGAGGAAGCTTAGATCTTCAAAGGTATAATTTCATGTTCTCTCTTTTCTGTTATTGATAACAAGCACAAAGCATGATCATGGTTATGGGTTTGTATAAATTTTGAAAACCTAGTTTTTACGCTTCCGCCCTATTTATGTGATTTGATTGCATGATTGCGTTACATACAAACCCAACAGTGGTATCAAAGCCTAACTTTGTGCTAATTATCAATTTTATAATTCCATGTATGAATTGATGTGAGAATTGGATCGTTTTTCTGGACAAAAATCATTTTCTGCAAGTTTCTGCGACGAACGGCGCAGCTGCGCAGCTGCCCAGTTCATTACTGGCGCAGCTGCGCCGTTCTGCAAAAACTGCTGCTTCCGTTTACCTGCGCAGCTGCGCAGCTGCCCAGTTCATTACTGGCGCAGCTGCGCCGGTACCTGGACAGACCCTGAAAATTGATTTTAATTAATTAAGTAAACTGTTTATTTAATTGATAAAGTTTTAAAATAAAGAAGTTTATTTTATCTGAAATATGATTTCAGAATGCTAAAATTAAAGGAGTTTAATTTGGATTTATTTTTGATTAAAATAAAAGAGTTTATTTTGTTTCAAAAATAAAATTTAGCAAAACTTTTGTCCATTAAATAACATCGATCCATATATGGAATAACATTGTTATTCATGAGATGAATGGATATTTATTGATGCATATGTTGATGTGTATGATAATAAATGGGGTTGATTATGGACTATGACCAATGTGATTGGATTTTATTTTGGATGAATGCTTGAATGTATGGGTTTTATAAAATGGGGTCTGCGTACCTCGTCTTCTCTAGTTTTATTCTCGATGTAAATTCTATCTCCTTTCTATGTACTTCCCCTTGACTGCTGATCAAGGTTTCTATTTAATTTTAAATAGTTAATGTAATAGAGATAGTTAGAATTATTTTGAAGAAATTGGAGACCAAGGAGCGAGGAGCGCGTGAAGACCCGTTTGTATGGAGCCCGGGTTTAAATGTAATAGTTACATTTAAAATTTAAATTCTTGCACTCCTAGGTTTGACCTTTTGGTTCACTTGGTGGCTCTAGTGAACCAAACTAGAATAAAAGTCCATAATCAATCCGGGTAGAATATAGTATTCTATATTGCATGCTAAATATTATATATATTATATTTTATACAAATATGCTTCGCATGTTTAATAAAATGACGCGTATTTTATATATATATGTGCATGCGCGCTTAAAAAGATGAGACAAATAATAACAAACCCCTCAAAGAAATAATATTAAGTCTGAAGCGTTCAAATGATATTTGGAATATCGAACGTCGCCTTCTAGCATGATTAGTTAATAGAGTATTAAATATTTAATATGAGTTTGTTGTGCTATCCACAAGGCGAGTATTGAATATTTAAGATGTTAATTAATCACATTTGATGCTTATCAAGAAAATTGAACGATCTAGTCTTGTTGTGCTATCCACAAGGACGAAAATTTTTCTTTTTTGAATTTATGGAAGTGCTAGGCTGGACTTAACTTAAATCATTTTAGTTCGGATGTGCACACACATGACCATTATGATTTAAGAGGCAAAATAAAAGGAGTTACATGGTGATGTAATTGACAAGAGTTGTCTACCTATTTATTTATATATCGCTTGTTGTGCTATCCACAAGGTTATATACATTTGAAATGGGATCCTTAATCTCACTAGCAAATCTTTAATTAGATGTTGCCGAACTATATGAGTGAGGGTAATATAGTTTGATGAAAATAGTGGGAGATACCAATTTAAAATAAAGACCTAAATTTATTTTGGTATGCAAAGTTAATAAAATGAATGTTTGCTAAAATGTTGTCTTTTCACATGCAGAATTTTAAAAATGTCAAAATCACTAATCTCACTACGAAGCATACTTGATGCAAATAAGCTTACCGGCCCGAATTATGAGGACTGGCTAAGAAATCTGAGAATTGTTCTCACTGCTGAAAAGATTTCTTATGTCCTAAATTCCACTATCCCTGAATCTGTTTCAGAAACAGCCTCTGAGGAAGAGATTGCCACTTTCAATAAGTGGCAAGATGATGCATCTGTGGCTCAATGCATCATGCTCGCATCCATGAATAACGAGCTTCAACGTCAGCATGAAAAAATGGATGCTCCTGCTATGCTGCTTCACCTCAAGGAGTTGTATGGTGAACAGAGTAGGACTGCTAGATATGAGATATCTAAGGAGCTCTTCCGATCTCGGATGACCGAGGGCACTACCGTCGAGACTCATGTTCTGAAGGTAATCAATTTGATTGAACGCCTTGGACAGCTTGGGTTCGTCATGGATGGGGAGTTGAGTCAAGACTTGGTCTTGCAGTCACTCCCTGAGACCTTCTCGCAGTTTGTGGTTAATTTTCACATGAATAAGCTAGATGTCAGCTTACCTGAGCTGCTTAACATGCTGAAAACTGCAGAAGGTCACTTCTCATCCAAGAAGAACCATGTCTTGATGGTGGATTCTTCCAATAAAAGGAAGAGGCCCAAGGTGTCTTCTGAAAGGAAGAAATCTAAGAAGGCTAAGGGAAAAGGGAAAGAAAAGGAGCAAAAGAAACCTGAACCAGCTAAAGGAATATGCTTTCATTGCAATGAGCCGGGACATTGGAAGAGGAACTGCAAGAAGTTTCTAGCAGAGAAGAAGCTTGGAGAAGCTTCGACTTCCAATCAAGGTTTGTTTATGATTAAAATTAATTTTTCTGAAAGTCATAATTCTACTTGGGTATTGGATACCGGCTGTGGTTCTCACATATGTAATACTGTGCAGGGACTGGTCAGAAGTAGAAAGCTGAACAATGATGAGGTGATCCTACGAGTGGGAAATGGAGCAAAAGTTGCTGCATTAGCTGTAGGAACTTATTGTTTAGCAATGCCTTCGGGCAAATCCATTTATCTTAATAATTGTTATTATGTTCCGAATATTATTAAAAACATTATTTCAATTTCTGTATTGGATATGGAAGGTTTTGACGTTATTATAAAGAACAATGGTTGTTCTATTTATAAAGACGATGTTTTATATGGTATTGGAAATTTGCGAAATGGACTTTATACACTTGACTTGCAAGAAAATATATTTCAAATTGAACAAATTAAGAAAAGAAAAAGAGATGATATTAATTATACCTATATGTGGCACTGTAGACTCGGTCATATCAATGAAACAAGATTATCCAAGTTGCATAAAGATGGGCTCCTCGAGCTATCTGATTATGAATCATATCCAACTTGTGAATCTTGTCTCATGGGTAAAATGACTAAATCTCCTTTTAGTGGAAAAGGGGAGAGAGTTACAGAGTTGTTGGCATTGATTCACACAGACGTTTGTGGACCTATGACAACAAGTGCACGGGGTGGGTATTCTTATTTTATTACTTTCACTGATGATCACTCAAGATTTGGATATGTGTATTTAATGAAATACAAATCAGAATCATTTGAAAAGTTCAAAGAGTTCAGAAGTGAAGTAGAGAAACAAACGGGCAAGAGTATTAAGATACTTCGATCAGATCGAGGTGGAGAATACTTAAGCAGTGAGTTTCTCAATTGTCTCAGAGAAAATGGTATAATCTCACAATGGACTCCTCCAGGTACACCACAGTTAAATGGAGTATCTGAAAGGAGAAATCGAACACTGTTGGACATGGTTCGATCCATGATGAGTTTTACCGACCTTCCAATTTCCTTCTGGGCATATGCCCTAGAAACGGCTGCATACCTACTTAACAAGGTACCTACCAAATCCGCCCCAAAGACTCCATATGAGATGTGGAAAGGGAGGAAACCAAATCTTAAGCATGTTAAGACTTGGGGTTGTCCAGCTTATGTCAAAAAGTTTGAAAATGATAAGCTACAGACTAAATCCGATAAGTGTAGATTTGTGGGATACCCTAAAGAAACCGTAGGGTATTATTTCTATCATCCAACTGATCAAAAGGTGTTTGTTGCGAAACATGCTACCTTCTTGGAGAAAGAGTTTATCCATGAAGGGGTCAGTGGGAGTAAGATATATCTTGAAGAAGTTCAAGAACCACAAGTTACCACGGATCAAAGTCAGGTACCTAACCAAGTAGATGAACCTACTGTACCACACCATGTTCGTAAATCTGGAAGAGTACCGAAGATACCTGAGAGGTATGGATTCGTTATAGAGGATGACGATGAGATACACATCATGAATGATGATGATCCATTAAATTACGAACAGGCTATGAGTAATAAAGACTCAGGGAAATGGCTTGAAGCCATGAAATCTGAAATGGACTCCATGTATGAAAACAAAGTATGGTCTTTGGTTTCACCACCTGAAGGTATTAAACCTATTGGGTGTAAATGGGTTTTTAAGAAAAAGACTGGAGCAGACGGAAAGGTAGAGACCTATAAGGCCCGACTGGTTGCAAAAGGTTTCAAACAAAGACAAGGAGTTGACTATGATGAAACCTTCTCACCAATAGCCATGCTCAAGTCCATTCGGATTTTGCTTGCGATTGCAGCTTACAACGACTATGAGATCTGGCAGATGGACGGGAAAACGGCCTTCCTCAATGGGAAACTTGAGGAGGATGTGTATATGACACAACCAGAGGGATTTATTTCAAAAGTTAGAACAAATCAAGTCTGTAAGCTACAACGATCCATTTATGGGTTGAAGCAAGCTTCTCGTAGATGGAACATTCGTTTTGATGAGACAATCAAAGAGTTTGATTTTATCAAAAACGAGGATGAACCATGTGTATACAAGAAGGTTAGTGGGAGCGCAGTATCATTCCTTGTATTATATGTTGATGATATATTACTGATATGGAATGACATTCCTATATTACAATCCATTAAAATCTGGTTATCTAAAAACTTCTCCATGAAGGACTTGGGTGAAGCATCCTATATTTTGGGGATAAAGATCTATAGAGATAGATCTAAAAGGATGCTCGGCTTATCCCAAGGAACGTACATTGATACGATGCTAAAGAGGTTTAGCATGGAAGATTCCAAAAGAGGTCTCATGCCGATGAGCCATGGAATAAATCTCTCCAAGAAACAGGCCCCAAAGACACCTGAGGAGAGAGACCGTATGAGTAAGATCCCTTATGCTTCTGCAATAGGATCTATCATGTACGGTATGATATGTACTAGACCGGATGTTGCTCACGCACTTAGTGTAACAAGCAGATACCAGTCGAATCCAGGAGAAGAGCACTGGAAGGTAGTGAAAAATATCCTAAAGTACTTGAGAAGGACTAAAGATATTTTTCTTGTCTACGGTGGGTCTGAATTAAAACTCGAGGGATTCACGGACTCAAGTTTTCAAACAGACCAAGATGACAGTAAATCTATTTCAGGGTATGTGTTTACCTTGAACGGAGGTGCAGTGAGTTGGAAGAGTTCCAAGCAGCAAACGGTTGCTGATTCAGTGACAGAGGCAGAGTATATAGCTGCAAGTGAAGCTGCAAAGGAAGCTGTTTGGATGAAGAAGTTCATAACTGAACTTGGTGTGGTTCCTAGCATTGGAGAAGCAGTTCCCGTATACTGTGACAACACCGGAGCGGTTGCACAGGCTAAGGAACCCAGGTCTCATCAGAAATCTAAACACGTGTTGCGGCGATTTCACTTGATCAGGGAGATCATTGAAAGAGGAGACGTCACCTTGGAGCGTGTAGACTCTCAAGACAACATTGCAGATCCATTTACTAATGCTTTAACACAACAGCAGTTTGATCGTCACTTAGAGAAGATGGGTATGAGATACCATGGCGATTGGCTTTAGTGCAAGTGGGAGATTGATAGTAGTGTGCATACAAGCCAATCATGTATGATGATAAAGCACATACTTTGTAAACAATCTTATTTATTTATTAATAAAATATTTATTTATTAAAGGCATTTAATTATCTACATGGTGCTGTTTTTATAATATGTAAATAACCCATAGTTTTAAGCAATGCTTTTAGAATCATGATGTTGATCATGCTAATGAGATCTAAATTCTTAGAAAGCTTTAAAACTAAAATAGTTCCCAATCGTGGGATTACTAAAAAGGGGATTAGTAAATCCGGATAGATTGGTACATATGTTGCTTGCTCATTGGATGAGGATGACTTATCTCATGGTCATTTGTGTGGAGACACTAAAGCAAGTATGTAGGTGCTTATTAGAGAATAAGTTCACTGAACGTGACTCGCTATGGAATACCTAATGGAGTTTTACTCGCCTGTCAGTACATGTGATCCTTGGACTTGAGATCATCATAGTATCTTGTATGTAACAAATTATACTTTGACTAATTCCTTAAGGCCTTTTAAGGCATATATAGGATATGCTTGGGTGTAATGAGTTACATATGGAGATAATGAATGATCAATAAAGAATCTACCACCTCTAGTAAAAGAGGAGATATGTCCTATGTGATTCGTTAAATGACAACCCAGGAATCCTTGGCCAAGGTAGAATGAAATTAGAAAGAGGTTTCTAATTTGCATTATTTGGAGTTGTGCATTTTCTAATCGAAATACATATGATTAAATAAATTAAGACTTGACAGTAAATCCATGTCTTATATTTAATTGGGACATTGTATGGTGGAAGGATTGAATTGTACGGTAACTATTAACTCACAGGTTCTTTTATGATTAATGTTGAAATCTATATTATCTGGAAAGTCGTTGATCGCTAGGGAGGCTTATCCCTATTGTAGAATAAATGTTATTTATTTAAATAGATTATTAGTTTAATTTGTTTATTTAAATAAGATTAGAATTGTTCTAATTGATTTATTCACAACCGGTTTAATATAGAGAACCTAAAGGGTCACACCATAAAAGGAAGAAGAATTATTTAAGAAGAAAATGGCATGATAGTAATAATGCATTAAGTATAATTAATTTAATCTATGATGATAGAATAAATTAAATAGCTTAATGTTTATTATTTAATATTTTAGAAATATTAAATATAAATTAATAAGAGAAGTCTTATTAATATTATTATTATTATTATTTTAATTCTAAAGGAGTTTAGGAATTAATATAATATCAGTACTCTCTCTCAATCCTAATAAAGATTAGGATATAAATTAATTAAAAGTATTTAATTAATTAATTAAATAAAACCCTATTCTAATTGGATTAGGAGGGTTAACCTAATATCTATATAAGAGAGTCTTATATCAGAAATAAGGGATGTGAAATTTTTCAAGAGTTGGGAGTACACATATTCTATAGAGATAGAAACAAGAGTTAAGCCAATAACCCATCTTCTTGAGTTCTTCATCTTCCTTGGTGGATCACCGTTAGAGGCCAAACATTTGGGTGGCTGACATTATTCAAGGGAAGGAGCCACTATCAGAGGAATTAAAGGAATCAAAGGAGTAGAACTTGTACCTGAGGAAGCTTAGATCTTCAAAGGTATAATTCCATGTTCTCCCTTTTCTGTTATTGATAACAAGCACAAAGCATGATCATGGTTATGGGTTTGTATAAATTTTGAAAACCTAGTTTTTACGCTTCCGCCCTATTTATGTGATTTGATTGCATGATTGCGTTACATACAAACCCAACAGCAATTTCAATCAAAATTCGAATGGACTTGAGCATAGCTACCGACGAGAAGGTTTCATCATAGTCAACACCTTGTCTTTGTTTGAAATATTTCGCAACCAGTTGAGCCTTATAGGTCTCTACCTTGCCGTTCGCTCCAGTCTTTCTTTTAAAAACCCATTTACACCCAATAGGCTTAATGCCCTCAAGTGATGAAACCAAAGTCCATACTTTGTTCTCATACATGGAGTCCATCTCGAATTTCATGGCTTCTTGCCATTTCTCTGAGTCTTTACTACTCATAGCCTGTTCGTAATTCAAAGGATCATCATCATTAATGATGTGTACCTCATCGTCATCCTCTATGACGAATCCATACCTATCAGGTATATTCGGTACTCTCCTAGATTTACAAATAAGGTGTGTTACAGTAGGTTCTTCCACTTGGTCAGGTACCTGACTTTGATCTATAGTAGTTTGTAGTTCTTGAATTTCTTCAAGATATATCTTACTCCCAATGACCCCTTCAAGAATAAACTCCTTTTCCAAGAAGGCAGCATGTTTTGCAACAAACACATTTTGATCAGTTGGATAATAGAAATAATACCATTATGTTTCTTTAGGGTATCCCACAAATCTAAACTTGTCGGATCTAGCCTGCAGCTTATCATTCTCAATCTTTTTGACATAAGCTGGACAACCCCAAGTCTTAACATGCTTAAGATTAGGTTTCCTCCCTTTCCATATCTCATATGAAGTCTTTGGGACGAATTTGGTAGGTACCTTGTTAAGTAGGTATGCAACCAATTCTAGGGCATAACGCCAGAAGGAAACTGGAAGATCGTTAAAGCTCATCATGTAACGAATCATGTCCAATAGTGTTCAATTTCTCCTTTCAAATACACCATTCAACTGTAGTGTTCCTGGTGGAGTCCATTGTGAGATTATACCATTTTCTTTGAGACAATTGAGAAACTCATCGCTTAAGTATTCACCACCTAGATTCGATCGAAGAATCTTAATACTCTTGCCAGTTTGTTTCTCTACTACACTTCTGAATTCTTTAAACTTTTCAAACGATTCATATTTATATTTCATTAAATACACATATCTAATTCTTGAATGATCATCAGTGAATGTAATAAAATAAGAATACCCTCCTCGTGCATTTGTTGTCATAGATCCACAAACATCTGTGTATACCAACGCTAACAACTCTGTAGCTCTTTCTCTTTTTCCACTAAAAGGAGATTTAGTCATCTTACCCATGAGACAAGATTCACAAGTTGTATATGATTTATAATCAGATAGCTCTAAGAGCCCATCTTTATACAACTTGGATAATCTTGTTTCATTAATATGACCGAGTCTACAGTGCCACATAAAGGTATAATTAACATTATCTCTTTTCCTTTTCTTAGTTTGTTCAATTTGAAGTATATTTTCATGCAAGTCAAGTACATAAGTCCATTCATTAATTTTCCAACACCATATAAAACATCCTTATTATAAATAAAATAACTATTATTCTTTATTATAATATTAAAATCATCCATATCCAATACAGAAATAGAAATAATTTTTCTAATGATTGTGGAACAAAATAACAATTATTTAAACTAATGGATTTTCCCGTAGGCAATGCTAAACAATAAGTCCCTACAGCTAATGCAACAACCTTTGCTCCATTTCCCACTCGTAAGACGACTTCATCCTTGTTCAGCTTTCTACTTCTGACTAGTCCCTGCATAGTATTACATATGTGAGAACCACATCCGATATCCAATACCTAAGTAGAAGTTTAACTTTTAGAAAAATTAATTTCAATCATGAACAAACCTTGATTGGAAGTCGAAGCTTCTCTAAGCTTCTTCTCAGCCAGAAACTTCTCGCAGTTCCTCTTCCAGTGACCCGTCTTGTTGCAATGGAAACACATTCATTTGCTAGCTGGATCAAGTTTCTTTTGATCCTTATTCTTCGCCTTGCCCTTAGCCTGCTTGGATTTCTTCTTTTCAGAAGATACCTTGGGCCTCTTCCTTTTCTTGGAAGAATCATCCACCAGTAAGACTTGGTTATTCTTGGATGGGAAATGTCCTTCAGCAGTTTTCAACATGTTAAGTAATTCAGGCAAGCTGACATCTAACTTATTCATGTGGAAATTCACACCAAATTGTGAAAAGGTATCTGGGAGTGACTGCAAGATCAAATCTTGACTCAACTCCCCATCCATGATGAACCCATGTTGTCCAAGACGTTCAATCAAATTGATTATCTTTAGGACATAAGTCTCAACAGTAGTGCACTTGATCATCCGAGATCGGAATAACTTCTTAGATATCTCATATCCAGCAGTTCTACTTTGCTCACCATACAATACTACAAAAATATGGTGATTTTGCAACAAACGATTTTCGTTACTAAATGTGTGAAATTTCATTGCCAAGGACATTTGCAACGATTTTTTTGTCATTGGACCATTCGTTGCGCAATGAGCGTTGCTAATTGTCTAGCAACGAAATTATTTTTTTCATTGCAGAAAGTGAGATATTTCGCAATGAAGGTTTGTTTTCGTGTAAAATCATAGATCATTTAGCAACGAAATGTTTTGTAGCAAATTTATTAAGAATTTGTTATTGAAAAGCAACTTTCGTTGCAAAATCCGCTTAATTGGCAACGAAAAGAAACTCTTTTTTTTTTGTCAACAAAAATGAAATTCGTTGCATTTGGTTCAAATTCGCCAACGATGTTTGTAGTTGCTGAACAGTATGAAATTTGTTGCCTTAACTAGTTTTCGTTACTGATTGTATACTTTTTGGCAACGATGTTCGTTGCTAAATGTACAAAATAAATCGATCATATATTAATTTGTAACGAAATTATTCGTTGTTATTAGTTTTGTTATGGATAATTATGATAAATTAGTAACGATGTTGTTTGATGCTAATTAATTTCTAGAGAAACAAAATTTGTTAATTAGCAACGACATTATACATTGCCATTTGGTAACAAAATAGACTTTGATTGTATCATTGCCAAACCCATTATTGACAATCTTGTTATGTAACAAATGTCAAAATTATTTTACAAATAAAATAAATTGCTGCTCAATAACTCCATCACAAATTATGGCATAAATACAAAAAAAAACTCAAATATTATCAACTAAATAAAATGACCTGTTACATAATTATTCATCATCTTTACAATCAACTATCTAAACTTGCCACAGTTCTTCAGTCATGTAAGTCATGAAAAGATGTAGCATTTTCAATATGTTCTCAAAAGCATATAAAAGAACAGACTGTGCTACTGAAGAAACTAGATGAAAACCTTCAAACTTGTTAAACTGAGCTTTACTAGCTTCAATATACCTAAAAAGAGCATAATTTAGACCAACATTGACGTAGCTTCATGTATTTTCGAAACATAAAATGGAGAACTATATTGTAAATTCTACTCACTTGAGAATCCCTGATAAGTCCAAACAAAAAACATTCAAGAATGAAACATGTTTAAGATATTAGTAATAAACAAGTAAAGCTCACAAAAATTAAGAAACATATATATATATATATATATATATATATATATATAGTACAATTCTTAATTCATATCATATTTTACATATCATATTCTAAAATCTATTAATTAAATATTATCTAACATGAATTATTTGCAGGAAAAATGCAATGTGTTTGCATCATGTCAGGATGATGATCACGAGAATATTTTTATACTCCAATAAAAGGCTAACAAACATTAATTCAAAAAATAAAAAAATATATTTTCCCTACTTCCCAACAGATACAATATCAGTACCAAACCTTTCCCTTTCATCTTAGATTTAACAGAAAAAATGTTCAACAAAGTTAAGCCTTGTTAATAAGTTATACTTGCATCATCTAATATGCACGTAGCAAAGAAAACTCATATAATCATATGCACCAAAAAAAACTTTCATAATAACATGGCTACATAGCTAGTTTCCATCATAGAGGTATTATCTTCATAAATACTAATTTTCAACCTTATGTATTAAACTAAAATCATTGTTGGGGTATGTGAAAGAACAAAATAATGGAATGCAATTAATACCTTTGCCATACTCTTTTGCATAGGCTTCCCTTCCTTCTTTAACTTCTCCATTTTCTTCTCCATTTTTTGTCTAAGCTTTAGCACGAGTAAACTTTCTTAATATGTTTTCAACATCAACAATAGTGTAATTACAATACTTAGCTTCTTCTTGCTTTTGACTATTTTGAAGATTATGTATCAGGTAATTGCATAATAATTAATAAAAAGAAATAAACAAAATAATGTAAAAGTAGTGCACCAAATGTATTTGTAGACACTCGAAATTTTCTCCAGTCCTATAGCAGACACTCGAAATGTGGCATTCCTGTTACTAACCCGGCAGGAGGGCAAAATTGTCTATTTTAACTCAACCTCGGTCTTAACCAGGGAAGTACAGGTCAGCCCCGGTCTAAACCTGGGAGGTACAGGTCAACCCCGGTCTCAATCGGGAGGTACAAATCAGCCTTGGTCTCAACCCGGGAGGTACAGGTCAGCCCCGGTCTCAACCCGGGAGGTACAGATTAGCCCCAGTCTCAACCCGGGGGGTACAGGTCAACCCCGGTCTCAACCCGGGAGGTATAGGTCAACTCCGGTCTCAACCCAGGAGGTACAGGTCAACCCCGGTCTCAACCCGGGATGTACAAGTTAACCCCGGTCTCAACCCGGGAGGTACAGGTCAACCCCGGTCTCAACATGGGAACTACAGGTCATCCCCGGTCTCAACCCGGGAGGTACAGGTCGACCCCGATCTCAACCCGGGAGGTACAGGTCAGCCTCGGTCTTAACCTGGGAGGTGCAGGTCAACCCCGGTCTCAACCCGGGAGGTACAGGTCAACCCCGGTTTCAACCCGGGAGGTACAGTTCATCCCTGATCTCAACCCGGGAGGTATAGGTCATCCCCGGTCTCAACTGGGGAGGTACAGGTTAGCCCCGGTCTCAACCCGGGAAGTACAGTTCATCGCCGGTCTCAACTCGGGAGGTCAAGTCGAGCTCCGATCACAACCCGGGAGGCCAACTCAACTTCGGAGACAACCCCGAAGCCTCACATCCTCTCTTGAGACAAACCTGGAAGAACCAAGTCAGCCTCAGAGACAACCCTGAGGACAAACAGAATCGGCTAGGATCCAATCCTCAGAGACAACCTTGGGAAGTCAACCGAAGGCCATGCCAGCACTGAAGGCAACCCCAAGAGGGACAAAATGGTCTTTTTACTAACTTAAATCCGATTCAGTCAAACTTGAGCCGAATTGATGCCACGAAGGTCAGAAAGAATCATAACAATGATCTCAAGTGGAAACAGCACAAGACATCTCAACGAACAAACTGCGAGGAATCAAAGACCCGGTTATGAACCTATCTTTTTGGACTCAAAAAAGGTTTAGTCCCATGTCATTGCAACACTCTCGGTGAGGGCTTTCCAAAAATGTATCGCCTGCCATGTGGGCCCTGCCACATGGAGCCGCACCTCTACTTGCGGCTGCCGCAGGTAGAGCCGCTTCCACCTGGTTTATATATATGAGTGCACCCCCAGCTCATTTTATATAGAAAAACGCTCTGAACCTATGCCTGTTTGGTTTCTCAGCCCCACTCTTGTATTCCAAACCCAAATTTTATTACTCTAACACGTAGATATACTCATATACTACCACATATCAAAAATTAATTGGTAGAAACGGACGTTTAAAGCCTATGATTTGGCAAAAAGCCCGTGTAGCAGTTCATTATAAATATTTTTACGATCTGCAAGTTTATATTACTTCATTGCACTTTTATTCACTTGCACATTAAGTTTCACTTTCTGATTATGCCCGGAACTCGGTTCCATGGCCGTTTTGCTTACGTTTTTGTATATTTTAGTACATAAACTCATTTTTTGGCATTTCTACAACTCGAATCGTCGATCCGTCACTTCTAACAGCTTTCATATACATATATCTTTGTTTCTAGCAACTTTCGGACTGGGTTATTTCCCCAGTCCGGGTTTGGCTTTGTAATGTATATATTTAACTGTATATATACTAACTTTTCAATTCTGTCAAGCCCAGATGTCAAATCCAAGGTAGTTTACTGCTTTTATATATATAAAAAAAATTCAACTTATTTGTGCCTGGATTTCTACTTCGTGGCCTTTTTATTGCTTTAATATATATACCAACTGTATATATTAACTTTTTACATTTCAGTTTGGCCTGGATTACTCTGTGGCCTTTTTACTTCTTTTATAAATATCTATATACTTACATTTCTGTCCGGGCAAAGGATAGAATGTTCGTCGCCCTTTACAGTTTATATATATATATATATATATATATATATATATATATATTTCAATTCTGTCGAGCCTGAATCATTCTGTGGCTCTTTTACAGCTTATATATATATATATATATATATATATATATATATATTTCTATTATGTCGAGCCTGGATCATTCTGTAGCTCTTTTACAGCTTATATATATATATATATATTTCCCTTCAAGTCCGGGCATCAGAGTGAAAATCCACCGCCCTTTATAGCTTATATATATATATATATATATATATTTCCATTCTGTCAAGCCTGGATTACTCCGTGACTTTTTACAGCTTTTATAAATATATATATATATATATATATATATTTACATTTCAGTTCGAGCATCGGAGTGAAAACCCATCGCCCTTTACAACTTTCGTATATATATAATTATATAATTATATATATATATATATATATATATATATATATCCTTTACTCATTTTGATTAAATTATTGCTTTAAATATTCATTTGATATGAATCGGCATTGACATTTCTGCGAGCGAACAAGATTTCTTATAATCTCGCCAACTCTAGCTTTCAAACGGTTCAAAATAGGTCCAGACAGAACCGGGAAGCTAAAATGGCTGAGATTCATTTAATTCTAGTATTTTTCTAGTTTCAATTATAAAAGCTACCTCGCGACCCTTATATCGCTATCTAGTGGGAACGAGACGCTTCGGCCTTGTGCGAGCCAGGATTTGCTGATGAATCCTTGGTTCTGGCGACATCTGAATGTAAATATATATTTTTGTACATGTTTAAACTGTGTAGGTTTTTATTGGCTTCTCTTTGTAAGCCTAGAAATCGTGGGATTCATGATTAAACTGATCAGAATCTTATTCCCACGATGGACAAACTCCACTTTACAGATGTACCCTGCTAATTTTTCTGTAAAATGTACATCCAAAAGACCTTAAAATGGTTATCCGGGTTTAAGGTCTCAACATGGTGAAAATATAGTTTGTTGTGTCAGGGTCACTCCGATGGCTGTCATGCCCATGAGAAAACTGACACTTGTATATATTCTGTGGTCGAGGATGCTTCGCAGCCCGATAATCACCATGTAAATTGAGCCAAAAGCCTGAAAAGATAAAATTGAAGTATCAATGTGTTTCAATTCCTATGTTAGCGTAAGGGTTTGAAAACCTGCTTACCCTAACTCGATTATGATTACGCAAGTTGTTCTATCCTTTCTTGTTTACATTATGCCAGTTCTTTAAATTCCATATTGGACAAGCATCTTATTTAATTTCCTTATTAAAAATAATGTAACATTGACTTAATTATTCAAGCAAGGTTTGATTGTACCTTTTAAATGCTTTAAATTTACTTCTATAGCATAACTTTTAAGTATGATGTCTATTATTTGTGACTCATAATTATTCCGTAACTCTTTTGTTATCGAATTCTTATGTTATTGTAAGTTGATTCAACTACCCCTTAGTTAATGATAATTGAACTCTAAATTACCCATTGAGCTAATCCAAACCAAACTTTCTTTGGTGCGGACTCGTTAATTAAAGTTGAGATGAACACTATTAATAAGGGATTACCATGCGAAAGTGTTAAGATGCTTGTGCACAATACAGGGTACGATGGGTTGATCCCCCTAAGTACGAGTTAGAAGTCCATATAGTCTAACGACTGTTAAAGGTTTAAGTAGAAATATTTATAACCTGGGACATAGTTCAAGGTCTTGTGACCTTCAGATGGATTCTAAATCTTGTATTCAATTCTTGATTATCGATGATAGAAAAAGTTATTCAATTCAATTGAACTTAATCAGTGACATGTTATCATTATTGATTGTTATTCAAGTGAGCTTTTGTTTGCTCACTCTTGCATATATAACCATTGCAGCCAAAGTTGAGAAGGTTGACGGCACCAGTAAGGGAAAAGACAAGATGAACAAGTAACGAAGACTTGTTCATATTTATTATGGGGCTTTGTAATAATACTTAATTTATTTATGATGTTTTATTTTCGCACTTTATGATGATTGTTTAAGGTTAGAAACCTGAGAATGTTTTATAACTTTTATAAGGAAGATTTTATTATCAAGGTTGTAATTTATTTTGCATTCTTTATTTTGGGCAGTTAGTCATATTTTATTTAGATAGTGAACACCAAATCCTGTGGAAATGAAGTACCCGGATTTAGGGGTGTCACAAGTTAGTATCAAAGCTTTAGGTTATGACCCTTAGGTAGGGAAACCTTAGGTTTTAGCCTTATAGGAGATCAAAAAGATAAGCTAATAAACTACCTTATATGCTATATGCTTATGTTTATGTACTCGAGAGTATCGATCGATATCACGTAATAATTAAACCTTAAAATTTTATTGTTAGGATGACGGTTGTTGGAGAGTCCAGTCAGGCTAGGGAGGAGTTACCTCAGATGCATAGGGATGAGGAGCCCCGAGACATTCATTCTGTTTGGGAGCAGTTGGTTCAAAGAGAGCCATCTCCACTGATCACAGTAGTGGGTCAGAAGCATGAGCTAGTATTTTACCGAGAGGATAAGGATGAGTCAGAAGAAGAAGAGGAGGATCCAGAGGAGGATCCAGAGGAGTTTCCACCTAACTCTATTAGCGCTGTGATGTACGAGGAGGTTTATGACCGCAACATTGAGCTGCAGGGTAGAGTCAGAGAGTTAGAGGAACTGGTGGATGTGCGTCAAACCATCATACAACAGAAGGATGAGACGATTTAAGACCTGGACGAGCGTCTTGGAAATATGGAGTGGGATCTAGTTCACGTGGAGAGTGAGAGGGATGATGCACTGGCTGAGCTTGAGAAACTAAAGAGCGACATGAATGAGGAGTCGGAGAAGTGTGCCAGAGCAGATGATGCTTGCTTGAAGGCTACTCGACGTGCAGATCGTGCTAAAGACGAGGTTCAAGCCAAGAATGCTAAGATAAAGGAGACAGACTATGCTTTTCATTCAGCTATAGATAGGGCCCAGGGTCGAGTCTTTTATTACCCAGCTTAGTTCAAGGATTTACCGTGGTATATGGTGGATCGTAGAACAGTGTTTCGGGTCATGGAGGAGGAACGTAGAGAGGCTATACAAAGTCTTAACATGCCTAGATAGTAGAGTAATAAACTATGTGGTTGTTTATGTATTAAATAAATGTAAGTCCCGGAATTTGTGATAATAACGGGATAAGATGATGATGTAGTCTTGCAACTTGTTTTAGTTCAGGAAAGATGATGTAAATAGCAGAGATGCTATCTATTCTATGTTTGAAAACTATGAATGAATAAAATATTGAAGTTTTTTAAGTGTTATGTGTTTGAGTATGATTTTTTTAAATGTTTAAGTTTGATCTTAAATATTTAGAAGATGAGTAGGGATCTAATAAGCATATATCTTAACAGAAAGATGCCTCCTAGAAGAAGACCAGTACGTCAGCAATAACAAGAGGGTTCTACAAACAATAACAACGATAAGGCGAATGCTAATCTAGTTCAGCAACTAGTGATCTTACTAACGGGAGCACTTGCAAATCAGCTGCAACCTCAAGCTGCGACGTTTAAGGAATTTAAAGCTGTAAGACCGCCAAAATTCAAGGGATATGTGAATCCGATTGAGGCCCAGACATGGCTAATGGAGATGGAAAAGGTCTTCGATGTGGCCAGAATTAACGACAACCAGAAGACGACTTTTGCTACGTTTATGCTGAAGTCGGATGCTAGCTATTAGTGGCAAGCTAACTAGGCTTGAGGAGGAGAAGGCGTTATAGCATGGGACAGATTCAAAGAGATGTTTTTCGATATGTACTTTCCAGTAAGCTCATAGAACCAGATGGCGGTTCAGTTTTTGGAGCTGAAGCATGGAATGATGTCGGTGCCAGAGTACACCGCAAAGTTCAATGTGCTGGCAAGGTTTGCGACGTACCAGGTTGGCACTGATGAGAGGAAGGTAAGAAGGTTTGAGCAGGGATTGAAGCCCTAGTTGTACAGTAAAGTCTCTATGTTCCAGCTGAACTTATTTGCGGCAGTGTTGGAAAAGGCGATCATCGCAGAAGATGGAAGCGATGCCTTGACTAAATACAACCAAGACCAGAAGAAGAAGAAGAATGAGATTGAGAGTAAAGCTGGTGGTAGTGGTGCCAACAACCAGAAGAGGAAGTGGAATGACAGCATTTTTGCTGGGAGTCAACAGGGAAGTCAGCAGAAGAGAAGGTTTGAAGCTTGTGCTACATGTGGGAAGAATCACACTGGAGTGTGCTTGAGAGGAAGGCGAGTATGTTTCAACTGTGGTCAGGAAGGCCACATAGCACCGAATTGTCCTAACTTGAAGAAGGGAGCTTGCTATACATGCGGGTCAAAGGATCACATGGATCGTGATTACCCGAAGAAGCCAGTTGGAGGGTTGAATGGGGGAAGAGGAACTAACAGTGGCAACACTTTGACTATCGCTGGACCACCGCAAATGAGCCGACCCACAGCCAGAACATTCAACATAATCGTGCAGAATGTTGTGCAGTCAAAGGATGTGGTGTCAGGTGTCATTTCATTCAATAGTATTAATGCTTCTGTATTATTTGATTCGGGTGCTACTTGTTCATTTATATTCGATGACTTTGCTAAGAATTTAGACTTGCTTAAGGAGGAATTAATTTACCCTTTGAACATAGAGATTGCGAATAGGGAGGTTATTCCTGTTAGGTTTGTACACAAGATTTGTAGATTGGTCATTAAGGGTCATGAGTTGATGGTATATTTAATTTCGATAAAACTTGGGGAATTCAATGTTATACTGGGTATGGATTTGTTGTTCAACCATGGGGCGGTGATTGATTGCCAGAGAAAGTCTGTGAACCTTACGACTCCATCGAAGGTAGTGTTTTATGGTAGCAAATCGCCTAGACAAACGAGTTGTTTGACGATTTTGCAGGCCAAGAAGTTATTGAAATAAGGTTGTGTAGGGTACTTAGCCTACATAGTGGATACTCGTAAGGAGAGTCCAAAGTTGGAAGAGATATCAGTTGTTAAGGAATTTGTGGATGTGTTTCCGAGCGATTTGCCAGGACTTTCGCTTAATAGAGAGATAGAGTTCGTGATTGACTTAGCGCCGGGGACTGATCCGATATCGAAAGCCCCGTACCCGATAGAGATGAAGGATTTGATGGTTCAACTGCAGGAATTGTTGGATAAGAAGTATATTCAGCCGAGTGTATCATCGTGGGGAGCACCTATGTTTTTCGTCAAGTAGATGGATGGATCAACGCGGATTTATATTAATTATAGGGAGTTGAACAAAGTCACGATTAAGAATAAATATCCTTTGCCAAGGATAGATGATTTGTTCGATCAACTGAAGGGAGCAATGTACTTCTCAAAAATAGATTTGAGAAGCGGATATCATTAGTTGAAGGTAAGAAGAGAGGATGTACCGAAAACGGCATTTAGAACTCGGTAAGGACATTACGAGTTCTTAGTAATGTCACTTGGTCTAACGAATACACCTGCGACATTTATGGACCTAATGAATAGGGTGTTTAAGCCGTTTTTAGACACGTTCATGGTGGTGTTCATCAATGACATTTTGGTTTATTCCAAAACTAAGGAGGAACACATTGAACATTTGAGGCTGACATTATAATCGTTAAGACAGGAGAAGTTGTATGCGAAATTGTCAAAATGCGAATTCTGGTTTGAGCGTGTGCAATTTCTTGGCCACGTGATTGACAAAGATAGAATTTTGGTAAATCCGTTGAAGGTTGAAGCTGTAATAAATTTGGATCAGTCGATGACACTATCAAAAGTTAGGAGTTTCTTGGGTTTGGCATGTTATTACAGAAGATTCATTCAAGACTTTCCCAAAATCGCAACTCCGTTGACGAATTTGACTAGGAAAACGGTGAAGTTCGTTTGGACAAAAAAGTGTGAGGAAAGTTTTCAGGAATTAAAGAAGAGATTGAGTACTACGCCTGTGTTGTCGTTGCCTAATAGTACAGGGAATTTCGTGGTATACAGTGATACGTCACATAAAGGACTAGGCTGTGTGCTGATGCAGAATGACAAAGTCATTGCTTATGCATCACGGCAGCTGAAGGATTATGAGAAAGGGTATCCGACCCATGATTTAGAATTGGCAGCAGTAGTGTTTGCTCTGAAGATATGGAGACACTATCTATATGGAGAAAAGTATGAGATATATATAGACCATAAGAGTCTGAAGTATATCTTTACACAAAAAGATTTGAATATGCGCCAAAGAAGATGGTTGGAACTTATCAAAGATTACGATTGGGAGATTCTATACCATCCGGGTAAGGCGAATGTCGTTGCCGATGCCTTAAGTAGAAAGGGTTGAGAGAAGTTAATGTTGTTAACTGCCCAGGAGCAGTTGGTGGATGAGATGCCTAAGTTGGAGCTGAAAGTTAAGTATCCAAAAAAGTCAGATAAAAAACTGTTTCAAATAGATACTAGTTCGACCTTGGTGGACAAGGTGAAAGAAGCACAACTTCATGATGAGGAGTGTGAGAAGATCAAGAAGAGAATAACCGATGGGGAAGAGATAAAGTTCAGTATTGATACTGACGGACTGCTACGATTTGAAGGGAGAATCTGGGTACCACCAGTACTAGAAGTCGGAGAAAATTTTGCGTGAAGCTCATAGTTCGAGATATTTAATTCACCCTGGGAGTACGAAGATGTACCATAATCTCAGACAATATTTCTGGTGGCCGAATATGAAGAGAGACGTTGCTGAATGTGTCACGAAATGCCTAACATGTCAGAAAGTTAAAGCAGAACATCAGAGACCAAGTGGATTATTACAACCGCTGGAGATTCCAGAATGGAAGTGGGAGCATATCATGATGGATTTTGTGGTTGGTCTTCCAACGACTCAGAGAGGTTTTGATACAGTATGGGTTATCGTAGATCGACTGACGAAGTCAGCGCACTACTTACCAATCAGGATTAGATTCAATTTGAATTAATTGTCGAAGCTGTACGTTAAGGAAATTATTTCCAGACACTGTGTTCCAGTGTCGATTGTGTCAGACAGGGATCCGCATTTCACGTCAAATTTTTGGAAGCGATTACAGGAATGCTTGGGAACGCAGTTAAAAATGTGTACATCATATCATCCTTAAACTGATGGGCAGAGCGAGAGAACAATCCAGACTTTAGAGGATATGCTAAGAGCTTGTGTTATGGACTTCAAGGGAAATTAGGATGACCATCTACCGTTAGTGGAATTCACGTACAACAACAGTTATCATGCAAGTATTGGCATACCGTCTTACGAAGCATTGTACGGCAGGAAATGCAAGACACCATTATGCTGGGATGAGTTGGGAGAGCGACAACTGTTAGGACCAAAATTGGTACAACAAACTGCTGAGATCGTGAAGCTGATCAGAACGAGATTGGTAGCTGCTCAGGACAGATAGAACAAATACGCTGATTATCATCGTTAGGATCGAGAGTTTGAAGTGGGAAGCTTCGTTTTTATGAAGGTATCTCCCTGGAAAAAGAAGATTCGATTTGGCAAGAAGGGGAAACAGAGTCCCAGATTTGTTGGACCTTTTGAGGTACTGCGAAGGGTTAGGGAAGTAGCTTACGAGGTTGCGTTACTTCAGGAGTTAGACTATATTCATAATGTTTTCCATATTTCTGTGTTGCGACCGTACAAATATGATTACAAACATGTTGTAGAGTATGAGACGTTGCAGTTTGATAAAGACTTAACATACGAAGAAGTTCCTGTTTAGATAGTTGACAGGAAAGAGCAAGTACTTAGAAACAAAGTGATACCTTCTATTAAGATAATCTGGAGGAACCACAATGCTGGAAAAACTACGTGGAAACTCGAAGATGTTATGATGAAAACATATCCTCAGTTATTTGTTTAATTTCTTGTATAACGATTCTGGGGACATAATCTTTTTAAGGGCGAGAAGAATGTGACGAATGAGTTTATTGAATCGTTATTATGGGGACAGAATCCTTTTAAGGTGGGAAGATTGTAACAAACGAGATTTTTGTATTTTAATTTTAAATATTTATTGAATTAAATAAATATTTTAGTTGATTTATTTATTTAGTTGAATAAATAATTGATGTGATTATGTGGTGGAATAATTTAATTAAGTATAATATATTAATTAAATTGATGTTTAATAATTTAGGGTTGAAATTTTACTTTAATTGAGATAATTAAATTGGATGAATTATTATGTGATAATTTGGTAGTAATGATTTAATGAATTGATGAATAATTATAGTGATGTCTAATTTAATTTAATAAATAAATTAAAGATTTACTAATTTGTTACATGAAATTATGATTAATAAATAAAGTATAATTGTGTAGCAATTTGATTTATGTTGTAATTTAATTTAATAAGTTGATGTTAACTTTAATTTAATTAAGTTGAAATATTGGGATTTAATGGAATAAAGTGTGACATTTAAACTATGCAGTAAAAGAGTTATTAAAATAAATTAAAAGGGTTTTAATTTAGTTTTACCAAACAAGCCTTAAGACTTTTAAAATTTTATTTTTAATTCAGTTTTGCCAAACAAGCCTTAGCGGCTTTTGATTTTCCAAAACAAGTAATTGATATAATTATTAAGGAGAATTAAGTTCGTCAGTTATTATATTATATTATTAAACGTATTATATTATACATCAGTTTTTTTATATTACGTAAAGTAAGTTAGAGAAGGAAGAACAGAGAAAGAAAATATCAGAGAGAAAAGAGAGAAGGAAGAAAAGAAGAGAGAAAGAATTCTGTGGAAAAAAGAGGAATCCATCATCATCTTCTTCTAAAACTAACAAGCAATTCAAAGGAATAATTCTACTTCTTAAAAGTTTTAGTTTTAGTTTTGTTTTCGAACTTCTCTGTGTTTGAGTTTTCATAATAATTTGTGAGAATATAATTTGTATATGTTAAATTGTGTATATAAACTGTTATATATGATTTGTATGAGTATTTAAGTTGTTTAATTCATGTAAATATGAAATCATGTTCATAGCAATTTACGGTGAAGTATTTTGAAAAATGGCTTCTTTGATATAAAAATTGATGTCTAATTCATGTTATAATATATAAATTGGATATAGATTGTGATAATATGTTAAGAAACGAAAACAATATGATTTAAACAAAGTGATTTGGTTTAAAAACAAAGTCATAGTGTTTATTTTTGTCAAGAACGCTTAACAATAGAGTTTTCTTCAAAAAACCTGAAATTAAAAGGTTTTAAATTGGTTTTTATGATGTTTATATGTGTAAAATCATGCTAGAAGCATTAAATTATGTTTTTGTAAAGTTTTGTATAAATTATGTGAGTTGAAATTTAAGTTTGAGTAGAGTTAATAAGCCAAATTGGCTTTTCCTGTGATTTTCGCGAAGCTGTCTGCGTCTCACTATGTCGTGACGTCGCAACGCCTGTTCTGTGAGTAAATAGAGCGCTGCAGCGCCACAGCAGCATCTGGTGACGTGTGACGGCGCAACAGCGCCAATTATGTGTGTTAACTGCAGCGCTGCAGTGCCGAGACCGGTCTATAGAGCCCTGATGATGTGGCGCGGCGCCGTAGCGCCGGCTGCAGTTCATTATGTGGCGCTGCAGCTGTAACAAACGAGATTTTTGTATTTGAATTTTAAATATTTATTGAGTTAAGTAAATATTTTAGTTAATTTATTTATTGAGTCGGATAAATAATTGATTTGATTATATGGTGGAGTAATTTAATTAAGTGAAATATATTAATTAAATTGATGTGTAATATTAAATTGATAGTTTAATAATTTTGTGGTGAAGTTTTAATTTAATTGAGATAATTAAATTAGATGAATTATTATGTGGTAATTTGATAGTAATCATTTAATGAATAATTATAGTAATGACTAATTTAATTTAAATATTTAAAAGATGAGTAAGGATATAATAAAAGTATATCTTAACAGAAAGATGCCTCCTAGAAGAAGACAAGTACGTCAACAACAAGAGGGTTCTACGAACAACAACAACGATGAGGCTAACACCAATCCAGTTCAGCAACTGGTGAATTTACTTACGGGAGCATTTGCGAATCAGCCGCAAGTCCAAGATGCGACGTTCAAGGAATTCAAAGCGGTAGGACCGCCGAAATTCAAGGGATCCGTGAATCTAATTGAGGCCCAGATGTGGGTGATGGAGATGGAAAAAGTCTTCGATGTGGCCAGAATCAATGAGGACCAGAAGACGGCTTTTGCTACGTTTATGCTAAAGTCAAAAGCTAGCTACTGGTGGAAAGCTAACAAGGCTCGAGGAGGAGAAGGCGTTATTTGGCATGGGGCAAATTCAAGGAGATGTTCTTCGTGATGTATTTTTTAGTAAGCTCGCAGAACCAGATGGAGGTTCAGTTTTTGGAGCTGAAGCAGGGAGCGATGTCGGTGCCGGAGTACGCCACAAAATTCAATGAGCTAGCAAGGTTTGCGACGTATCAGGTCAGCATTGATGACAGGAAGACATATAGGTTCGAACAGGGATTGAAGCCCTGGTTGTACAGTAAAGTCTCCATGTTCTAGCTGAACACATTTGCTGTAGTGTTGGAAAAGGCGATCATCGCGGAAGGTGGAAGTGATGCCTTAACCAAATACAACCAAGACCAGAAGAAGAAGAAGAATGAGACTGAGAATAAAGCTAGTGGAAGTGGTGTCAACAACCAAAAGAGGAAGTGGAACGACAGTATTTTCACTGGAAGTCAACAGAAAAGTCAGCAAAAGAGTAGATTTGAAGCTTGTGCTACATGTGGGAAGAATCACACTAGAGTGTGCTTGAGAGGAAGGCGGGTATGTTTCAACTGTGGTTAGGAAGGTCACATTGCGCTGAATTGTCCTAACCCAAAGAAGGGAGCTTGTTATACATGTGGATCAAAGGATCAATGGCTCGTGATTGCCCGTAGAAGCCAGCTGGATGGTCGAATGGGGGTAGAGGAAACAACAGTGGCAGTACTTTGACTATCATTGGACCACCGCAGACGTGCCGACCCACCGCCAGAACATTCAACATGACCATGCAAGATGCTATGCAGTCAAAGGATGTGGTGTCAGGTATCATTCCGATCAATAGTATTAATGCTTATATATTATTTGATTCGGGTGCTACTTGTTCATTTATATCTGATGACTTTGCTAATAATTTAGACTTACCTAAGGAGGAATTAATTTACCCTTTGAACATAGAGATTGCAAATAGGGAGGTTATTCCTGTTAGGTTTGTACACAAGAACTTTAGATTCGTCATTAAAGGTCTTAAGCTGATGGTAGATTTAATTCTGATAAAACTTGGGGAATTCGATGTTATACTAGGTATGGATTGGTTGTTCAACTATGGGGCGGTAATTGATTGCCAGAGGAAATCTTTGAACCTTATGAATCCGTCGAAGGTAGTGTTTTATGGTAGCAAGTCGCCTAGACAAGCGAGTTGTCTGACGATTATGCAGGCCAAGAAGTTATTAAAATAAGGCTGTGTAGGATACTTAGCCTACATAGTGGATAATCGTAAGGAGAGTCCAAACTTGGAAGAGATATCAGTTGTTAAGGAGTTTGTGGATGTGTTTCCAAGTGATTTGCCAGGACTTCCGCAGGATAGAGAGATAAAATTCGTGATTGACTTAGCGCAAGGGACTGCTCCGATATCGAAAGCCCTGTACAAAATGGCTCCAGTAGAGATGAAAGAGTTGATGGTTCAACTGCAGGAATTGCTGGATAAGAAGTATATTCAGTCGAGCATATCGCTGTGGGGAGCGTCGTTGTTGTTCGTCAAGAGGAATGATGGATCAATGCAACTTTGCATCGATTATACGGAATTGAACAAAGTCATGATCAAGAATAAATATCCTCTGTTAAGGATCGGTGGCTTGTTCGATCAGCTGGAGGGAGCAAGATACTTCTCAAAAATAGATTTGAGAAGCGGTTATCATCAGTTGAAGGTAAGGAGAGAGAATGTACCGAAGACGGCATTTAGAACTCGGTATGGACATTACAAGTTCTTGGTGATGTCATTTAATCTAACGAATGCACCTGCGACATTTATGGACCTAATAAATAGGGTGTTTAACCCATTTCTAGACAAGTTCATAGTGGTGTTCATCGCTAAGATGGGAGAAGTTGTATGCAAAATTCTCGAAATGCGAGTTTTGGTTAGAACGTGTGCAATTTCTTAGCCACGTGGTTGAAAAAGATGGGATTTCGGTAGATCCGTCAAAGGTTGAAGTTGTAATAAATTGGGATCAGCCAAAGACACCGTCAGAGGTTAGGAGTTTCTTGGGATTGGCAGGTTACTACAGAAGATTCATTCAGGATTTTTTCAAAATCGCAACTCCATTGACAAATTTGACTAGGAAAACGGTGAAGTTCGTTTGGACGGAAAAGTGTGAAGAAAGTTTTCAAGAACTGAAGAAGAGGTTGAGTACTGCGCCTATGTTGTCATTGCCTGATAGTATAGGAAATTTCGTGGTATACAGTGATGCTTCACATAAAGGACTAGGATGTGTGTTGATGCAAAACGACAAAGTCATTGCTTATGCATCACGTCAGTTGAAGGATTATGAGAAAGGGTATCCGACCCATGATTTGGAGTTAGCGGCTAAAGTGTTTGCTCTGAAGATATGGAGACACTACCTATATGGATAGAAGTGTGAGATATATACAGATTATAAGAGTCTAAAGTATATCTTTACACAAAAAGATTTGAATATGCGGCAAAGAAGATGGTTGGAGCTTATCAAAGATTACGATTGCGAGATTCTATACCATCCGGGTAAAGCGAATGTCGTTGCCGATGCCTTAAGTAGAAAGGGTCGGGAGAAGTTAATGTTGTTAACTGCTCAGGAGTAGTTGGTAGATGAGATGGCTAAGTTGGAGCTAGAAGTTATGTATCCGAAGGAGTAGATTGAGAAACTGTTTCAAGTAACTACTGGTTCAACCTTAGTAGACAAGGTGAAAGAAGCGTAACTACATGACGAGGAGTGTGAAAAGATCAAGAAGAGAATAAACGATGGTAAAGAGATAAAGTTCAAGATTGATACTGACGAATTGCTACGGTTTGAAGGGAGAATTTGGGTACCGCCAGTACCAGAAGTTAAGGAAGAAATTTTGAGTGAAACTCATAGTTCGAGATATTCGATTCACCTTGGGAGTACAAAGATGTACCAGGATCTCATACAACATTTCGGGTGGCCGAATATGAAGAGAGACATTGCTAAATATTTTGTGAAATGTCTAACATGTCAAAAAGTTAAAGCAGAACATCAGAGACCAAGTGGATTGTTACAACCGCTGGAGATTCTAGAATAGAGGTGGGAGCATATCACGATGGATTTCGTGGTTGGTCTTCCAAAGACTCAAAAGGGTTTTGATGCGGTATGGGTTAACGTGGATCGACTAACGAAGTCAGCGCATTTCTTACCGATTAAGATTAGATTCAATTTGGATCAATTGGCGAAGCTATATGTTAAGGAAATTATTTATAGGCATGGTGTTCCGGTATCAATTGTATCAGACAGAGATATGTGTTTCACGTCAAATTTCTGAAAGCGATTACAGGAATGCTTAAGAACGCAATTGCGAATGAGTACGGCGTACCATCTTCAAACTGACAGGCAAAGTGAGAGAACAATCCAGGATTTAGAGGATATGCTGAGAGCTTGTGTTATGGACTTCAAGGGAAGTTGGGATAATCATCTACCGTTGGTGGAATTCGCTTACAACAACAGTTACCATGCAAGTATTGTTATGCCGCCTTACAAAGCATTGTACGGCAGGAAATGTAGGACTCCATTATGCTGGGATGAAGTTAATGAATGACAACGGTTAGGATCGGAATTGGTACAAAAAATTGTTGAGATCGTCAAGCTGACCAGAACGAGATTAGTAGCTGCTGAGAACAGACAGAAGAAATATGCTGATTATCATCGTCAGAATCGAGAGTTTGAAGTGGGAAGCTTTGTTTTTCTGAAGATATCTCCCTATAAGGGGAAGATTCGATTTGTTAAGAAGGGGAAACTGAGTCCCAGATTTATTGGACCTTTTGAGATAATGCGAAGGGTTGGTGAGGTAGCTTACGAGGTTGCGTTACCTCCGGAATTAGATCATATTCATAACATTTTCCATATTTCTGTGTTGCGACCATACAAACACGATTACAAGCATGTGATGGAGTATGAGCCATTACAATTTGATAAAGACTTAACATATGAAGAAGTTCATATTCAGATAGTTGACAGGAAAGAACAAGTACTTAGAAACAAAGTGATACTTTCTGTTAAGGTAATCTGGAGGAACCACAATGCTGAAGAAGCTACGTGGGAACTCGAAGATGTTATGATGAAAACCTATCCTCAGTTATTTGCTTAATTTCATGAATAACGATTCTGGGGATAGAATGTTTTTAAGAGGGGAAGAATGTGACGAATGAGTTTACTGAGTTATGATTCTGGGGACAGAATCCTTTTAAGGAGGGAAGATTGTAACAAACGAGATTTTGTATTTGAATTTTAAATATTTATTAAGTTAAATAAATATTTTAGTTGATTTATTTATTGAGTTGGATAAATAATTGATGTTAAATAAATAATTGATGTGATTATGTGGTGGAGTAATTTAATTAAGTAAAATATATTAATTAAATTGATGTGTAATATTAAATTAATAGTTTAATAATTTTGTGCTGAAGTTTTAATTTAATTGAGATAATTAAATTAGATGAATTATTATGTGGTAATTTGATAGTAATGATTTGATGAATAATTATAGTAATGGCTAATTTAATTTAAATACTTAAATTAGAGATTTACTAATTTGTTACATGAAATTATGATTAATAAATAAATTATGATTGTGTAGCAATGTAATTTATGTGATAATTTTATTTAATAAGTTGATGTTAGCTCTAATTTAATTAAGTTGGAATATAGGGATTTTATTAAATAAGGTGTGACATTTAAACTATGTAGTAAAGAAATTATTAAAATAAATTAAAAGAGTTATAATTTAGTTTTACCAAACAGGCCCTTAGCTTTTAAAATTCTATTTTAAGTTAGTTTTTGCCAAACAAGCCCTAGTGGCTTTTGATTTTCAAAAATAAATAACTGATATATCTTTAATAAGGGATATTATGTATTTGTCAGTTTATATTTTATTATATCAGTTTTCTATATACTACGTAAGTTAGAGTTAGAAGAAGAGTTAGAGCAGAGAAAGAAAAGAGAAGGCTAGAGAGAAAAGAGAGAAAAGAAGAAGCTCTGTGAAATCAAAAGAGGAATCTATCATCTTCTTCTAAAGCTAACAAGAATCAAAAGGTAATAATCTAACTTTAAAATTATGAATTATTGTTCTTCATTGTTCTTCATGTTTTTACTTCTCTGTGCTTGAGTTTTATAAAAATTTGTGAGAATATAATTTGTATGTGTTAAATTGTATAAATAAACTGTTATATATGATTTATATGAGTAATTAAACTGTTTAATTCATATGATGAACATGAAGAAATCATGTTCATAGTAATTTACAGTGAAGTATTTTGAAAAATGATTTCTTTGATATTAAAATTGATGTCTAATTCATACTATGTTATGTAAATTGATTATAGATTGTGATAATATGTTAAGAAATGAAAACAACATGATTTGAATTAAGTGATTTGGTTTAAAAACAAAGTCATAGTGCTTATTTTTGTCAAGAACACTTAACAATGGAGTTTTCTTCAAAATCATGGAATTAAAAGGTTTTTAGTTGATTATTTTGATGTTTATGTGTGAAAAATCATGGTAGAAGCACTAAATTATGTTTCTGTAAAGTTTTTTTTTATGAATTATGTGTGTTAAAATTTAAGTTTGAGCTGAGTTAATAAGTTAAATTGGCTTTTCCTGCACAGTTTGCGAGGTTATATGCGTCCTACTGAGTCGTGGCGTCGTAACGCCTGTTCTGTGAGTAAACAGGGTGCTGCAGCGCCACAGCAGTATTTGGTGACGTGGCACAGCGCCGCAAGCGCCAGTTCAGAGTGTTAACTGGAGCGCTGCAGCGCTAGGTCCGGTTCTACAAAGTCCTGATAATGTGGCACGGTGCTGCAGTGCCGACTGCAGTTCATATGTGGCGCTGTAGCGCCACCGATGCAGATTAGCCAAAAAATTCTATTTAAGTATACTATTCTTTGAGAATGTTAATTTAATAATTATACAAGCATGTTAATAAAATTATATGTTAATTGGACAGTATGTAATCATATTTTTAACATGAGATTTATGATTTTAAATTATAACTTGGTTAGTTAATTAACAAGTTTAGGTTGGACATAGATAATAATAATAAGTGTGGTTCGATCGTGTTATGAACTAACTAATGATTGAACCTAATGATTAAGAGTTGATAGTTAACTTGGATTGGTTAACTAGTGATGTGATGTAGGTATATGGTAATTAATTTGTGTTTCTATTGTTAATAACGTGTACGTAGGATAAATTGTGGAACGAGTTGTTATTTGCTAGCATACGCACGAGGCAAGTTTTCTTACCCTAACTCGATAATATTTGTGCAAGTTTCTTAATTCTACTTTTAAGTTGAGCAAGTTTGTAAGACCCCAAATTTTATGAATAAGATTTAATTTTCTTTATAAATTATTTTGAAATAGTAAGGTATTGATTTGATAAATGTGATAAGTTATGGGTGAAATGTGCAAAGTTTACAAAGTGGTTATACAATATTCGTTGTGTCGGGGAATATTCGTTTGGTCGAGGAATATTCTTTTTGTCAGAGAATATTCGTACGACGGCGCAGTCATTGGTGGACCCCACAACGGAATGAATGTCGGATATAGAAAGTGACAGAAGTAACCTTTTTATAAAAATAACGGCAAAACTGTTACCGTTAGTACTGTTGAAATACCCGGTGGTTAAAATACAGTAATACGTGGTGTTACACATTAGCACACGGTATTGCACAGTATTTCGAATTATTGATTGTTGTGTAGAAAGGCACTTACTCAATTATTGTTATAGTAATTATTGTTCAATATTTTATATTATTGATTCAATAATTGCATAATATTTTATTGGTTCAATATTTGCTACGTTGATATTTTATATCAATAAGTGCTACTTTGCTATTTTATATTATTGATTCAATAATTGTCATTGTACATTATTTCAAATTATCAAATTAATAATTCATATTATTTGAATATTATTATTAGATAGCATTATTGGCAATGTCTAAGGAAGTTCTGTCTAGGAAAGGGGTTGATTAATTCCGCGCCAGTAAGGAGAAATTCTTATCGGAAGGCCCCCTCTTTCCTGGGAACGACCTGGTTGTCAATATTGTAGTTCTGTAATATTATTTGTGAATAATTAATTTTTGATATATATGATAAGGAAATATTTATTCAATGTGAATTTAAACGGAGAAATTTTTAACATGTGACATTTGTTGAAAGTTGGTATTTTATCTTGTCCGATAAAATAATTCATTCAAATATATTATTATAATATTACATTATAGTAGTATGATGTGATTATATAATAATATAATTTTTATAATTTGAATGGTAACATTATTATAGTAAATTCATGGTATAAAAGTTAAACTAGGTGGAAGAGTGCAAATTGAATTTGAACTCTTATGATGCAAACAATGATGTCATCGGAGTGATGAGGTAAGCAAGGATGTCATCGGAGTGATGAGATAAGCAATGATGCCATAGGATCGATGATGTAAGCGATGATGTCATAAATTATGACAAAAGACTATTTTACCCTTACTCTGCCGAGCCTATATATAGAAACTCATTTCTTCATTATTTCTCACTAATTCACTAAAGCTATAGAGAGAAAAAGTATAGAGAGAATAAGAGAGAAAGAAGAAAAGTATTCTGCTATTACACTAGTGCAGTCTCCAAATTTTTAAGGTAAGGGGTATTATTTCTTTTGTATTCATGAAGAGAGTTATTTTCTTTCAATACCCATAAGATTTGTTATTCCATTCTTGATTATTCTGTTGGAATAACATGTCTACGCGGACTACCGCATGCATGGTAAAATTATGTTGTTATTCCATTCTTTATTATTCTGTGGGAATAACCTGTCTACGCAGTCTACCGCATGCCTGGTGAATAACCCTTCGTATTCAGTTTTTATTAAATTATGGAGATAATCTGTCTGAGCGGACTACCGCCAGACGGGTGAAAATCCAATTGCAGTTTCGTATATTATTTCATTTCAGATTCCTAACTCTAAACTTACTACGGTAAATAATGCTTCTAGAATTCCTGAAATGATCAGAAATTCCTTGAGTTTTGCGCTTCATCTAATATTATTTCACTGGAATATTGGTCTTAACTTTTTTGTGAAATTTTTATCTTTTCATGTCGAGTTACTATTTATGAGTTACTATTCACGGGGTAATATTCACGGTAAAAAAACTATTTTTTTTCTTTCCAAATTATCTTTGATTCGATCCAGGTTTTGATCTTTATTCTTGAACTCTGGATAAATTCTCTAATATTTGTCCTTTATATCACTGGATTCGTTATTCATATTGTTTTCATCATACTCAGTCCTCAATGATGATATAACTGAATATCTTTTTTCTGTATTGCAAAGATGAATGATTACTTGATGAATATCTTTGGCCTGTAGTGCAAAGATGAATGATTACCTGATGATTATCTTTGGCCCCGTAGTGCAAAGATGGACAGGTGTTGAGATGAACATGACCAACTGGTGATACAAATGAATATATTTGGCCGTAGTGCAAAAGATGAATATTTGATTCGAGATGAATATTGATTGATGTTACAGGGATAAAATATTAATGATGGACTTTTAAATTATAGAAGATAGTAGACATCATTCTCTACAACTCTTCTAATGAATTGTCATTTTCGCTGCAGTTGTTGATCTAAAATTGGTTGTCCATTATATTTTATCTGATTTATTGAAGACTAACGATAATTTATTATTCATTATCTTAGTAATAATATTCTTTACTGGGCTAGTTGAGCTCACCCTTTTCTTCCATTGTTATCTTCAGGAAATGGGAATATCGCGGGGACTAGTCGGGGATCAAAGTGATGGTCAGAGTTAGATCAGTAGAAGTCCTCACTATTCTATAAAATAGTGGGATAATGATTGTAATTAATAAGGAGTGAATTTGAATGTTTATATTTCGTATTATATACGATTTGTATTGAAATTCACAGTTTGTGTGGTCGTAGTTTGCACGACCGTATGTTATAAAAGATTGTATTTGAATTCTGTACCATGTATTTGGCGACTCAGAATGGGTTGGTATTGAACCTATTTTGGGGGAGTCACAGTTGGTATCAGAGCTTAGGGATATGATCTCTAGCGGAGATCTGAGAATAGAACTAGGAGGGGAGAGACGAATAAAACCTTCGCTAGTGTGTCCTACCTAAGCTTAATTATTTTTTAATTAGTTGGTTGGAACATAGGGTTAATATGTGATATGTTAATTTGTTTGATTAACCCTTGTTTTGTGACAGTATTTGAGAATGGAAGCTGAAAATCTAAACAATACAGTGAATGAGACCGTTGAGACACCTTTAATCGCCAACCAGGAGAACGTGCAATAGGAAGGCAATATTCCTCCTGTAAACAACACTACCGAAGAAACGATGAATGATGGGATGTCAGGCGAAGAAGAAATTAGAAATATCCATGTGGTGAGTGAAGAATTAATAGTTGCACCCGAGCTAATCGCAGAGGTTGTAGCTGAGAGTGAGGAAGAAGAAGAACCTGATGAAGATTTATTAGGAGAATTTTATGATCGAAATGTAGAACTACAAAATCATATTCATGAGTTAGAAGAACAAGGTGAAGAACGACAGGCGGCCGTGGAACAAAGGGATACAACAATTCAAAAAAGGGATACAGAAATTCAAGATTTTGCTACTCGATATGCGAGGCTTGAACAGAAGCTCTCTTTGGCAGAACATATGCTATTAGAGCTGGAATTTGAAAATGCAAATGTTAACGATCAGCTGAAAGAAGATGCAACTGAACGAGTAAGAATTGAAGATGCATGGGTAAAAGCCACACGACGCGTTGATATTTTAGAAAGAGACGTTCGATCCAAGAAGGCCAAAATAGATGACATGGATTTTACTTTTTGGACAACAATTGGGAGAATCCAACATCGAGTTTGGAATTACCCTGTGCATAGCGGTCAACCCCAATTCGATATGGATCGAAGAGTAATGATTCAAATCATGGATCAAGAGTGCGACGAAGCAGTTGAGGGTGGAATGAACTTTATAGCAAAGTCAAGACCAGCTGGGATAGTGAAACCAAAGACAGTCCCAGACAAGCCAAAGTCGGTGGTTCCTGGAAGAGCGTTTGTCGTGACTGCCCAAAATGTGAGGAACCCGAACGAGGTGATCACGGGTAAGCTAGTCATAAACTCTTGCGAAGTCTATACCTTATTAGATGCCGGTGCTACCCATTCTTTTATTTCACCTACTTATGCTCAACATTTGAACTTGACTCTTGATAAATTAGACTTTGACTTATCTGTTAAAACTCCGTTAAGAGAAACCTTCGTTACATCCACAATTTACAAATCTTGCTTGATTCAAATTGGTACCCTCACCCTACTTGGGTATCTTTGAAAATACTTACATTTGACGTGATTCTAGGAATTGACTGGTTAACCACTTATCATGACAAATTTGATTGTTTTCGTAAGGTTGTTAGTTTTTATATTCCTAACCAACCTGTTGTGTGAATTCAAACCACCAAACCACTAAAATCAGTCAATGTCATTTCAAGTCATAAAGCTATTCGTTTATTGAAAAATGGATGTCAAGCTTTCTTTGCCCATGTCACTGATTTAAATCAGAATACATCAGATTTGAATGATATTTTTGTTGTTAATGAGTTTCCTGATGTATTTCCCTAAGAACTTCCTGGTCTACCCCCAGAACGTGAATTTGAATTCTTTATTGACCTTGAGCCCGGTACAAAACCCATTTCTAAAACCCCATATCGAATGGCTCCTATTGAACTTCAGGAGTTAAAGGTCCAACTATAGGAGTTGTTAGACATCAATTTTATACGTCCTAGTACGTCTTTTTGGGGTGCTCCTGTTTTATTCGTAAAGAAGAAAGACGGTAGTATACAACGTTATATTGACTATCGGGAGTTGAACCATGTCACCATCAAGAATAGGTCTCCGTTATCTCGTATTAATGACCTGTTCTACCAATTGCGAGGTGCTATGGTTGAAGCACCATGAGGGTCACAGTTGGTATCAAATATTTGGATCAATTCGTGGTTGTCATTATTGATAACATTCTAATATACTCCAAAAGTCTCAAATATTTCTTTACTTAGAATGAACTCAATATGCGAAAACGACGTTGGTTGGAGCTGTTGAAAGATTACGATCATACCATCCAATACCATCCTAGAAAAAGCAAACGTGGTAGTTGACGCGTTGAGTAGAAGATCGTATGCGGGTACAAGTGCGATATTGTCAACACGAAGCCCATTTTGTATGACGTACAAAGGATGAAGATAGAGTTAAAAACTCCGGAGACCCACGTAATGATGTCAAATATACGCGTAGAACCAGCTTTAATGGATAGAGTTAAAGCTGCTCAATCTACATAGCCGGAGCTGACGAATATGAAGAAGAAGGTGCAAGAAGATACTATTCTCGAAGCAAGAATCGATGAAGAGGGAATACTTCGAGTCAAATCCAGACTTTGTGTTCCTAACGACTCTGAATTGAAGTATAGAATCATGATGGAAACACACAACACACCGTTCGTAATCCATCCTAGAAGTACCAAAATGTATCGTGATCGTCAACATACAATTTGGTGGAGCAATATGAAGAAAGAGATCGCGGAGTTTATCTCGAGGTGTTTAACGTGTAAACGTGTCAAGGCGGAGCATCGAGTGCCAAAGGGTCAGTTTGCAGAAAGTTATGGACACCGATTTACGATTCATTGGTCCATTTGAAATCCTTGACCGAGTAGGAAATGTGGCCTATAGACTCGCCTTACCTCCAAGCATGTCTCGTGTTTATAACGTTTTTTCACATATCTGTGCTTCGTAAATATGTGAAAGATCTAAACCCATTATTGAGTTAGAACCAGACGAGATAGCTGAAGATTTAACATACGAGGAGGTACTTGTTAAGATCTTGGATAGGATGGAACATGTCTTACGCTCAAAGGTTATACCTCAAGTTAAAGTTTTGTGGAGGAACCATGATATCGAGGAAATGACCTGGGAGTTAGAATCAGAAATGAAAACGAGGTATCCTCACCTTTTCGACATACTAGGTACGTACGTTAATTTCGAGGACAAAATTTCAAAAGGAAGGGAGGTTGTAAGACCCCAAATTTTATGAATAAGATTTAATTTTCTTTATATATTATTTTGAAATAGTAAGGTGTTGATTTGATAAATGTGATAAGTTATGGGTGAAATGTGCAAAGTTTACAAAGTAAGCAAATGGTTATAAAATATTCGTTGTGTCGGGGAATATTCGTTTGGTCAAGAAATATTCTTTTTGTCGGAGAATATTCGTACGACGGCGCAGTCATTGGTGGACCCCACAACGGAATGAATGTCGGATATAGAAAGCGACATAAGTAACCTTTTTATAAAAATAACGGCAAAACTGTTACCGTTAGTACTGTTGAAATACTCGGTGGTTAAAATACAGTAATACATGGTGTTGCACAGTAGCACACGGTATTGCACAGTATTTCAAATTATTGATTCTTACGTAGGAAGGCACTTACTCAATTATTGTTACAGTAATTACTGTTTAATATTTTATATTATTGATTCAATAATTGCATAATATTTTATTGGTTCAATATTTGCTACGTTGATATTTTATATCAATAAGTGCTACTTTGCTATTTTATATTATTGATTCAATAATTGTCATTGCACATTGTTTCAAATTATCAAATTAATAATTCATATTATTTGAATAATATTATTAGATAGCATTATTGGCAATGTCTAAGAAAGTTCTGTCTAGGAAAGGGGTTGATTAATTGCGCGCTAGTAAGGAGAAATTCTTATCGGAAGGCCCCCTCTTTCCTGGGAACGACCTGGTTGTCAATATTGTAGTTCTGTAATATTATTTATGAATAATTAATTTTTGATATATATGATAAGGAAATATTTATTCAATGTGAATTTAAACGGAAGAATTTTTAACATGTGACATTTGTTAAAAGTTGGTATTTTATCTTGTCCGATAAAATAATTTATTAAAATTTATTATTATAATATTACATTGTAGTAGTATGATGTGAATATATAATAGTATAATTTTTTTAATTTGAATGGTAACATTATTATAGTAAATTCATGGTATAAAAGTTAAACGAGGTGGAAGAGTGCAAATTGAATTTGAACTCTTATGATGCAAACAATGATGTCATCGGAGCGATGAGATAAGCAAGGATGTTATCGGAGCGATGAGGTAAGTAATGATGTCATAGGATCGATGATGTAAGCGATGATGTCATAAATTATGGCAAAAAGACTATTTTACCCTTACTCTGCCGAGCCTATAAATAGAAGCTCATTTCTTCATTATTTCTCACCAATTCACTAAAGCTATAGAGAGAGAAAGTATAGAGAGAATAAGAGAGAAAGAAGAAAAGTATTCTGCTATTACACTAGTGCAATCTCCAAATTTTTAAAGTAAGGGGTATTATTTCTTTCGTATTCATGAAGAGAGTTATTTTCTTTCAATACTCATAAGATTTGTTATTCCATTCTTGATTATTCTGTTGGAATAACCTGTCTACGCGGACTACCGCATGAATGGTGAAATCCTGTTGTTATTCCATTCTTTATTATTCTGTGGGAATAACCTGTCTACGCGGACTACCGCATGCCTGGTGAATAACCCTTCGTATTCAGTTGTTATTAAATTATAGAAATAATCTGTCTGAGCAGACTACCGCCAGACGGGTGAAAATCCAATTGCAGTTTCGTATATTGTTTCATTTCAGATTCCTAACTCTAAACTTACTACGGTAAGTATTGCTTCTAGAATTCCTAAAATGATCAGAAATTCCTTGAGTTTTGCGCTTCATCTAATATTATTTCACTGTAATATTGGTCTGAACTTTCTTGTGAAATTTTTATCTTTTTTTGTCGAGTTACTATTCATGAGTTACTATTCACGAGTTACTATTCGCAGGATACTATTCACGGTAAAAAGAATATTTTTTTTCTTTCCAAATCATCTTTGATTGGAACCAGGTTTTGATCTTTATTCTTGAACTCTGGATAAATTCTCTAATATTTGTCCTTTATCTCACTGATTCGTATTGTTTTCATCATCCTCAGTCCTAAATGGTGATATAACTGAATATTTTTGGCCAGTAGTGCAAAGATGAATGATTACTTGATGAATATCTTTGGCCTGTAGTGCAAAGATGAATGATTACCTGATGAATATCTTTGGCCCATAGTGCAAAGATGGACAGGTGTTGAGATGAACATGACCAACTGATGATACAAATGAATATCTTTGGCCGTGGTGCAAAAGATGAATATTGATTAATGTTATAGGGATAAAATATTGATGATGGACTTTTAAATTATAGAAGATAGTAGACATCATTCTCTACTTAACTCTTCTAATGAATTGTCATTTTCGCTGCAGTTGTTGACCTAAAACTGGTTGTCTATTATATTTTATCTGATTTATTGAAGACTAACGATAATTTATTATTCATTATCTTAGTCATAATATTCTTTACTGAGCTAGTTGAGCTCACCCTTTTCTTCCATTGTTCTTTTCAGGAAATGGGAATATCGCGGGGACTAGTCGGGGATCAGAGTGATGGTTAGAGTTAGATCAGTAGAAGTCCTCACTATTCTATAAAATAGTGGAATAATGATTGTAATTAATAAGGGGTGAATTTGAATGTTTATATTTCGTATTATATACGATTTGTATTGAAATTCACAGTTTGTGTGGTCGTAGTTTGCACGACCGTATGTTATAAAAGATTGTATTTGAATTCTGTACCATGTATTTGGCGACTTAGAATGGGTTGGTATTGAACCTATTTTGGGGGCGTCACAAAGTTGTTCTATCCTTACTTTTTAATTATGCAAGTTCTTTAATTCAATATTGGACAAGTATCTTATTGAGTTTCATTATTGAAAATAATGTAACCTTGGCCTAATTGTTCAAGCAATGTTTTATTATATTTTTCCAATGCTTTAAGTTTACTTCTAAAGCATGACTTTTAAATATGATGTCTATTGTTGTGACTCATAGTTGTTCCATAATTCTTTTGTTATCGAACTCTTAAATTATTGTAAGTTTGATTCAACTACTCCTTAGTTGATGATAGTTGAACTCTAAATTACCATTTGAGCTAATCCAAACCAAACTTCCTTTGGTGAGGACTCGTTAATTAAAGCTGAGATGAACAACCCTATTATAGGGGATTACCATGAGAAAGTATTAAGATGTTTGTGCACAATACATGGTACGGAGGGCTGATCCCCCTAAATTACGAGTTAGAGTCCATATAGTTTAACTACTATTAAAGGTCTAAGTAGAAATACTTACAACCTGGGACATAGTTCAAGGTCTTGTGACCCTTAGATAAATTCTAAATCTTATTTTCAATTCTTGAGTATCGATGATAGAAATGTTATTCAATTCTATTGAACTTATTTAGTGATTTGTCATCATTATTGATTGTTATTTAAAGTGAGCTTTTGTTTGCCCACTCTAGCATATATAACCATTGCAGCCAAAGTTAAGAAAGTTGACGAGCCGTCAACCAGTAAGGGCAAGGGCAAGATGAACAAGTGAAGACTTGTTTAATTTGATTATATGGTTTTGTATAAGACTTAATTTATTTATGTGATGTTGTATTTCCGCACTTTATGACGATGTTTAAGTTTAGAAACCTGGGAACGTTTTGACAAGATTGTAATTCTTTTATGAGGAAGATTTTTATTATTAGGTTGTAATTTATTTTGCATTCCTGATTATGGGTAGTTAGTTATGTTTTATTTAGATAGTGAACACCAAATCCTATGGAAATGAAGTACCCGAATTTGGGAGTGTCACAATAGCGCCACTTATGCAGTTTAGCTAGAAAATTTTATTTAAGTGTACAATTCTTTGAGAATGTTAATCTAATGATTATAAAAGCATGTTAATGAAATTATATGTTGATTAAACAGTATGTGATCATATTTTTAATATAAGATTTATAATTTTAAATTATAGCTTGATTGATTATTAATAAGTTTAAGTTTGATCATGTTATGAACTAACTAATGATTTAACCTAATAACTAAGATTTGTGAGTTAACTTGTTATGTGACCTAGCTATATAGCAACTAATTCGTGTTGCTATTGTTAATAACATGTACGTAGAATAATTGTGGAACGAGTTATTATTTGCTAGCTTACGCACGAGGCAAGTTTTCTTACCCTAATTCAATTATGATTACGCAAGTTGTTCTATCCTTTCTTATTTACATTATGCCAGTTCTTTAAATTCCATATTGGACAAGCATCTTATTTAATTTTCTTATTGAAAATAATGTAACCTTGACTTAATTGTTCAAGTAAGGTTTGATTGTATCTTTCAAATGCTTTAAGTTTACTTCTAAATCATGATTTTTAAGTATGATGTCTATTGTTTTGACTCATAATTATTCCATAACTCTTTTGTATTCGAACTCTTATGTTATTGTAAGTTGATTCAACTACCCCTTAGTTGATGATAGTTGAACTCTAAATTACCCATTGAGCTAATCCAAACCAAACTTTCTTTGGTGCGGACTCGTTAATTAAAGCTGAGATGAACAACCCTATTAATAAGGGATTACCATGCGAAAGTGTTAAGATGTTTGTACACAATACATGGTACGAAGGGTTGATCCCCCTAAGTACAAGTTAGAAGTCCATATAGTCTAACGACTATTAAAGATTTAAGTAGAAATATTTATAACATAAGACATAGTTCAAGGTCGTGTGACCCTCAGATGGATTCTAAATCTTGTATTCAATTCTTGATTATCGATGATAGAAAATGTTATTTAATTCAATTGAACTTAATAAGTGACATGTTATCATTATTGATTGTTATTCAAGTGAGCTTTTGTTTGCTCACTTTTACATATATAACCATTGCAGCCAAAGTTGAGAAGGTTGACGAGCCGTCAACCAGTAAGGGAAAAGACAAGATGAACAAGTAGCGAAGACTTATTCATATTTATTATGGGGCTTTGTAATAATACATAATTTGTTTATGATATTTTATTTCGCACTTAATGATGATTGTTTAAGGTTTGAAACCTGGGAACATTTTATGACTATGTAATCCTTTTATAAGGAAGATTTTATTATCAAGGTTGTAATTTATTTTGCATTTTTTATTTTGGGCAGTTAGTCATATTTTATTTATATAGTGATCACTAAATCATGTGGAAATAAAGTACTCGAATTTGGGGGTGTCACATATATACACTCAATCACACATTCGATACACATATGTCACGTTGTTGTATTATTTCTTGCACTTATTTTGAACCACATTTGCTTTCTTTTAGAAATCTTTTGAAATCCTTACTCTACATAGCCTTTTTATAATTAGACAATCAAAATGGTTCGTTGGTTATGTATTATAGCTTAAGAGACTTAATAATCATGCACCAAGCCGCAGTTCACAAAATAGAACCTCTTAGCAACTCTGCTTTCAAGCCCAGAATTGAGTTTTTTTATGCTCATTTTATTTATAATCATGCTATGTGACGCCCCCAAATCCAGGTTTCCTAACCTCGGATTCAATGCTCATGAACCATCATCAACATACACATTTTATCACTATAGCGGAAATAATAAACATACATTGTTAATTACAAATATGTTATAATCAATATCCCAAGGTCTAATAACCATAACTTAAAACATACCCTTACCATTACAAAAGGTTTACATAATACTTTACATAATGCATTTTAAGTAATTAATCTTTCATATTAATTATGACGCCCCCAAATTCGGACTGCCACTGGTCTCTCAAATTCGATTCGTCACGTTCTAATAATAATACAATAATAACTAAAATTATACAATCACAGCGGAAGATCTAGAATAATATACAATAATTTATTATATTTATTCCCCCAAGTCTCGCAACCTACAGTACTTAACAGATTACATAATAATATCAAATAACGACTTATTACATAATCTAACTTAAGCTTAAACATAGATCAGAATCAGTCTTAATACATCATCTTAATAGACATAATACAACGCAAGGATATTTAGAACATAAAAGGGGCTAGCTAGTCGGTAGCCTTGCACTTGCCCTTATCGACTCCCGAAGGTCCACCCTGCTCTGCCTTAACTGAAAATGTTTTTAGGGAAAGCAAGAATGAGCAACAAATTTGCTCAGCAAGTAATATAACAATAAGGGTGAGTAATACAGTTCTCGAATCCCAAAAGGGTATAGCAAGATATGATAGTTCAAGGATAGCAAGAAATATCAACAACTCTCAATAACAGTCGTTAAGGACAGAATAATATTAATATGATTCAACGCTAAATTAATTTAAGATTTCAAGATAATTGAATACTGAGCAGTCACTAAGGACTATGAACTCTTACTAGGATTATCAGAAATATACTGAGAATCCAATAAAAACAAGTACAACAGGTGATCAGCCTAAAGTACCCTACATTATGCATAACATTTAATCATACTCAAGTGCGCATGTCGGTCTCCTAATAAATATATTTTCCCTTTAAAGAAGGTTGTTCATCTCAGTCAATACAAGAATTTTCGCACCATACAATTGGTTTGGATAGTTTTCTAAATATGCATATAGTCTAGCCGATTCAAATGGCATCGACACTTTCACGATATTTAAGAACAATACTAAGTTCAACATGAATAATAGCTTTCATAAGACTCAATGAAACAAGAGTTTATTCAATAAGCATACGAACTCAATTTAAACGAGTAAGAAAACTTGCTTTCATAAGGATCCATTGCAAAGGTTAGGATACTTACAATTAATAATACAAGAACGGGTTCAAGGAAACTTGCACAATAAAAGAGTGTAAGTTAGAGAACTTGCTTACAATATTCGTTGAATAAAGTAATGCAAGGGTCTAGGAAACTTGCCTTATGCATAGTCTATCCACGTAAAGCTAATCAACACTTTTGAATCCTATTTATCATATATTTACATGTATTGGATATTCATTAGCTATATAGTTTAACATCATACTTTATTAATCAACACATAAGTTAGGTCTTAACCTAGCTACACAGTTTATATCATGCATAGTATCATACCAATTCACGATTCTCTATAGATATAACTTTCATTGTCTTTTATCTTTAAAATTACTCTTTTCAAGTTAAACATCTTCATATATCATCACTAATACATAAGACCACAACCAATACCAAACATATTTTATTTAGTAAGTTATAGCATTGTTATAAGTTAACTGTCAAAATCAGAAACAAGCATCAACATACGATATCACATAGCATATATACATGTTAAAGGGTCCTTCCATGCTTGTTCAACCTTTCCAAGTTCAATCATACATGATATAGTTCTAAATCACGGTTTCTAACGACTTAGGGTCATACAACGCCATGAATTCATATAAGCATATAAGGTAGTCATATATTTTGTTGATAAGCATGCTCACATGTTTCTATGTCATATATGCATAGCTAGTATCGTTATTGGTTTGAAAACATGCTTAATTCATGTTTCATTCGTACTTAACTAACTTTCATGGTATCTACATAGTGTGTGCACATGTATGATATATTAGTGATGTTTTTAAAGCACCCTCATATATGCTCAAAATATCAGAACACTATGACTTTGGTTCATGCACTTTAGTTTTCCAAAACTTTTAAGTTTAGCTTTTGAAAATGTTTTAAATGCAAACCATGTATGCTAGTGTAATCTCAACACTCTAGACTAACTCTTCATGTCTAACTAAACCATATAATCATTCTCGAGAGATCAGAACGTTAATATGATACATACATGTCAAAGTTCACCTTCAAAACTTATATTTTCTCAGTAATATTCACTAATGAGGTTCAACATGCTCATGTTACATTATGAAACATATATACACAAGTTAACATGCTTTTCATGCATTCTTAAACCATATACTCATGCTTACCAAGTCAGAATATCAATATGGATATAACATGTCAAAGTCCCTTTTTGAAACTCTAAGTTTATTTAGAAAATTATAGGTCGTTTCATCAATCGTGTATGCAAACATAGTAAAACATGTTCACATTAGGTCTAGGTATACCACTACACATGTTAAACCACTCATCAAGCTTGTTTAAACTTATTTGAACATATTATTGCTTAACAGATTGTAGCAGAAATCAGAATCTGGAACCAGGGACTGGCGCAGCTGCACTGCGCCCTAGTTCAAATCTGGCGTAGCTGCGCCGGGTCTCGACCAGCATTGAACAGGTTCTGCTTCGACAGAAGGCTAACCCAAAAATAGAAATTCTCTACAAATTCAATTGAAAACCAACTACATTGCCTTACTAACACATTTATTAGCTTATATAACAACTAACCAACATTATCTAATCACACAATCATGAATTCCAACCAAAATCAAGAATCTAAGAATTTAACAGAAAATAAGAAATGAAGAACATGGGAATGTGATATACCTCTGCAACTTGCTGCTATATTCACTTCCTTCCACTGATATCTCACTATCTTAGAATGTTATCACTATGTATATATTGCTCTCAACTCAACACTTAAGAAAATCTCAACAAATGAATTTGAAGGAGAAGAGGCTATATTTATAGAGAAGTTAGCATCCAGACAATGCTAACTTCCACCAATTCAAACCAATAGATTGTGGAATTGTTTGAAGGTTAAGGAGAAGTTGGTGGTGGGTAGTTGAGATTCACTATTGAGGCCACTCCCTTGTGATGATTTGCTAGAGAGCTATGGAAGTTTGCTGAGTTTTTGTGAATATAGGCTTAGGCCTCATAATGCTATTCACGTGAGGGAGAATGAGAGTGACTATCATATTGGGACAAAGAAAATAACTCAGCATTCCATCTAGCAAGTGTTGTACAATACAATGTTATAACATATATGCCTACCATATATTATATACATTTCGGCATTGGTGTTACAAGGTAATTTCATTAAATGAGAAACATTACAATGTAGGTAATTCAACTTGCACATATAATCTATGTACATTTCGTTAACAACGAATGTAATTCAATTGTGTATTATCTCTTCACTATATTATTCCAGCTTTATTATTCAATTATATTAAAGATTGAAATGATCATCAATTAGCAATTGTTTACTATATATTCAAGAGATACTAATTTAATGTCCACACACTCATATTGTCACATAGTCTCATGACGTATTCATATACTTATTTAATTAGTCATAACATATATAGTATAATCACATTAATGCGTCACAATGCACTATATAATATAGTTGTAGCTTCGATATATTATATGTTCAATATCTCATAACATTGCACACACAATTAATATAATCTCATTATATTAATAACTTATTTGTTTGTTTTATTAGTCACAATGTCAAATAAATCAATAATAATTAACTATTCATCTTATCGATTAATTAACAATAATATTAATTAATCTATCCCTTATTAATTTACCCTTATTAATTATTATTATACGATAAATTATCATATTCCTCAACAGTTTAATAAATATAAATCTTATTATATATATAAACAATTCACTTATCATTATACTATCATTTGCAATGATAATAAATCAACATACTATTATTATATTTCTCGTAATAGCAATTTAACAATTAATAAAGATTAATTGTTCACTTAATGATTCCTTCATCATCGAATTAATTAACTCATCATCGTTTCTATTCTCGTGCCACACAAGGCATTTCAACGAGCTTATCATAAACTCCATATTTTCCTCAATTATTATATATATTCAATTTAATATAATTGAGTTAACTCATCTCACAACACATAAAGATTTTTATTCGAATAAATATTCGTTTCCATTTATATATTCATTTAATAATATTCAGAAATTCTCGAGTATTACATTAATCTACTCTTAAGCTTTGCCTTTGCCCTTATCCTTCTTGGAACTTTCCAGCTTAGCTGAAATAAACGTTATAATATAGCAAGGGTGAGCAACTAATTCGCTCAGCAAGTTTAAATACAGTGGTGATATATCATGATTAAAAAAGAACAAGATTTTAGGTTTTCAACAATATAAATCGATTGTGAAAGAACATGAATCAATCTTAATAATTGAATAATTAATGTTGAGTGGTCGGCAATGACTAATGAACATGTGCTATGGTTTATCAGTTATTAAACTGGGCCTTTTAGTAGGTTTGGTAAGTGAGGGGATCGACCTTTCATACCCGGTGAATTATGCATAACCACTTAATAAACGGGCAAATAATTATTTTTCAATTTACCGCCTTAATAAGAATTGTTCTATTTCTCAATCTAAGAGTCCATACCAATCAACTGGCTTGGAACAACTTTTTAAAAATTATTTGAATTAATCAAATTTAAATATATTCGATCTAGCTGATACAACTAGCATAGATCTAGCTCATAAATAGTTCATGAATAAAAGAACTTTAATTAATTCATAGTTCAAAAATAATAGAACATGAATTCAATTGCATAAAGTGCGAATATCAATAATAATTATATATGTGAATAATCAACAATAATTATCCACTAACATGCTTTGAAAATAATAACTCAAGTTTAAGTTAGGAAACTTGCCTCGTCTGCGGACTACTGCTACGCAATTTAATTTATCCGCTTAAGCAATCTAACTTAACTTCCTTTGAAAGACATATAATTGATCTTTCAATTAGCATAACATATATTTATTCATAATATTATTATTCTCATAACTTCTTATCTAACATTTAATTACATAAATAAATATTAGATATTACATTAAATCCTTAGTAATATTATCATCTCTTGATAATATTACTATCAAATAATTATCATCTTAAACACTCATCTAATATTATTAATTATTTAATAATATTTTAAGTATCTAATATTATTAAATATTTAATAATATTTTAATCATTATCTAATATCATTATCTAATATTACTAATCATTTAATATTATTTTAATCAAATATTATTAATTATTTATTAATATTTTAATCAAATATTATTAATTATTTAATAATATTTTAATCTAAATATTATTAATTACTTAATAATATCTTAATCTAATATTTTTAATCTTTTAATCATTTATTAAACTTATAAACAATTTAATCTAATTGTTTAACCTTTTTTATTTTATTTATTTAACAAACATAAAATGCCATAAATATAACATTTGTTAAAAATGATCAAAGTATCCTCCAAAAATCTGAATACATCATATTAAGGGTCATCAAGCAATAAAATCACATCTTCACAATTTATAATATCACACAACTTAATTTATCCATTTATTCCTAACTTAAATATATACATGAAAAATACCAAAAAAACTTTTTATTTTTTTCTTTTCTGGTAAATATCAATATATGATATTTTAGTGATCCTATATTTTTCCTGGAAGTTTTTAATTTCGTTTGCTATTTTTAAAGTGTCCAAACCAGTCCGAAATTGCAACATTTTTCATAAATTGTCCTTTTGTCCAACACTTACGAAATTATTAGGGTGAACACCTGTTATAAACATCTAACTCCAGTAAAAAGTTATTCCCGTTCACTTTTAAAATAGCATTTTCTTGTAAAAATCATAACTTGAGTTCTAGACATCCAAAAATTAACTTCTTTGGACTGAAACTTGTTAACATATCATACTAACATACCAAAAAATATTAGAATTTTAAGAGCAAGAAAAGTGGATGAAACTGCTCTTTATACAAACTGGCCATAAACAGATTTTGTCTTCCAGTTTTTTATTGTACTTGCATGGACTACCTTTTTATGCTCAGCTATCCTTTTTGAGTGCTAACACTTGGGTTTAAAATTTAACTCATAGATCTAACATCCCTCTTTGACGGATCACAAAAAGGATGTGTAGATTTCAAATGTTAAGCTTTCAAAGTGAGGGAAAGTTGGGGTTTTATAACCCTAGAAAATCTATTTTTCATTTCTTCTTTTGATCAAACTTTTTAACACCAAAAATGGTAAGATATAAACATAATACACTATAAAACAAGTAGATCAATATTTCTAGGGGTTCAAGAACATAGCTTTTCATTTCATCAATATCAACCAAAATAAAAGAAATAAACTAAGTTATAGTTAGGGTTTATACCTAGATTTACGAGCAATGTTTCTTCGTCTCCCACAATAGATTATGAATTTGGATGGCATGGAAAAATAAAACTCATCCTTCTTCCTTTGTAGTACTAGAAGCTCCTTTCTCTCTCTTTCTCTATTTCTATTTTCTTTTGTTAGCATTTTGGGAGAACAGATGAAATAAGAAGTTAACTTTTGATAAGAAATGATATTGGGGGGTGGGGGTTTATAGGACTATATATATAGCTTGTGTATATAAACATAAATCTCCCAATGTAATCTTCCCTTTTTCTTGCAAATCGTGCCTTATTTGATTTTGATTTAATGGAGCTAATAAGTTAAGGGGACAATAGGTAAGGAGTTGGTGACTAACTTTGACAAAAAAAATAAAACCATATGTGCTTATACTCCCTTAGTGTAGCCGGATTCATGCACCCCATTTTGCCTAATTTTGATTTTTTTATTTGCTAATTAGCTTGTTTTTGCTTCTAGAAAAACTAATTTAATTTGGGTCAATGTTTGGGCCATCCTTTAATTCATTTGGGCTTTTAATAAATTGCTTGGGCCTTGTAAATTATCATGGTCCAACATACTAATTTGTATCTTACCCTAATTATTTAATTAGGATTTCTAATCCACTCATTTTGGATTTTAAATAGTTACTTACATAGATTTAATTATATAACCCAATTAGGTTTTCTTTAATTAGGTTAAAATAATTAATTAGTTGAGATAATAAAATAAATCTCTTAGTGTTGATTTACTAGTATTTAATTTAATTACTAGTATACTTCAATAATTATAACCCTTAGCTTATTTAATTCTCATACCTAATGTGTATATTAGGTTAATTATATATATAACTTTCTTTTTATTCCTCTTTATAAAATAAGTAAATATATATACATATCTATAATATATATTTATCTAGCCACATCCATTTTCCACATAAGTCATAACATATTTATCATCATTGATAAATAATTATTATATTCATTTGTCCGCATATTCATTCTATATAAGTCACAAGGTGTTCAATATCATTAATATTTAATTAATATATTTATTTACAATGTGACGAATAATCTTGGTTATTACATTCTCCCCTCCTTATAAGAATTCTGTCCTCGGAATTACAACATAAGGTTACTCAAAAAGATTCGGATAATTCTTTCTCATCTTTTCCTCGAGTTCCCAAGTAGCTCCTTTAGCATTATGGTTCCTCCACAGAACCTTGACAGAATGTACAACCTTATTCCTTAGCCTCTGCTCTTTCCTATCTAAAATTTCTATAGGAATTTATTCATATGAGAAGTCCTTCTCGACTTGAGTCGGCTCATAAGATATAACATGCTTATAATCATACTTATAAGGACGCAACACTGACATATGAAACACATTATGAATATGTTCTAGTTAAGGAGGTAGACTACCTCATACGCCACTTCACCTATTTTCTTCATTATTTCTAACGGTCCAATAAATCTCGGACTCAGTTTACCTTTCTTGCCAAATCTTATCTTTCCTTTCCGGGGAGATACTTTCAAAAGCGCAAAGCTTCCCACTTCGAAATCCCTTTTCTTGCGATGTAAATCTGCATACTTCTTTTGACGATCCTGAGCTGCTACCAGTCGAGCTCTTATTACCTTGATGATCTCTACGATTTGTTGTACCAATTCTGGCACCAACAGTCCGCGTTCACCTACCTCATCCCAACATAAAGGCGTTCTACATTTCTTTCCATACCGTGCTTCATATGGTGGCATACCAATGCTCGCGTGATAACTACTATTATACGCAAACTCTACTAATGGAAGATGATCCTCCCAACTTCTCTTAAAGTCCATCACACAGGTTGAGCATGTCTTCTAGTGTTTGAATCGTTCTTTCACTTTGTCCATCGGTCTGTGGATGATACGCGGTACTTAATCTTAATTGTGTCCCCATTCTTTCTTGAAGACTACTCCAAAAGTTTGATGTGAAGCGCAGATCTCTATCAGATACAATTGATATCTATACTCCATGTCTCGAAACGATTTCTTTTATATGCAATTTAGCTAGTTGGTCTAAATTATACCTAATCTTGATCGACAAAAAGTGCACTGACTTTGTAAGACAATCAAAAATTACCCATATCGCGTCATAACCTTTCTGTGTTGCTGGACGTCCTACCACAAAGTCCATTGTGACGTGCTCCCATTTCCATTCAGGAATTTCTAACGGCTGCAATAACCCGCTGGGTCGTTGATCCTCTCCCTTGACTCGTTGCCAAGTTAAACATCTGCTAACATATTTTGTAACCTCTCTCTTCATGTTTGGCCACCAAAAGTGTTAACGCAAATCTTGATACATCTTCTTCCTTGGTGTATTGAGTATCTTGTAATGTACGCTTCTTAAAATTCTCCTCTTAGTTCGGGTACTGAAGGTACCCAAACTCGTTCTTCGAATCTCAACAGTCTAGTGCCATCTATCTTATACTTCAATTCTTCACCTTCAGCTCACCATTTCTTGATGTTACCACATTCTTCATCATTTTCTTGAGCCTCTTTTACCTTGTCTAATAAAGTCGGACTTGCTTCCATTTTTATTACTTTCTCTAAATCTTTCGTATTTTCACCTCCAACTCCATTTTAGACTTTTCTTTTACTAATTCTTCTTGCTCTGTCAATACAAACAATTTCTCTCTACTTTTTCTGTTTAAAGCATCTGCCACGACATTGGCCTTTCCTGGATGATATAAAATATATCACAATCATAATCCTTGATCAATCCAATCCATCTCCTCTGCCTCATGTTTAACTCCTTTTGTGTAAAGATATACTCCAGACTCTTGTGTTCTGTATATATCTCACACTTTTCTCCATAAGGATAATGTCTCCAAATCTTAAAGGTAAACACAACCGCAGCCAATTCCAGGTCATGGGTAGAGTAACCCTTTTCATAGTCCTTCAACTGGCGTGACGCGTATGCAATAATCTTACCGTTCTACATCAGCACACAACCCAGTCCCTTGTGAGGCGCATCACTATACACTGTAAAACCCCCCGTACTATCTGGTAAGGATAACACAGGTGCTTCACTTATTCGCTTCTTCAACTCCTGAAAACTCTGCTCACATTTCTCCATCCACATATACTTAACAGTCTTTCTTGTCAAATTAGTCAACGACGTCGCTATCTTGAAGAAATCTTGAATAAACCTCTGGTAATATCCTGCCAGTCGCAAGAAACTTCTAACCTCTGTCTGTGACTTAGGTTGTCCCTAATTTTTCACTATTTCTACCTTTGCTGGATTAACAGATATACCCTCGTTGTCAATAACGTGTCCCAAAAACTGAACTCTCATTAACCAGAATTCACACTTTAAAAATTTTGAATATAACTTTTCATTTCTTAATGTCTCTAGTACTATCCTTAAATGTTCAACATGCCCCTCTTCAGTCTTCGAATTCACCAAAATGTCGTCAATGAACACAACCACGAACTTATCCAAGTACTGTTAAAATGCTCTGTTCATCAAGTTCATAAAAGCAGCTAATGCATTCGTTAGTCCAAATGACATCCCTAAAAACTCATAATGGCCGTAACGAGTTCTAAATGTTATCTTTGGTACATCCTCCTTCCTCACCTTCAACTGATGATATCCAGTTCTCAGTCGATCTTTGAAAAATACTTCGCCCCTTTTAATTGATCAAACAGATCGTCTATTCTCAGTAACAGATACTTGTTCTTAATCGTCACCTTGTTCAATTCCCTATAATCTATGCACAACCTCATCGATTCATCCTTCTTCTTTACAAACAACACCGGTGCTATCCATAGAGATACACTAGGTTGGATGTACTTCTTGTCTAATAATTCCTGTAGCTGGATAGTTAACTCTTTTATTTCTACCAGAGGCATCCTATACAGTGCTTTCAATATTGGCATTGTCCCCGGTACTAAATCAATTAAAAACTCTATCTCACGGTCTGGTGGAAGTCCTGACAATTGCTCTAGAGAGACGTCCCCAAACTCATTAACTATAGGTATCTGTCCCATGTTAAAATTAACCATCCGTGTATCTACTACATGAGCCAAATAACCCTCACATCCTTTCTGTAACATCTTCTTAGCCTGTATCATCGTCAGACAACTTCTTTGTCTTGGCGACTTGCTACCATAAAATATAACCTTAGACTTATTTGGTGTCTTAAGGCGTATGCTCTTCTTCTGACAGTCAATAACTACCTCATGGTTAAACAATCAACCCATTCCTAGGATAACATCAAATTCCCCTAAGCGTATCGGAATCAAGTTAACGCTTAACTTATGTCCCCTTATTTCCATACTAAAGTTTCTATGGATATATTCAACAGGGATCACTTCTTTATTTGCGACCTCTATATTCATTGGGTTTTCTAACTTTTCACGAGGTAATTCTAGTCTTTTAGCAAAATAATCATATACAAATGAACAGGTAGCTCCCAAATCAAATAATCCATTTATATTATTGATCGAAATAATACTTGACACCACCTCCTTTAATGTCACTATATCTTGCACAATCATGTTGAATGTTCGAGCTGTTGGCTTGATCTGCTGTGTTGGCCCTCCAATGGTTAACTTGGTGTTACTGCCTTTATTTCCACTTCCCCCATCTGTACTGTGACACCCCCAAATCCGGGTACTTCGTTTCCACATGATTTGGTGTTCACTTTCTAACTATAACAAACATCTACCCAAATATCTCAAAATAAATTACAACCTTTATTCAAATTAATAAAATCTCCCTTAAAACAAGGGTTACAACCTTCTCAAAAATCAATCCCAGGGTTACTCTAACCTTGACATAAACAATAAATTGCGGAATAAAAACATGACATAAAAGTCTTATTACAACCATTTCAAAATAATTAAACAAGTCTTCACTTGTTCATCTTTCCCTTGCCTTTACTCGTAGACGGGGCATCAACGTTATCAACCTTAACTGCAATTGTTATTTAATGCCAGAGTGAGCAAACAACAGCTCACTGGAGTTTAACAATAATATAGACATGAAAGGATATCTTTAAAAGAATCTAAATAATATGATTCGCTTCAACAATAAAGAATTGAATAATAGTTCTTTCATCGCAATTACAATTCGAATATAGAATTTATCTGAGGGACATAAGACCTTTGTACTATTGTCCTAGGTTATAAATATTTCTATATAAACCTTTAACAGTCAATAAGACTATGGACCTTAATTCGTACTTAGGGAGATCAGCCCTTCATACCATGTATTGTGCACAAATATCTTAACGCTATGCGTAATAATCTCCCCTAATAATTAGGGTTGTTCAACACAGTAATTTGAATTCAAGTCCGCACCAAAGAAAGTTTGGTTTGGATAAGTTTACAAGGATAATTTAGAATTCACATTCATCAACTAAGGATTAGTTGGATCGACTTCCAATAATTTATAAATAAAAGAATTATGAATTAACATATGCTTTAGAAGTAAACTTAAAGCATTTAAAATAATAAACTGGATCTTACTTTGAACAATAAGTCAAGATCTCTTCGGTTAAGTAAATAATTGTCTAGTACATAAATGAAAAGGACATTCTCAACAATGAATATATGAACTCAAAGAAACTTGCGTATAAATAGCGAGTTTAAGGTTTAGAAGACTTGCATAAAATTAATACAAGATCAGGGTTTAGAAAACTTGCCTTATGCGCAAGCTACTTAACTCAACCACGCACTTAAACACTTTCTATATACATCCAATCATAATAACCTAAATTAGTTAACATATAACTAATCCACATAATTGGTTAACCCTCATGGTTAACTCATTCTAATTAAATAAATAATAATCAACCATCACATAGTTAATTACATCACATAACATACTCACATAATTAAATTAATTATGTATTTAACTAAATTATAATTAAACAATTATAATTCAAACACTTAATCAAATTATAATTATTTAAATTATAATTACCATTTAAATTATAAATAATTATAATTTAAAATCACTTAAACTACATCATGCATTACAATTACACAATTTATAATTAATCATGTAATTATCAATTTATAATCCATAACTAAACATGCATTTATTAAATTATAATTACATAAATTATAATTTAAATTAACATCTAATTGATTAAAATAAGTCAACTTCTATACATTGTAATTTCACAGAATTATAATTTAAACCTTTACTCTTAATTATAATTAATCAAATTATAATTAAGTAACTTATTTTACAATTAAATAATTATAGCTTAATTTAAATACTATATTAAGGTTTTCAAAACTTCTTTTTTTCTCAAATTATGAAATTGTCAACTTCATGTTATGAACATGCTATTGCAACTTAAATACATGGTCATTATTTTAGCAACAATGTAACTTAGTCATAAAAATAAACTGCACACTTGATTAAAACTCACTGACTCTGCCCAAGACACGGCGCAGCTGCGCAGCCGCGCAGCCAGCAGCCTTGGTACCGGCACAGCTGCACAGGGGTCAAATCTGGGAAAGGCAAGCGGCGCAGCTGCGCTGCTTTTGGCTGTACTACCGGCGCAGCTGCGCAGGAGCACAGACAGAGGCAGACAGCCACGATACTCTGCTTCACCGATTAACCCAAACAAGCCAACAAAAGGCAATTCACAGTAACTTAAACATTGTAAATCATACCTATGCAATAATACATATATATAACATGTTTCTAAAACACAAAAGTCATCTAAACAACAAGAATCAACAGTTTTAAAAGTCTAATTTGGCCATTTTCATAAAAACTCATATTTTTCATAAAATAATCTATTGGAATAAAATTTCTCAAGCAATTCAACTTTATATACATGCATTATATACAAGATGGAGGATAACATCAAACAAATTCCTAATAAGCATGTTAGCATATACTAATTCATCAATTTTACTCTAAAATCAACCAAATACATGAAATTCCATATGAACTCATACTATTCATTTAAAACATGTTTCTGACAACTTTGATTTCTGAAAATCATTATGGCATACAATCACTATTAGTATAACATGAACAAAATACATATATTCAATTCATGATTATACCACTTTCATGAAAACGTTTTTACAGAGAAGTTCCACAACATAAAACACATTATTAAAACTAAATTTAGAAGTTATACCCGTTGATTAGGCTTAGGAGAAGAAGGTGATGGCTTAGCGAGAATTCTTTCAAAGTCTCTTTCTCCTTTCTTTCTCTTCTTCTTCCCTTCTTCCCTGTTCTTTTTCCTCTGCTCTTTTCTTTCTTTGTTTTTCTTAGTTTGTAAAACTAACATAGTTGTAGTATATACAATATACAAATAATATATATATTTCATAAAACATGTAACTCCTAATAATAATTATATACACTAACTACTACTAATTACGTAAGTTACAAAAGTTGAATTTGAATATCCATAAGGTCATGTTTGGCAAACTCTTTATTTAAAAACGGATTATTAGTTAAGGCCTTGTTTGGAAACTAGATTTAAAAACAAATGCAAAGCCTTGTTTAAAAAAATCATTTAAAATCCTTTTTCTTTTATTTTAACAAATCATTTTAACACATATTTTAAATGTCATATTTTAATTAATTAAACATAGAACATTCTTATTTAATCAATTAAAATCAATTAACCACATAAATATTTGTCACATAATTATAATTACTCGCTAATTATAATTCCCGTAACACTTAACGCACATCTCATCTAATTTAATTCTCTCAATTAAATTAGAACTATAATATAAAATTAATATACATTAATTAAATAAATATTACACATTCATTTAATTAATATATAACACTTAATTAAATCACTCCATAAATCACATAATTTATTTATTTAACTCAATAAATAAATCACATAAAATATTTATTTAACTCAATAAATATTTAAAATTAAATATAAAATCTCAATCGTTACATGTACCCTTCTTCTACGGACAATCCTTGAACCGATGACCCGTTCCTCCACATGAAAAACAAACTCCTTTCTTTGGCTTAGGACAATTTATTGATATATGCCCTTCCTGACCAAAATTGTAACAAACATTCTTTCCATTCATACACTCCCTAGAGTGATTATTTCCACACTTGTCACATGCTTTCTTCTTCTGTTGAAAACTCACTTGCTGAGTCTCTGAGTTGTTGCCACTGCTATTCCATTTGCGTTTCTTGCTGTTGCTACCACCACTACTAACATTCTGATTTCCTCTTTCATTCTTTTTCTTGTTCTTTTCTCCGTTATATCTTGATACTGCCAAAAATGTATCAATCTGCAGCACAGATACTTTGCTGTAAATCCATGGTTTTAATTCGTTCTCAAACCTCCTCGCCTTTCGTTCCTCGGTATCCACCTGATGTGGTGCAAACCTTGCTAATTCATTGAACTTGGCGGCATATTCCAACACTGACATATTTTTTTGCTTTAATTCCAAGAATTTTACTTCCATTCTTCCTTTCATACTCTGTCGAAAATAGTTTTCAAAAAAACATTCCTTAATTCTTTCACATGCTACAACTCCTTCACCGGCTTTGTTCTGATTCGATTCCCACCATAAATTAGCCTCACCCTTCATCAAATAATTAGCAAAAGTCGTCTTTTACTTTTCAGCAACTCGTGCAATAATAAAAGCCTTCTCTGTCTCCTATATCCAAGTTTGAGCTTCTATGGGGCCTGTTGTTCCTTTAAATTCTAGTGGTCCTATTGCCTTAAAATCCTTAAAATTTGTCGATTGATTCCCTGGTGGATTTCCTGCGGCTGGTGCTCGATTCTACAAAGCTTCTGCTATCATATTCACAAAATCTTGCATCGGGTTTGCTTAACCTCCTTCATTATTAACAGATCTTTCCTCCCTTTGGTTTCGTGGTGCTCTTCTTAGCGGCATTATCTGGTTAAATAAAACCTTAAATTATTTTTTCTTGTTTTACATTTTATGCCACATCTTATTAGTGTTAACATTTAAAATGTTATGCGTTATTAAACTTAAACAAACATATCATCATAATATTGCATTTATATTCATATACCAAATCATAGAGTTATACACTTACAATTCCCTTACATATTACTATAAATGCTATCTATCCCATTTTAGCATCAAAAGATGGGATCTACAAAAAACTATACTCCCCTATACACATAAGGTGGGGATACATCATAATAATATACTACCTCTCTTAGTCTGAGGTTTACATTATACATATAACCCTATAATCAAAAAGGGTACAAACTGCATCTATATACATCACATAAACATTAAACTAGCCCATCACATATCATTGCATGTCCTCCTGGGTCACATCTGCATTAACATGCTCATGCTGATCCTGACCATCCATAACTCGGCGATGAATCGAGCGACTAATCTCTCCTACCTCCAGATGAGGCCTCTTATCTCCAACTTTTTGACTCATATAGGCTAAATTTATTGACAGCCCCAACGTCTCTATCCTGACAGCTCCTACATGTACCTCCTTCTCCAGCTGATTCACTCTCCTAGCTGCATCGACCCATAAATCCTCAACTCTTATCTTATTAACGATTTCCAAATCAAACTCGAACTTTAAAGCTTGATTCTCTATCATCACTTTTCCTAGCTGTAGTTTTGCCTGCTCCAATCTTCCCCTCAACTTGACTAACTCAATCTGAGCCTGATAAGCTGCATCCCTATATTGCTGCTCTATAAACTGAAGTGTGAGGTTCTGTTCTTCCAAGTGGGCAATCCTGCTTTCCAACTCTGTATTTTTCTCTTCCAACTCTAAATTCCTATCAAATAACCCCACGACCACCATATCCTCAGTATGGTCCTCACTCTCTATATACTCCTCAACAAGATCCCTCTGCTCCTAATCGACTGTATGACTACCTTGCCTCTCTTCAGACATCCTATAATTACAACACCAAAAATAAACAACAAACAACATTAGTATCACAAATAAGATATATTCATTGATGAAATGAAGTGTTATTTTATTATGTACAACCACTACTTGATGAATTTCCACAATCCATCTCCTAACATACTCTATATGAGTTTTCTTCTAAGGTTATAACCTAGGTTTTTCATCCTAATGTTTATAACCTACAACTTTGATACCAACTTGTGATGCCTCCAAATCCGAGTTTCTTAACCTCTGATTCAGTGATCACGATCCATCATCAACATACACATTCTATCTGTAACGAACGAGATTTTTATATTTAATTTTAAATATTTATTGAATTAAATAAATATTTTGATTGATTTATTTATTGAGTTAAATAATTATTCGATGGAATTGTTGTAGATTAATTTAATAAAGTGTGGTATGTTAATTAAATTAATGTGGGATAATTTTATAGTGTGAAGTTTTAATTTATTTATGTTAATTAAATTAAATGAGTTGTTTAATATTATAATGTGTTCCAATTTAATTTAATAATTAAATTGGAGATTTAATGATTTGTTAAATAAATTATAATTTATAATGGGAATTATAATTATGTGATAATTTAATTTATTGTGTTAATGTTAACTTTAATTTAATTGAATTTGAATATTAGAATTTAATTAAATAGAGTGTGACAATTAAACTATATAGTAAATTAGTTATTAAAATAAATTAAAAGAGGTTTAATCTAGTTTTACCAAACAAAGCCTTATGGCTTTTGAATTCCTATATTAATTTAGTTTTATCCAAACAAAGCCTTATGACTTTTGATTTTCAAAATTTTGTAACTGATAAATATTAAGTATATGTATTATATTGTATTAAGTATATATTTTACGTTAAGTTTTATCAGTTGTTATGCCTTACTCTATAGAAAATAGAGAATAGAGAGAAGAGGAAAGAGAGAAAAACATTCTCTGTGAAGTTGAAGCTAAGTTCTAAGAGTCTAGGAAGGAGAAGAAGGAGTCTAAACAATTCTCTATTATCTAACAGAGTAAAAATAAGAACTTGAAGGTAGTAATCTAACCTTGAATTATTAGTTTATGTTCTTCATTGTTCTTCATTAAAAATTGATTTTTAAGAGTAATTTGTTGAAGATATGGGTTATATATGTTAAATTGTATATATAATCCATTTTTATGTGGTTTGTATGTGGTTTAGAGTTGATTAATCCATGAAAACATGATGAATACAAAGAAATCATGTTTACAATGAGTTTACAGTGAAGTATTTTTGTATATGGCTTATTTGATACCAAAACTAGTGTTCAATTCGTATTATAATGTGTAAATTGATTTCTGATTGTGTTTAAACATAAAGAAACAAAAAGAACACAATTTAAATGAAGTAATTTGGTTAAAAAATGAGTTCACAGAGATTGATTTTGTTAAGAATGTCTAAAAATGGACTTTTTACAAAAATATGGAATTTGAAGGTTCTAATTTGATTGTTTATATTGCTTTGTTAGTTATAATCATGCTTTACATGCTTAGTGATGATTTTGTGAAGTCTATATAGTTTGGGTATGCACAGATTGTTGTTTGAGCACAGTTTATGGCCTTGTATGGCCTAAACTGTGTTCTTCGCGAGCTGTGTCTGCGTGTTACTGTGTCGTGGCGCCGCAGCACCTATTTCATGAGTAAACAGAGCGCTGCAGCGCCGTGGCAGTATCTGACATTGAGTAATGGCGCCGCAACGCCTATTCTATGAGTAAACAGAGCGTCGCATCGCCATACCTGAGCCGTAGCACCTGTTTGTAGGCTTATGTGTTGAGTGGCAGCGCCTTGGTCGCACTGCAGCGCCAGTTTCCAGTTCAATCTGTGGTGCTGCAGCGCCACTTGGCAGATTGTCCCAGAGATGGTTATTTTAATGTATAAATTTTGGGGATTTTAATTTAATTGTATTTAATGATCCTGAAAAGTGTGTTAAACATATAATGAGATGATTAAACAGATTGTAACATGTAAAGAATGATTTCAAGTGATTCATTATTAAGTCAAGTGTAAACCTAAAGTCATGGTTTGTAATGTTTGATAATGTGCTTAACAGTAAGATTTGTATATGTGATTTGTATAATAAGATTTAAGTTATGAGTTATAAAGATAAGTTAAAAGAAAGTATGCCAATGATGTTAGTCGATTTATAATTGATTGGTATTGTGATTCTAAATGGAATGTAAGGTTAATTGGTGAACGTCAGTAGTAATGTCTAATCTATGCACGAGGCAAGTTTTCTTATCCTTAACTTATTATCTTACACATGTTTTTTTAACTAATGATTCTTTTCTCTAGAGCTTAAATTCTTCAAATTTGTTGTTCCTAACAAGATTTCCTAATTCTTTGAAAGTAACACTTGATTATACAATGTTTGTTCGATTGTACATTGTTGTCCGATTTATATAATAACAATTACGCGCAAGTGCACACGGTCAATCAAGTAATATAATAGTAAGAGAAGTGTCGAACCAACAGGGAACAGTTATTTAACAACTATTTTAATTATCCATTTTTTACCAATGTATTTCATGTAAACAATCACTCCAATTGATTTGTGAGAATTATCTAAATTAAAGCGATTAAGAATCAATTCACTAACAATTAATGAATACCAGACGATTGAAGTATAGGAATACAATTTCCCCAATTAATCCATAATAATTCTTTTATTTTGTTTCCACTTAATTCATTCCACAAAATTGACAACTAGGTTTATTTCACAATTTACTAACACCTTTCAATGATTAGCAAAAATATCTATTTTAACTATCTTACTACTTTCGTGTAAAATCCTTAAAATAGATTCATTAAGTTTACACCTGTATCACAGTTGCACATGGTATACAAATACTTTTGTTTTATATCCTGTTATGTTATTTCAATTAAGAACTAACAAATTCATGTGTTGTTATATTCAGTTCTAATCTAAGAAATCCTTTTTCAATTCAATCAAAGATATAAGGCTAATTGTTGGCCAAATAATTATTGAATTAAGCACAGAATAATAACAATCAATTCAAAGAAATAATCAAGTGAAATTAATAATAATTGAATTAAAGCTTCATAAAAGGTTCCATTGGATCCCTAATAAAGAATTAGTTCATCATCAACTCAGAAACACAGAGAGAATAATTAAAAGACATCATGCTATAGATATTAATTTAAGATGGAAGAAGGAAAAACTATGTCGAAGTTCTTCAATCTTCAATCCAACGTCTATCTCACAAAAACCTTCAATGAAATCCCAATATGCTCCATTAAAGTAGCCTCCAAGAATTGCTAGTTAAAAGATGATCTACTACTAAGAAAATAACTCATATTTATAGTCTAATCAAACCCTAGTACAAATAGGCAAGTCTAAAATTCTTTTCCAGCTCAACTTTATGTTTTAAGTAACAGAATCTCCATAAAATTCGTCAGTCTCGCGCGGTCCGCGCATGGTCCCTTCACGAATTAGTGCGCTCCGCGCATTGCATGCAGGGACTGATCTCCAGGCTTGCATGCTCTGAGCTTGATGTAACAGTATGAACGTGCGGTCTGCACCTGGGGTCCAGTAGCTCGTCCTTGTGAAGTGCGCTCCATGCCTCACTTAAGCCTACAGCCGCGCGGTCAGCGCTCCACCTCCAAATTCGTCCAAATGTCCAGCTTCTCATTCAGTTTTAGTTTCTATCATGCTCCCCTTCCTTTTACCTGCAAAGTAAATATAAAACACAGGAAATAATACGAACAATACTTAAAAACTTACAATACAACAAGCTGAATGAGATCAAATCATAGGTTTTCAACCTACTCATCAAATTCCCCCAAACTTGAACCATTGCTTGTCCTCAAGCAGACACAACTATACTAACACTTTACTTATGATGAATGCAACTACAGAGATCGAGCAATACCCTTGATAATCAGATGAATCATATGCCTCAGAGATACACAACCATTATGACATCAATATCGCATCATGCGTCATCTTAACTTCTCACATTCTCACAAATATAATAATTGCATGTTTCTGTGTATGTGTGTCTAACATGACTCCAACAATAACAATGAGCAATACCAATACTTCATATGCATGCAATCCATTCAAGACCAGACTTGTAACCAATTATCGCAAACATATAAGTATGCGTGAAATCAAAATTTAAAACCAAGCTCTTTATACCAAGTGAGTGCATCTTAATGCTCCATCTCACTAGTTATTTCTTGCTTCTGACTTGTGCAAACTCGAAGGCTTTAGGGCGCTAGGTGTTAAGACATCCCCTAGGGTTTACTTGTCCGAGTAACAAAGGCCACGAAGTTAAACTAAGTCAGTTTTTATTCCATATCTCTTTTTTTTTTCTAATTTCCTTGTCATTATCAAATCTCTTTTCTCTTTTTCTCATCGAGCCACAATTACCCCAAAACTTATGTATATGCCAAAGTTTACTTTAGTCTGCGATCAAATGAATACATGCCCATGTTTTATCTTGAATCAACTTTTTTGCTATCAATGATAATCAAGTGGTGTGCTTGAAATTAGAAACACACAAGACTTATTATATGAAATTCCTATGATCAAAATTAACCAACACATGATAGTCAATTTAGGCATGCAAGTTGTAAATCAGGTTCCTCATTGGCTTTCATCTCAAATATCAAGGCATAATTGCTCAATCTCCATGCAAACTAACACAAATCCTACATAAATGCAAAATTTTAATTTATTTTTGTATTATATATATATCTATATATATATATATATATAGATGTTATATACCACTATAATCTACTATAAATTAACCTAAATATTATACTAAATTACCCCCAAACTTAACATTAGTAATGTCCTCATTACGTTCAAATATAAGAATTCAAGACCGAGGCTTCCCTAAGTGACGAGTTAGAACTTGCCGGAGTTTTCATCATCGTCCGAAGAGGAATAAACAGGAAGAACAGAAGGCATGAGCAATTGAACAGAAGGCATCAGCCCCGGTCTCAACCTGGGAGGTACAGGTCAACTCCGGTCTCAACTCGGAAGGTACAGGTCATCCCCGATCTCAACCCGGGAGGTCAGGTCGACCTCGGTCACAACCCAGGAGGCCAACTCAACATTGGAGACAATCTTGAAGCCTCACATCATCTCTAGAGAAAAACCTAGAAGGGCCAAGTCAGCCTCAGAGACAACCCTGAGGACAAACAGAATCAACTGGGATCCAAACCTTGAAAACAACCCCGGGAAGTCAGCCGAAGGCCATGCCAGCATTGAAGGCAACCCTGGGAGGGGCAAAACAATCATTTTACCAAGTTAAAGCTGATTCGGTCAAACTCAAGCCGAATTAATTCCACTAAGGTCAGAACAAACCATAAAAATTATCCCGAGTGAAAATAACGCAAGACAACTCAACGGACAAACTGCAAGGAATCAAAGAGTTGGTTATAAACCTATGTTTTTGGACTCGAAAAAGGTTTACTCACATGTCATTGCGACACTCTCGGTGAGGGCTTTCCGAAAAGGTATCGCACGCCTCAAACGGACTCTCCGATCAAAAGTTAAAAAGTTTTGAATCTGACCTCGCGTTGCTCGGAGTGCACGTACTTTGATGCAATGGGATCCACCATATAGGCCCCGCCTCGTGGAGCCGCACCTTTAGCTGTGGCTGCCGTAGGCAGAGCTACTTCTCTCAGGTCTATATATATGAGGTGACCCCCAGCTCATTTCATAATCAAAAAACGCTCTAAACCTCTGCCTGTTTGGTTTCTCAGCCCCACTCTTGTACTCCAAACCCAAATTTTATTACTCCAACACATAGATATACTCATATACTACCACATATCAAAAATTAACCGGTAGAAACGGACGTTTAAAGCCTATAATTTGGCAAAAAGCCAGTATAGCAGTCCATTGTGAGTATTTTTACGATCTGCAAGTTTATATTACTTCGTTACACTTTTATACACTTGCACGTTAAGTTTCACTTTCTGATTATGCCCGGAACTTAGTTCCGTGGCCGTTTTTACTTACTTTTTGTACATTTTCGTACGTAAACTCATTTCTGGCATTTCTATAACTCGGATCCTCGATCCGTCGCTTCTAACAGCTTTCATATACATATATCTTTGTTTCTAGCAACTTCACCGGACTGGTTATCTTCGCAGTCCGGGTTTGACTTTTTAATGTATATATTTAACTGTATATATACTAATTTTTCAATTCTGTCAAGCCCGGATGTCAAATTCGAGGTAGTTTACTGCGTTTATATATATAACTATATATATATATATATAATCTTTTCTGACTTATTTTGGCCTGGATTTATACTTCGTGGCCTTTTTAGTGCTTTAATATATATATATATATATACATATATTATTTACATTCTAGTTTGGCCTGGATCATTCTGTGGCCTTTTTACTGCTTTTATAAATATATATATACTTACATTTTCTGTCCGGGCAAAGGATAGAATGTTCGTCGCCCTTTACAGCTTTTATATATATATATTTACATTTCGTCAAGCCTGGATTACTCTGTGGCATTTTACAGCTTATATATATATATATATTTCAATTCTGTCCAGCCTGGATTATTCCGTGGCTTTTATACAGCTTTTATAAATATATATATATATATATATATATATATATATTTACATTTCAGTCCGGGAAACAGAGTGAAAACCCACCGCCCTTTACCGCTTATATATATATATTTCCATTATGTCAAGCCTGGATTATTCTGTGACTTTTTACAGCTTTTATAAATATATATATATATATATATATATATATATATATATATATATATATATACACATTTCAGTACGGGCATCAGAGTGCAAACCCATCTTCCTTTACAACTTTTGTATATATATAATTATATATATATTCTTTACTCATTTTGATTAAATTGTTGCTTTAAATATTCATTTGATATGAATCGGCACTGACATTTCTGTGGGCGAACTAGATTTCTTTAAATCTCGCCAACTCTAGCTTTCAAATGGATCAAAATAGGTTTAGATAGAACCGGAAAGCTAGAATGGCTGAGATTTATTTAAATCTAGCATTTTTTTAGTTTTAGTTATCAAAGCTACCTCGCGGCCCTTAGATCGCTATCTAGTGGGAACGAGACGCTTTGGCAATGTGCGAGCCAGGATTTATTGATGAATCCTTGGTTCTGGCGACATCTCGGTGTAAATGTATATTTCTATACATGTTTAAACTGTGCAGGTTCTTATTGGCTTCCCTCTATGAGCCTAGGAATCGTGGGATTCATGATCAAACTGATCAGAATCTGATTCCCACGAAGGACAAACTCCACTTTACAAATGTACCCTGCCAGTTTTTTTGTAAAATGTACATCCAAAAGACCTTAAAACGGTTATCCGGGTTTAAGGTCTCAACATAATGAAAATATAGTTTGTTGTGTCAGATTCACTCCGATGGCTGTCATGCCCATAAGAAGACCGACACTTGTATATATTTTGTGGTCGAGGATGCTTCGCAACCCGACAATCACCATTCAAATTGAGCCAAAAGGCTGAAAAGATAAAACTGAAGTATCGATATGTTTCAATTCCTATGTTAGCGTAAGGGTTTGAAAACCTGCTTTCAAAACATCATTTTAATAATCTTGCCTAAAAAATAGACTTTTGCAAATCAAATCAAACCTTTCGTATATAGGTTCAACGAAGCTTGTCCATGCTTTCAATTAATCAAACATAGGCCCAATTCCTTCCAGCATTCACACATATATTACAGATTTAAAAAGGAAATATTGAAAAGATGCGTTACCGTGTTTACACGGGAGTTGTGGGGTTCCTAACACCTTCCCCACACTTAACCAAGCCTCCGAATTCAAAACTTCGATTTCAAAAATCAAGTTTCGACAGTGTCCAGCAATTGGGCCTCCTTTGTAAACAAAACTCGATTGAGTTGGTACAACCATTTCAAAATCTACCAACTGGAAACTCTGTAAAACGTTCAAATCATTGACATGATACATGTTGGCCTTTTCCTAAAAAACCCCTTCAAAACCTTTTTTGCAAATAAAAAGAATAAGGGTAGATAAAACTTAGGAAGAGAGAAAGATCCGGGTTTGACCCCACCCGAATTTTTTCTGAACGTCGACAGGTGGCGACTCTGCTGGGGATAGTAGAGGGCATAGGCCGCATTCAAATCTTTTCAAAATTTCCCATTCATATCTGCGTATGTGTGAAAGCTGCGTCTTTACATTGAATGAATGTGAATGAATGCTTTCCTGCTTTATTAGTGCTTCGCACCCATATTAGTGCTTCGCACCAATGTCATCATATGCATACGCTGAGAAGCGATGTATGTGAATGTATATTGTGTGATTCCTCCACCAGGAGGTAAACCCATCGGTGACAGAATGTCTTCGAGGACGGCTAAGTCTTCGGGGCTCATGAGAAAGCACCACTCAGATTCGCTCTAGTTGAAAGATCGGATTAATTTCCCCTCTAGTAGATTGCGATGATCTGGGGACTTTCATGCTAAAAAAGCCGCAAGAGTAGCCTAAGATAGGTCAGCCTCTGATTAACCAAACCCGAAGGGAAGCTTTTTCATGCCTTCCTCTTTCAATTCAATGTCAAGTTTTCAATTCCAATGTAAATAGCATAATGTAAAAATACATTTAGTATTTTGTACATCCTGTCATCAAAACAACTGACCTCTATTTTGCAGGATAAGATTAAAAAACCTCAAAAACACATCATGGCATGCATCCTATCTATACCTATCTAAGGAAATTGACACGCCTACGTTTGGTTGTAGGTGAAAAATTGGCCCTGTCACTAGATCTAAGTCTAAGAAAGCACTAAGTCCATCCCCGGACATGGCTTCCAGTGCTCAGCCAGAATCCACCCTTGTTTCTAGGGAAGAGTTTGAAGGGCTGAAGAACCAGATAGCTGAATTGGCCGCTTTCTTGAGAGAGCATAGTAAAGCTCTTAAAGGGAAACAAGCACAGGGTCACACAAAACCTAGAACACTCGGTGGCAGTCAAGAGACCGAGAAGAAAAACACTCAATTCCTGAATCACAGAATTAGGATACAACCAACAAAACCCCTGAAATCACCATCCTTAACAAAGAGCAGGAAGCTGGTGATATTCTGAAGAAGGTCCAACAGATGGAAGAGACCATTCGGTCCATCAAAGGAACTGGGGCATTTGGCAGTGTCAATTATTTAGGCTTATGTATTTATCTTGGGGCTCGTTACCCTAAAACATTTTGAGCTCCTAATTTTAAGAAATACGATGGATTCGGAGACCCCTACACTCACTTGAAGGTGTTCATTGAAGAGCTCGGATCCTATGTAGAGGACGAGAAACTCCGAATGCAGTTATTCTAGAAAAGTCTGACTAGAGAGGCTAGAGCTTAGTATGCCCATCTGGACAACTCTAAAATTTACAGCTGGGAAGAGCATGCACATGCCTTCCTCAATAAATACAGTTTCCAGTCTCAACTGGCTCCAGATAGATATCAAATAACAAAAATCAAGAAACAAAGTACTGAGTCATTCAGAGAATATGCTCAATGCTGGAGACGAATGGCAGCACAAGTCACTCCACCTATGACTGAGTCTGAGATAGTCATGACCTTCATCGACATTCAAGAAGCTCCGTATTATGAAAGGGTCCTAGCAGGTATAGGAAAGCCATTCTCAGAAATGATCAAGCACGACGAGATGGCAGAAATGGGGCTCAAATCTGGGAAGATAAAGGATCTGACCACCTTAGGAGCTGTTGTTGAGCATATCCAGTCCGGGGGTTACAGGAATAATCCCCGGTGAGCACACAAGAAGAAAGACGAAGAAGTGTCCTTAGTATTACAAGGACAAAATCAGAGGAGCGAATCGAGCAGTATGCCCATTCAAAAGAGGAACTATTCCCCTTTTCAAGCTCCAGTCCAACCTTATAACCCTCCATTTTAGAAAAATTTGGAGGCCAGACGTCAAAGAACATTCACCCTGTTAGGGGATTCACTAGAGAATGTGCTAAAACTGTTGACGACACAGAAAAAGATTGTGCAACTCCTTCCACCAACCAATACCGGTGGACAAAATTTTGACCCAAGCAAAAATTGCGCTTATCATTCTGGTGCTCCGGGCCATGATACACAAGACTGTTGGTCTCTCAAACACAAAATTCAAGACTTGATTGACAACGGAGAGATTGTGGTGACAAAGCTCGAGCAACCGCACGTGCCGGATAATCCCCTCCCTCAGCACAAAGAGGAAGGTGTCAATATGATTAGCACACAAAATGGAGAAGGATCCAAATACCTCCGATACATCAGAGAGTCAAGTCCACCTAGCAACAACAGCCCAGATAGTTGGGATGTCTCAGAAAGGCGATTCCTAAAAGAACAGAAGATCAAGTCTATCAAAGAACAAATTGGACAATTAGCAGAGCTGGTCGTATACCAACATCAGGTCACCCGACAGCTAATAAACCAGACCAACTAGTCTGATGCAAATCATTCCACACCAGAAATCAGTCCCATTCCTATGAGGGACCATTATCGTTTTCATCAACATGAACCCTGGGTTGACAAGATGGCCAAGGAAGAGAAGTTCTAGGCTGATAGGGAATTCGCTTTCTAGAGGAATTTCACCAACCTAAACCAGCCGATGAAAGAAATCCTCCAGATGTTAATCAACGAGGGGATGGTCACAGATCTGTTACCCTCAGTGAATCCTCAATCTAGAAAATTCAAACCTAATAGAATCTGCCAGTACCACTCCAATGCACATGAACATGATACTGAGGACTGCTGGGCACTTCGTTATTTAATTCAGAACATGATTGAAAGCGGTGAACTGATAAGAGGGAATCAAGATTATGGCCTTCCTGATGAAGAAACTCTCTTTATTCCCACTGCATGGAATCAGGATACAGTGGCTATTATTTCCCGTGATAAGGAGCCAGCCTCACACGCCTAATGCTAACAGGGAAAAAGGTCCAATAAACACAAAATCCTGTGAAGTTAGCAGCGCCCGAGCCTTTGATATTACCATTCAGACCCCAGTATCCAGTGATCATTCTGGAGAGAATCCTATGGAACTACGGGAATGATGAAGGTTCCACCTCCAACAACATTGCCATTGTACCAAAGGAGAATCCATTGTACCTGCCTCAGCGAGTGATCAAGTCAGTCATTAAAGCCAAAGAAAAGGTGGCTGAAGAGAAAATTGAGGAGTTCCTCGATAAAATGGGACACAATGAAATCAAAGTGGTGCAAAGCCTAAAGGATGCACCCGAGTAGATGTCCATTCTAGATATGGTCTTATCATCGATGGATCATCGCAACATTCCGGTAAAAGTATTGGAAGAAGCCCATCTGCCACATACTGTGGATGCCGATAAATTCTGTCATGTGGTAGAACACATTTTCAACAGTAATGTGATATATTTTCACTGACGATGATATACCCGCAGAGGGGACGGATCATCGCAAATCACTGCATATAGCGGTGATGTCATCAGGATATGTGATCGGAGGTGTGCTGATAGATGAAGGATCATCCCTCAACATTTTCCCCTACGACACCTTGGAGAGAATGAAGATTAACCTGAACCGGATCAAAACCAGTCATGTGGTCATTCGGGCTTTCGATGGATCTCGCCGACAAGCTATAAGAGAAATAGAGCTTCCCTTGGAGATTGGTCCACACACTTTCTATGTGTCTTTTTAGGTGCTCAACATCACCATAGGATACAACTTGTTGCTGGGAAGGCCATGGATCCATATGGCAGGGGCAGTGCCATCCACCCTCCATCAGCAACTCAAATACATTATCAACAACAACCTAATCACGGTGAATGCCGAACCGAAATACCCTGTCTGCATACAGGGAGACATGCCAGTGATCATCCTGGATGCAGGGATTGAACCTGCTAGTTTTCAAGCCTTGGAGGTAAGCGATACTCAATACCTACCAGTTGGGGCACCGACCTTGAAGCCTAAAGTCTCCCCCGAAGTAATGACAGTGGGCCAGGAGATGGTATTTTTGGTTTTCTGCCCTGGAGAAGGGTTAGAAAAGAATCAACAAGGTATCAAGAGCCCGGTGCAAATCCCGAGTCAATCGTGGAAAGTCAGATTGGGCTATTCATCCGAGTCAAGCCACCGGAAACCATATAAGCATCCTAAGGGTCATGCTTCCATACTATTGCCAAACCTCACTGATGTTGGATTTGTGAAGCCAATGAGGAAGATCCCTGTTATTGTATCAGTTATGCTGTTTCCTCCAATCATACAGGTATGTGAGAGAAAGACCCAAAGCCTGAAGGGGATAACAAAGAGGGAAAGGAAAAGTTCCTGTACGAAGGACGAGACCCATTTGCTAACATGCGTGTTCTCATACACTACGAGGGGATGAATGATGATATCCTAGACAGTGACAATGAGGATCAGATTCAAATTCCTCGCATCAAGAAAGAGAATGGAGGCAGTTCAAAGAAAAACCCCGGCCCTGTTTTAAAGGATGTCTCAGTCATTATTCGAGACAAGGCAGACGAGCACAATTCGTTAATCCTCCCTGTTTATAAGGATCTAACCTTGGACAACTGGAGCAGTGTCTTTTGCCTCATTCAAAAAGGGTAAAGGGGAAGAGAATCTATCTACCCTGTAACATGCTTTCATATACTGCTTATTTTAATTGCACAGCTATAGCAGTAACTTTTGTCATGATTTGCCAAATGCTTTATATATTTAAGCAATTGCATAAATTAAAGTGAAAGCATTTTGTTTTCAGGACTCCAGAATTGGATTTCTTTATCACTGTTGATGAGATGCCAACCTATCATATTGACTACAACTTTGATGTAAAACTGAATTTTGACTTGATGGAAGTTGATCAAGAGGAGGAAGATGACTATGGGGTGCCAGAGTAGTTCAAAGAATGGGTCGAAGATAAACCCAAACCAAACCTCGACCATACCACCACTATCAATATAGGAACCTTCAAAACCTCAAAGAAATCCAGATAGGCCTAGACCTCACACAAAACCAAAAAGCCAATCTGATTGAACTCCTAACACAATTCTAGGATGTGTTTGCATGGTCGCATAAAGACATGATTGGCCTATGTACTGACATTGTCATCCATCGAATGCCCATCAAAGATGGATTCAAGCCTGTCAAGCAGAAGCTCAGGCGATTGAAACCTGAATGGAGTCTGAAAGTCAAAGAAGAAATTGTTAAACAATTTGCATCATCATGGTATCAACATACCTAGAGTGGCTGTCAAACATAGTTCCCGTGCCTAAGCCCGGAGGGAAAGTACAAGTATGTGTAGATTACAAGGATTTGAACAAAGCCTACCTCAAGGACAATTTCCTTGTGCCTTTCATCCACATCCTGATCAACAACACGGCGCAGTACGACATGTATTCCTTCGTAGATTGCTTTGCTGGTTACCATCAAATTATGGCTGCTGAAGAAAATCGGGAGAAAACAACTTTCATTACTCCTTGGGGAACTTTCTGCTACAGACGATTATCCTTCAAACTCATTAATGCTGGGGCCACATATCAGCGAGCCATGATGGCCCTATTTCATGATATGATGCATAAGGAAATAGAGGTCTTTGTGGATGACATTATTGTCAAATCCTGGAAGGAGGATGATCATATTGACCATCTCAGGAAGCCGTTCAACAGGTTGTGTAAGTTCAACCTCAAGCAAAATCCAGCCAAATGTTCTTTTGGCGTCAAATTAAGAAAGCTGTTAGGATTCCTAGTGAGCAATAGGGGCATTGAGCTAGATCCTGCCAAGATAAAAGCCATCACTGAGATGCCAATACCTCGAACAGAGAAGGAAATACGCGGGTTCTTGGGAAGGATTAATTTTATAAGCAGATTCATTTCCCAGCTCACAGCAACTTGTGAACCCATCTTCAAACTACTAAGGAAGAATTCCTCCACCAAAAGGAATGAGGATTGTCAAAAAGCCTTCCTTGCCAACAAGAAGCAGCTAATTGAAGCATCAATCTTGGAACCCCCAAGGGACGAAGTTCCCCTGTTTATGTACTTGTCTGTCAATGCCAATGCAATGGGCTGTATGCTGGGACAGAAAGATGATAGTAGCAAGGAGAGAGCAATCTACTACATCAGCAAAAGGTTCAGCAGCGGTGAGTAGAAGTACACCCAGATCGAGAAAACCTGTTGCGCGTTAGCGTGGGCCGCCATAAGGTTACAACATTATCTGCATGGGCACACGACTTACCTCATATCCCGCATGGATCCGCTGAAATACGTATTCGACAAGCCAATGTTGAATTATCGACTTACCAAATGGCAGTAGATCCTACAGCAGTTCAACATTGTCTACGTGACTCAGAAGTCCATCAAAGGTCAATGCATTGTAGATCAACTAGCCGAAGCACCATCAGGGGGGTTCGAACCTCTAGAGACTTATTTTTTGGATAATGGGATCATGATAATTCAGCAAAGTCTTCAAGGAAATGCAGTCCAACCATGAAAAATGTATTTCGAAGGAGCAGTAAACATGGAAGGTACCGGAGCTGGGGCAGTCCTTATCTCTGGTATAGGAGAACAATATCCTGTGGCCACCAAGCTGCAGTTTGTCAACACCAACAACACAGCTGAGTATGAAGGCTGTATAATGGGGTTAAAGTTAGACAAATCCGTGGATATCCAATATTTATTGGTCTTTAGAGACTCTGAATTAGTTATCGGACAAACCACGGGGGCATATCACACCAAAGAATTGTATTTACTGCCCTATCATCGGCAGGTCATCAAAATATCCATGGAGTTTGAAGACATAACCTTCATACATATTCCTCGTGGTAGGAATGACTTCACTGATGCATTGGCAATGTTGGCTTCTTTGATCCCCATATCCGATAGGAGGAGGATCCCCGACATCCAAATCAAAAGACAAAAGACCCCGACATACGGGAATTACATTGGAGAAGTATCAGATGACATACCTCTTATCAAATAGCCTTTGTATCAAGACATCAAGGAGTATCTCTGAGATAGATCTACACCCACTGGGGCAAGCCACTCCGAATGAAAGCGGATTCACAAGATGGCTATGAAGTTCTGTCTGAGCGGAGATTCACTTTACAAAAGGGATGCTGGAATAGTCCTGTTATGATGCCTCGATAAAGAGCAAGCCAAAGATTGATGGATGAAGTCCACGGTGGAATCTGTGGTCCACACATGAGCAGTCATCTGCTGGCTAAGAAAATACTGAGAACAGTGCATTATTGGATCTCTCTCAAAGATGACTGTGACGACCACGTCAAGAGGTGCTACCAATGCCAAATATATGGAAATGCCATACACGCTTCTCTAAAAGAGCTTCACAACATAAGTTCGCCATAGCCTTTCTCCATGTGGGGAATAGATGTGATAGGTTCAGTAGAACCTAAAGCCAGTAATGGACATCGATTCATCTTCACCATGATCGATTACTTTACCAAGTGGGTTGAAGCTGCCTCTTTTCCCAAAGTTACCAAAGAGGTAATCATTAGTTTCATCAAAAATAATGTCGTCTGTCAATATGGACAACCAGAGGCGATCGTATCAGACAACGCCAAGAACTTAAACAATTAGATGATGAGAGAACTGTGCAGCAAGTTCCACATCAAGCTTCTCAATTCCGTCATCTATCGGCCCAAGATGAATGGTGCTTGTGAAGCGGCCAATAAGAACATCAAAAAGATCATGCAGAAAATGTCCACCAATCACAAAGAATGGCCTGACAGGTTGCCCCTAACCCTATTAGCATACAGGACGTCAATGAGCACTTCTACTGGGGCTACCCCCTATTCATTGGTCTATGGCATAGAAGCAGTCCTTCCCATAGAAGTAGAAATAGAGTTCATGAGAGTGTTGATAGATGCTCAGATGGAGGAAGACCAATGGTTGTTACAGCAGTACCACCAGCTGTCCCTGATAGATGAAAAGAGGGCTACAACCATTTTCCACGGGCAGTTATATCAACAAAGTGTTGCTCGATCATACAACAAAAAAGTCTGAATACGACTATTTAAAGAAAACGACCTAGTGCTAAAGAAACTCCTGGCCAATCAAGACGAAGCTAAAGGCAAGTTCGCCCCTAATTGGGAAGGCCCTTTCATTGTCAAGGAGGTGCTGACAGGAGGAGCTATAAGATTGCAAGAGATGGATGGGAGCGAATTTTCCCAACTCATCAACTCAGACACCATAAAAAGGTACTATGTTTGAAATACATGCATACCAGCATCCTAGTCCTGCAAATCAAATCAGTTCGTCTTTCTCTAAAAGACGGAACTACAAATGACTTGATCTCCCTCAACCCAGGAGTACGTAGGCAGCCATTCCTGGTGCGGTCAAACCAAACAAAACTCAAAAACACGTCAAACCCAAACTCAAAAGAGACACTTCTCAAGCCTCTCCCATACAAGACGGAACTACGAATGACCTGATCTCCCTCAGTTTGGGAGTACGTAGGTAGCCAGTCACGGTGCGATTTGACCTTCAAGAAAATACCAAAAACTAATAAAAACCAGTCCCAAGACACCGAAACCATATAAAACTTAAATCCTATCAAGCCTCCCTGGTTAACGGGCCCGATATATCCTCTGACATCTCACTGTCAATCCATCAAGGAGAAGCTCATGATACATCAACAACAGCAAGTCATGAAAGAAGTGGTAATCACTCAGCAATGACGAAACATATCCAACAGGGAAGTGAATCAAAATATATTTCTCTGATATATAATACTGTTTGACATATATAATGTGTCCTGTACATGACAAAAATGGCTGATCTAGTATGTGCCGAAAAAACAAAGCTAGTCTATGGACCCATGGACAAGCGGGACAGTAATGCCAATATGGCATCTCGCTTTGAAGATGGAGGAGCCGCTGCAAGCGCAATACCCTCAGCCTCCATACGAGCCAGAACATCCACAACCATCTGCATAGTGGCACTGTGATCATCAATGTAAACATTCATATCGGCAACTAGACCATGAGTATCTGATCGGAGAGCAGTACTATCGACAATGTGGAAATCTCGAGAAGCTATGGCCTCATCCCTCTATGCAAAAATAGCATCCATGGGCAATCAAAGTCTCCTCAATCCCGACAAAAGCAGCATCTCGAGAAGATCGAGCTTCATCTCTCTTAACCAATGCCATATCCCGAGTGGCTCTAGCCTCATCTCTATCAGCAAAAGTTATATCTCTGCCAGACAGGGCAGTCAACATTAGCGCCCTAGCCTGATCTCTCTCAAAGGTCATCCTAGCTAGTGAATTTGCCAAAGCTGGATCTATCCCGGCAGGAATGATCGGCGGTTCACTAACTAAGGCTGCTATCAGATCCATGAACAAATCATCCTCCGTAGGAAAATCAAGATCCTCCATAGGGTCCTCCTCATCTGAATCTACAATAGAAGCTGACTGGATGAATGCAGTTGATGTTATATCGGTCTCCAACCATGCTGAATACTCTGGAGAACGATCCAGATGGCTAGTAGAGAAATTAGCCCTCTCCTAATGAGTTCAACACTCATAAATCCTGATCAGGTCGGCTGATGACATAGAAGAATCTGACATCCGCTGATCAATAGCCCCCTCAAACTGGTGCAGGCTCTAGAACTGATCAAACTGACCCATAACTGTCAACGGATGATAAGTGGTCACCCTTCTCAATCCCGCTAGGGGCAAGTAGTCCATGCCAGATGCATGGGTGATGAAGCTATAAGGGGAGACAAGCACTGAGCACGACGGAATCAAAAAAGGATGCTCAATATTTGACAGAAAAGCTGACCAGGTCTTTACATCCGAACACTCTGTCAACTGAAAGGAGTATGGCATGGCAATCTCATGGGTGAAAAAATACCCCTGGTGTTGAAGAAGCTAATTGGACGTAAGTGGGACATGAGCCACATGTACAATAAGATAGAGCTACCTCTGAAAAACCCCTCTGGATGGGTACAATAATAGGTAGCTGACCTCAGTGTCTCAACCAATATCATCGGAAGGATGGCGCAACCCTATCTAAGGGCCCGAACCACAACCATCAATCCGACGTCTAAGTGGTTCAAGGGTAGTGGCATATAAATGTAGGCTGCAATGCACATCAACAAGACGTCTACACGGGCGAGCTGCCACTCATCTACTGAAATGATAAAATCCCCAGAATGTCGCTTGTAGATGTCTGGCTGACTGAAGCGATCAATCAAAAAGTCTATAGATATCACATGTCCTACAATAATCTCCTCAGTGATAACTCGACGTCTTAGACCCGATATAGTCATAAATGGTCTCTGCATGTCACTGATGGATGCACGAGCGCAAGGCAGATCTAGTACCAAGCCTGTAAGACGCTCATACTCCTCTAAGGTAGGAGTCAACTCGTGGAGCACGAAATGGAAAACCTATCGATCAGGTATCTAGGATGATAAGATGCCATCCACAAACCCATACGGAACCTGGAAAGCTAAAAGGGCTAGAGAATGCCCTAACATTTGGTCTACTGTCCCTCTGGCTGTGAGGGGCAGACTGTCATACCACGACTACAATGAAGATGCCATCGAGGACGATGGCGAGTGCTCAATACGGCTGACAGTGGAGGACGACATCTGTGTCACCGTATCACAAGACCATCCAGGGGTCAAATCTGAACTCATCTGTCTAAATGCATACCCATGACATATTACATACATAATGACAATGATAAGCATGATGCAATAGATCAAAAATATCATGCATATCTACAATAAACTATTTACTGCAAGCATCATCTCTGTCTACTAATAAGGTACAAAATAAAAAGTATAGGGATATGGGGCACAACCCCCCAACTACTAACAATGACCTATCAAAATGGGGCACAACAGCCCAACAGCCAAAATAGTGGCCTATCAAAAGATGTAGCTACAATAGCTATCCAAAAAGGTCAAGAATGTCTACACTCAAGTGGTTAACCTGCTCCATCTCTTTCGTGAAAATAAAGTCTCGGCCATAAGAAATGTCAGGGCGGTACAAGGGAGGATCAGCCCCTGTATAACTGCTGGAAAATGGACCTATAGAAGGGCCCGCTCCGGAGCTGGATGGATCAAAAGAAGATGCCTCTGATGGATCTCAGCCAAGATGCCTGATAAATAAATGAGCTCTCTCCAACTGCTGGGTCAGTCCTGTAATCTGGTCCAAGTGAGTAGGCTCCCTGAGGTAAGCTATCCAGTCTGTCATCATCACAGACCCCGACACCATGTCTGCCATAAACTGGGTGGTACGAGTATGAGCCTCAATAGTGCGAGGACTCCATCAGCTGCTGAATGCCTCCTGGCTATATGGACCTCTGACAGGGTAAAACCATCTACGCCCTCCATCAGAATGTCTGTGAGTGGCTGAACTAGTGGCTAATGATGCTAAGTAGGAGAAACAATGGTAATGTGGATCTGCCCCGTGATGCTCCTGATAGCACGCTCTCATAAATAGAGCTCCCAACCTCCCTATGTCAAAAATGGGACTCTGCGGGAAGACAATGCAAACTTCTCGGCCAGTGGGGAAACCTCCCTCAAACCCGACTGTCAAAAAGTCTGAGATATACGGTACCCATGAGATCGATCCTGCTGCCAAAAACTTAAGCTGCAGGCTAGAATGGGTGAAACCCTCAACCACGGGGACATCTGTCAGAGTGGAGTGGTGCCAACGCCGTCCCCGAGGATAAGTATCCAGGCCTAAAGTGGTAGCGGGACGAAGGCAAGAAAGCCTCTCATATGCCCAGAATTGGCCATATAAATATCAAAAGTCCTCAGTGACCAAGACTGATAAATGTAAATGCAAAAATCAAAAAGGTACAAGAAAGATGTACTTACCAGTAGAAATGGGTAGAACCCTAACCAAGCCTCCGTCACACCTTCCGAGCGCATGTGCATACCTCAGAGAAAATAGGCAAAGGTGTAGGTACCCCAATCAAAGTCACTGAGGCACTCCACATGTCTAGTGGCACTGACCAGGGCAAAGGACATCGTTGCAGAGTTGTCCGCCAGAAAACAACCCCTGATGATCACCAAAAATAATCGCCACAAGATGCGATCCCTAACCTTCTGAGCATCAGGCAGAGGCTCAAGCAAAGCCCCACTCTGGGCATCTACGCTTAAGGGATCAGATCTGATCGTCCGACCCTTGATCGCCGTCGCAGGTACTCCAAGCAGGGACCAAACGGTAGTGGGTATAATGTCAGCCACGACAGGCACTGGCTCACCCTTAAACTCTATCCCAATGATGAACCTCCAATCCATTGGGGTCATCATCACCTTACAGTCCAACAAGTGGACAGACTAAGTCTGGTGGAACCAGCGCTAAGATAAAGCCCTCATAAAACCCTAGGGGCAACGGCGGGGAAGAATAGAAAAGAACGCATGAAACCCTCAGGTGTCGACAATGTCCTGTAGTCCTGGTGCAGAGTGTGATACAGAGAATGCACATTAAACCAGTTCCCTCGAGGCTGCATAAAGCCAGGAACCTGCATCAAAAAACTAACTCATGTCAAAAACTTGTGCCCTGAGAATGGCAAAAGGAAGAAAGAAAATCTAGGAATAGAAAAAGCTTTAGTCAGTTCGTTGGTGTGAAGGAACCGTGAGGGATAATGACTCAAATCTCCTAGTAGATCCTGGGTTGGCACAACAATGCCTGGAAGCTCCGGATGTTAGACCTGGCCTGGAACGAGAGCAACAAATGGAGCATACTCATCGTCTATATCGACCGGCAGCTCATCCTGGGCCGGACGAATCACCGACTCTGCTAACCTACGAGGCGGCCGAGCTGGATGAGGCTGAGTAACATCAGAAGCTCTCCTCCGCCTAACTCCTGAAATGGCCCTGCTGGCACTACCAGTTCTATCTCGGTCCATAGCCGGGACAAAGTCTCTAAATCACCTCAAAAAGGGTGTGGTAAGCCTAAAACCTGTGGCTTATTAATTTAAATCAGTACTTCATACATTTCTAAGTCCTAAAACATGCATGGGTTAAATAAAAATGCCCAGTAGAGTCAAAACTGCATGTTTTTCAAAAGCTAAATCCTAGAAAAATGCGTGGGTCAGTCAAAAATCCCCAGTAAAGTCAAAACTGCATGTTTATTAAATGCTCGGGCTTTTGAAAAAATTTCGCCAGAGTTTTCTTTCTAAAATGGGTTGTCTGCATGCACACAGGCATGTCTAGGTGGCTATTCAATAGCACACCTTCCCCAAAATAGGAACAGTTCATGTTTATGAAAGAAATAAAAAATAAACTTCACATGATAGCCAAATTACCATGGACATCTTTTAGTTGAAAATCCAGGCTCACTAGGCCTCAAAAAGGACTAGTAAACTGATCAAAAAGAGCAAAAATTAACTGTCTTCGAATCTGAATTTTCTTACATCAAAACGTGCATTGCAGTAAAATATGCATACTTATGAAGTCAGAAAATTTTTAGCAAGTCATATAAGCATACATTTTTGATATGTTGCGTTCAAAAGCACCCTACGTTGTTTACATACTTCTAACGGTCAAAACTTGAAAAGAAAGGATGTAAATGTTACATGAGATGTGCAGAACACGTGGCTACTGACGAAATCTGAAAAAAGTTGCCCGAACTCAGTAGATTTGAAAAAGAAAATCGGATTTCTATATAAAATCAAAACTAAAAATAACTTATGAGAGCTCCCGCTGCCCACTTACGGCTGCCTCACCCCTACCTATGGCTCCTCAGGGTGGGTCCCGCCCCCTCTGGCTCGGTCAAGTTTGAGTTGAAACGGAGTTTATATGATCTGAAAAAATTAAATCTGAGAAAAAGTCGCTACGTGATTGAGCAGTTTATCCTGAAATCCTGTGTTTAAGCATCAGATTACTGACAGAGGTGGGAACTTCATGAAAGCCATTGGTATTCATCTTGAAGCAATATCCGGGGACCAATGATGAAAACTGCTGAAAAATTGATGAACAGTTGCATAAAACTGCCAATTTCGAAGCGTTGGGTACTGACCGATGACAGTTTAGCAGTTGGCACAACCCTAGCGAAGCGTCGGGTACAGACCGATGATAGTTCAGCCGTTGGCACAACCCCAGCAAAGCGTCGGGTACTGACCGATGACAGCTCAGCCATTGGCACAACCCCAGTGAAGCGTCGTATATTGACCGATGACAGCTCAACCGTTGGCACAACCCCAGCGAAGCATTGGGTACTGATCGATGATAGTTCAGTCGTTGGCACAACCCCAGCGAAGCGTCGGGTACTGACCGATAACAGTTCAGTAGTTGGCACAACCACCAGCGAAGCGTCGGGTCCTAACCGATGACAGTTCAACCGTTGGCACAACCCCAGCAAAGCGTCTTGTACTGACTAATGACAGTTTAGCCGTTGGCACAACCTCAACGAAGCGTCGGGCATAGATCGATGATAGTTCAACCATTGGCACAACCCCAGCGAAGCATCAGGTAGTGACCGATGACAGCTCAGATGTTGGCAAAACCCCAACGAAGCGTCAGGTATTGACCGGTGATAGCTCTGTCGTTGGCACAACTTCAGCGAAGCGTCGGGTATTGACCGATGATGTAACACCCCCAAATCCGGGTACTTTATTTCAACATGATTTGGTGTTCACTATATAACTATAACATTCAACTGCTGCCCAATAATAAGGAATGCAAAATAAATTATAACCTTATCATTAAATAAAAATCTTCCTTATAAAAGCATTACAACTTAATTGAATAAATCCCAGGGTTTGCTAATCTTAACATAAACAATAAGTGCGGAAAATAAAACATAACATAAACGAAGTCTTATTACAATCATAATCAAAACACAACAAGTCTTTACTTGTTCATCTTGCCTTTTCCTTTACTCGTTGACGATATGTCAACGTTCTCGACTTTGGCTGCAATGGTTATTTAATTGCAAGAGTAAGCAAACAAAAGCTCACTTGGAATACTGTAGCACCCCCAAATTCGGGTCCCCAGAACCTCGGACCTAGTACGTTACGATACATCATTTCTATAACTATTGCGAAAGATATAAACATAAATTGTTTATACAATAACTTTTACAACATAATTCCCAAGGTCTGTAACTTTAACTTAATACCTGCATTCAATATCCTACATGACATACAATGTCATTTGTATCCTATACTATTACCATTTTAATCGTATAATAATTCTATCCTAGAACTTGTCTTTGCCTTTGACTGTGTCCGAAGTTTTTTCTTTAATCTGAAATGTTTATCATAATATAGCAAGGGTGAGCAACAAGTTTGCCCAGCAAGTTTAAGTTCAAATGAAGATATATCATGATTGAAAAGAATAATAAGCTGACAAACTTTCAACAATATATAAATTGTGAAAGAACATGAATCAATAATGCTGAATAGCCAACAATGAACATGAATAAATTCAACTGAACAATATGGTAATGAAGGTGATCAGCCTTTCATACTTGATGAATATATACAATATGCACAACGTGTGAATCAATAATCAGTATAGATTTGAATAATCAACAATAATTATTCACGAACATGCTTTACAATAACAACTCGAGTTTGAGTTAGGAAACTTGCCTGTACCGTCGATTACTGCTACGCAATCTAATTTAATCACTTTATTAGAAAGACCTATCAGTTATAAGATTGATCTTTCAATTAGTATAATATACCTTATAAGTAAACTATCTAACATTTAAATCCATAGTCAAATATTAGATAACCTTAATACTATATATATACACAAGTCTAAACCTAGCACACATCTAGTCTTTAATAGTATTTAATATAGTATACTGAGTGGTTTCCCACAAACAACTAACAAATTAGTTTTCGTCTCGTCTACACTGTTTTCATAGTGAGTTAGATCGGTTACTAATTCGTAGATACCTTCCCCATATGAAGGAGTCGTTTAACCCAGCTACTATACATCAACCATTAAAAGAGTACGATTGTACTACATTAGACTTAACACTATTGTATCATATAACTTGTAAATTAACACTTAGTCTTTTATTTTATAAGTCCTTTATAATTTAGTAAGTCGAATACCTAATCCAGCAACCTAGATTCAGACTGGATTTCAATTTAATAAACTATTTTTCAATCCAGCAGACTGGATTCAACTGACCTCCAATCAAGCTTGGATTCAACAGCAAGCCTGGATTCAACTGACATCCAATCCAGCAAGTCTGGATTCAACTGACCACCAATCTAGCAACCTGGATTATCCAAATAGATCAATCCAGCATCCTGGATTATCCAAACATACCAATCCAGCATCCTGGTGCCCAATCCAGCAAACCAGATTGCAATCCAGCAAACTGGATTCCAATCCAGCAACCTGGATTTCCCTTTTTTAACCTAATTATCTTATTATTTTTTTATCTTTTGTACACACATAAATACATGTACTTCATACACAAATAATTTTTCAATTTCCTTTAGTATTTTTCAAAAATCCATTTCTAGTTAATTCCTTAAGAAATTAGCTACCTCACTCTTAACTCCAAAAATTCTCAACTCTTGGCAAGATCTTACACATGTTATTGTGAGTCTTCAGTTTAAATTTCATGGCCATCGGAGTTATACAACTCCGGTTATAGCGATTTTTGTCAGAAAAATGTAAATATTGAAATGGTCATAACTTGCTCAATGTAAGTCGGAATGAGCTCATTTTTGGACACAAGCTACTTTATCCCATATATTTTCATGTCCCAAAAGTTTGGAATTTAATACATTAATTAAGTTGATGAAGCTGCCCTTAAAATTTCCAGACAACCTACTTTTTGGCATTTTCAGTTTTGGCGTCCTTTGCTAAAAACAATCCACACGAAAATCTACATGGACTTTTTCAGTGATTCCACTTGGATATGTTAGAAGACTTCTAGATCTAAGTCCAAAAATTAACCACACTAAAAAATTCAAAATATTAAGAGAGATATGGTCGTTTGAATTTCATGTTACATTTTCTCAAAATTTGATTTTTCAATTTTTTGTGTTTTCTAAGAAATCTTCCTAGATCTCTTGATTAATCCAACATTAAACATCGTAAACCATTATAATACATACTAATACACCTTAAGATCAAGGATCTACAATGATCTATAATATATTACACCAAACATACACCAAATACAAGGAAAACATAACCAAGGCTAAGAAAATCAAGATTTTCTAACTTTTAAAACATAGTTTCCTTTTTCTTGCTTTTGATCTAACTTTTGATTATCAAAAATGATAGATCCAAACATATAATACTTATAAACATATAGATCTAAGATTTTGGAGTTTTGAACTATAGATCCATGTTTTGATCTAGAACAATCAAACACAAATTTCATGAACTAGTTTAAAGTTATACCTTTGCTTAAGATCTTCCTTCTTCTTCTCCCTAAGTTTATTTATGAAACTTTCAACACACAAATCTCTCTCTCATTTCTCCTCTAAGGGCTGCCGAACATCTCTCTCTCTCTCTTGATTTCATTTTGTGCTTGCTAAAAAGAAAGGAGAGAGGAATGAAATGAAAGAGAAGAGAAATGAAATGAAATGAAATGATTTTGTGTGTGTTAGTATATTTTGTATATACAATCTATATCTCCCAATCACTCTTACTCTCTCTCTCTCTCTTGCACATGATTAAGTTGTTACTTACAAGCAATAGCAAACGTGTTGGCCCATTAAATGAATGACACCTAACATAGTGGTTCACCTAATAAAGCATGCTTATCATTACATACTCCTCCCCTTTATTTTTCTTCTCATGACCAGCCAAGTGGCTTGGATTGCCCCATTTTGTTTATTCTTTTATTACTTATTTAGTTTACTTAATGTCTAAAATATCCCCTCCCTCTTGGGCTAAAAGTTGGGCTTTTATTTAATTGCTTTTGCTTACTAACTTGAATAAACTTGGGCTTCCTCCACTAATTAAATTGGGCCATTAATATACTTGCCCTATACATGTTATATTGGGCTAGCTTAATAATTTAAGTGATCTTAAATCAATTATTTACAAGTCCAATATTTAAATAAATAATTGGGCTACAAATTGGGCTACTTAAATAATTTCTTGGGCCATAAAATCAACTTAGTCCCATACTCTCTAATTTTTATCATATCCTAATCATTTAGTTAGGGTTCCATTACACACCTTTGTAAATAAATTCCTTACTCAACTATATTTAATTACTTAACCCAATTAGACTTGCTTTAATAAAATTAATAAATTGAGATAATAAACATAATCTCTTAGTGTTAGTTAATATTTTAAATACTAACATCCTTCCATCTTATAACCCTTAGGTTATTTAATTTTCATATCTAATATATATATTAGGTTACAAAACTTTATTCTTAATTCTCTTTATATGTTAAATAAATATATAAACAATACACAAAATCATATAAGTCCTTCACAAAATTTTTAAATCCATACTCTATTTCCAGTCTAGGTCTTATTATTTAACCTTTATTTAATCATTTAAAATCTTATAAATTCTCGGGTTGTCACAAATACAACAATAATAATGACATAAACTGAATAGCTTCAATAGATTTGAATAACTTTTCTTTCATCAATAAAAAATTGAATAATAATCCTTTCATCAACATTTAGAATTTTGAATATTGAAATCATCTGAGGGTCATAAGACCTTGAACTATGTCCTAGGTTAAAAATATTTCTATTTAAAACCTTTAACAGTGGTTTAGACTATGGACTTTTAACTCGTACTTAGGGGGATCAGCCCTTCGTACCATGTATTGTGCATAAACAAACGCTTTCGCATGGTAATCCCCTATTACTAGGGTTGTTCATCTCAGTATTATTTACAAGTCCGCACCAAAGAAAGTTTGTTTTGAATAAACTTATAAGAAAATTTGGAGTTCAACTATCATCAACTAAGGAGTAGTTGAATCGACTCACAATAATTAACAGTTCAATAATACAAGAATTATGAACCAAGTATAAGTCATAACAATAGACTTCATATTAAATAGGCATGCTTTAGAAATAACTTAAAGCATTTGAAAGATAGATAAACCTTGCTTGAACAATTAAGTCAAGGTTACGTCAATTCAATAATAAACTTTGATAAGATAATTGCTCAATATGGAATTTATAAAGAATACAACTGATTCGCATAATTATAATCAATAAAGATAGCTCAAGTAAGGTTTGAGTTTAGAACACTTGCTCAATGAAAGAATACAATGAAAAGACTTGCATAAACGTAAAAGAAAGGTTAAGGAAACTTGCATAATTAACAAGTTTAGGGATAAAAAACTTGCCTTAAGCGCAAGCTACACTTTACAATTACAAATCACTTTCACAATTATCCTACATATTACATTACGTTTACAACATCAATTAATTTCATAACCACTACGTTTAACCGTTGAACTTCTTACTTAAATTCAACTTAATAACATGGTTTGTAAACTTAACTTGCTTAACTAACCATATACGTGAGTCTAAACTCATAACATGCATATCATACGCATATAACACTTTAAACTATCATATTATATCCTATGATAATAATATCCAAGTACACACATAACATATTAATATGAGATTTCAAATTATCTTAAACATATCAAAAATATGTTATCTTATTGTTTAATACACTTAACATGTCATCACATTAAGTTAGCTAATCATGTACTGCATAAAAACTACTCGGAACCAAACTAACATTTTCGGACAGCTTGTAGCCCCGCTGGGGCGGGGATTTCTAGGCCAAAAGCCCCACTGGTGGGTTCCCCGGCTCGTGAACTGTGTAGAGAAATAAGCCAATTTGGCTTATTTCTCTGCACTAAAGTCCGATTTTCACTAACATAATGCATATGAAACTTTATGAAAACAAAATCTTAAACTTCTAAAATGATTTTAACATACATAAACACCACAATACATAATCAAAACACTAATTTTCATGATTTTGAAGAAAACACCATTGTTAAGCGTTCTTGACGAAAATTAACACTGTGACTTTGTTTTTAAACCAAATCCAACAATTCAAAGCATGTTATTTTTGTTTCTTGATGTATTATCATAATCTATGATCAATTTATATAATATATCACAATCTAACACGAATTTTGATAATTTAAAGTCTATATTTCAAAACTAGTTCACTATAAATTGCTATGAACATGATTTCTTCATGTTCATCATATTTACATGAATTAAACCATCTAGATTATCACATAACACCTATATAATAGTATATATATATACAATACAACCTATATAAATCATAATCACATAGATTTCATAAAAACTAATTTACAGAGGACTTAAAACATGAAAACACTGAAGAACACAAATTTAAAAATCATGGAATTAGGATTATACTCTTTCTAGCTTTCAAGGAAGATGATGATGGTGATTCTTTGTTTACAAAATCACAGAGCTTCTTCTTTCTCTTCTTTCTTCTCTCTTTTCTTTCTTTTCTTTCTATGTTCTCTGTTTTATTTCTAACACAGACTAACTTTGTTTTGTTCTTCTAAACTAACGTATATACATATAATATAACTTACATATATTATACATATAATACAAAAATATAAAATATATAACTTCCGATACATAATGACCCTTAATAAATATAATAATTGTAATTAATATATAAGTTACCATATTTTGAATTTTAAAAGCCATAAGGCTTGTTTGGCAAAACAACTTATTTAAGAACATGTTTTTAGTAGTTAAGGTCCCGTTTGGCAAAATAGAATTAAAACAGGTGCAAGGGCCTTCTTTGGCAAAACTCTTTAAAACCCTTTTCTTTATTTTGATAACTCCTTTTAACACATAGTTTAAATGTTATACTTTATTTAATTAAATCCTAACATTCTAATTTAATTAAATACAAGCTAACATTAATTAATTAATTAAAATTGCACATAATAATAAATTGCTACACAATTGCAATTCCGTTATTAATCATAATTCATGTAACGAATTAGTAAATCATTATAAACACTTAGCACATAATATTCCTCTAATTTAATTATTTTCAATTAAATTAGAATTATACTTGTGACGCCCCCAAATTCAGACCGTCACTGATCTCGAATTCGGTTCATCACGTACTAATTCTAATAATAACTAAAATCTCAAACAATGGAATAAGAGAATAATTTACATTGATATAACATAAATATTCTCGTCCCAAGTCTCAAAACTATTACTAATACACTTCATAACTTAAACCAAACACATCTTAATACATAACATTTAAATAAGTCTTAATATAACATAACAGAAACATCCTAATATAGAAAAGCACAACTACTCCATAGCCTTGCCTTCGCACTTGTCCTGTCCTGGGGTTCCACCTTGCCCTGCCCTAACTGAAATGTTTATGGGAAGCAAGAGTGAGCAACAAATTTGCTCAGCAAGTAATATGCCAATAAATATGAACAGGAATATATACAGTTCTAAATCTCAAGGGTAAAATAATAATTATTTTCTCAGGATTTCAAATAAGAATGTTATGAACAAAATAAATAGCAATGACTTCCAAATCTACTCCGTGAAGTTGAATAAGGACTACTACGGGTCGAGAAGTTACTAAAGGTTTCAAGAGTTTCAACAATTTCAAGTGAATGAATAGATATCACTAAGTGTCGCTGTGGACCAAAGATTAATAAAGAATCCAATGAATTCAAAGTTTCAAATTAATAAATATTGGATACTGAGTGGCCGCTAAGAACCACGAAATTCTACTAGAATCACCAAAAATATTTATGGTAACCCAACCAAGTATAATTAGGGGATCAACCTATCGTACCTGGAGTTATGCATAACCTACCCCACCACTGGCGGAACCCCGACTATATAGTTCCCCTTTTTACAAGGGTTGTTCAACTCAGTCAATTTATAGGAGTCCGCACCATGGTAATTGGTGTGGATTGTTTTCCAATTCATGATATTGGTCTAGCCGAATTAAATGGCGTAGACAATTTCAACAATGTATATAAGAACAATTTATGAGTTCAATACTCGCAACAATAATTCAAAGAATATAATCGTGATTTAAATACAGCTATGAAATATAAGTTTATAAGGCAAGAATTATTCTAGCACTTATTTACTCGTACGACCAAAGTTAGTACAAGCTCGAATACGTGTTCAATAAAGAGTACGAATCAAATACTTGCTCAATAAAAGAGTAGTCAGATACTTGCAATTAGTATACAAGAACGATTTCAAGGAAACTTGCACAATGAAAGAGTATAAGTTAAGGAACTTGCATACGACGTTCCTCGAATAAGTAACCACAAGGATAGGATACTTGCAACACAATAAAAGTAGAGTTCAGATACTTGCACTATAAATGAGTGTAGTCAGGAAACTTGCCTTATGCGTAGTTTATCCTCGTTAAGTAAATCAACACTTTCGAATCCTATTTATATAATACATGTATAGAATGTTTATTAGTTACTTATGCCCATATATGATATGTAAATTTAAACGCACCTATAAACGTTTAACTTAGTCGCATACTATACACATACTTCATCACATACTTTTGCGTACATATAGTACAGTTCAGTTTACAAGACATCATGAAGTCATCAACATAGTTTCTAATCTTGCTTTATAGTTCGCAAACACCTTTTAGACTTATCATTGGGAAGTTTATAATCAAACGTTCAATTCTATCACTTAGCATGCCTCTCAACACATTACTTAGCATACTGGTCATATACTACAAGTTAAAGTAATCATATAAGCTAACTGTCAAAATCAGATCAACAAACTGACTCAATCCTGATTCTAGTATGGCGCAGCTGCGCCATGACTAAGCCTAGGGCTGGCGCAGCTGCGCAGCCCTCTGGCCAAGCCAAGGCTGAGCTGCTGCCTTGTGGTTTCTGTCCGGTCATGAACGCAACATTCGCATATAATATAATAACATATTAAAGGCTTTTACATACTTTTATTGCGATCTTACACTTATTCTTGATACGCTATGGTCTTTAACTTATGATTTCAAATGAGCTAAGGCTAATCAAGATCATAAAATCACAAAGGATATAATGTTTGCCATGCATACATGTGAGGTAGTCATGATATCAGGTTGTATGTATGCTTACATAGGTCCTCATTTTATATGCACTTATTTAGTTTTGTTCATTCTTTGAAAACTCGTACGAATCATGTTTCCACGATCTTATGTCATGTCATATTAGATGGATACACATAACACATACACACAATAAAGGTCTTTCATGCTTTTACAATCATCATACGTTCACCTTAATATGTTAGGATTCTCATTTAGGATTTCTAATGAGTTACGGTCAATTGAGGATACGAAATCACAAGGTTTCTATGTTTACCATATGAACCTACGAGGTAGTCATAACATTTGTAATATGCATGCTTGCACGTATTTGATTTATTTGCATCTAGTTAATATCGCTTATTACTCTCAAACTTGTCTAGACTCATGCTCGGTTAACTTCCATTGTATCTAACACATTGTGTGTACATATAGACTAGCTTAGTGATGTTAAGAGTACTATCATGCATAACAAAATATCATAATGTATTATTTGACATGCTCATGAACGTTAGTTCTTCAAAACTTTCTAGTTTCTCTTTAAAAGTCAACTTGAACTGACTACCACATGTAAACTATATTTCACTCATGACCTACCCACATATACATGTTCATATGGTCAGAATATAAATATGATACCTATATGTTAAAGTTTATTTCAAAAACTATAATTTTCGTTTAGAAATGTCCGCTAGTGAGGCCCGTATGTTCATGTTACATTATGAAACATATATACACAATTTAGCATGCTTTTTAAACATTTTTAGGTCACAATAATATGTGTCAAAAGTCAGAACCTCAACATCATACACACATGCCAAATTTACTTTTAAAAGCTCTAAGTTCCTTTTTAAATTCTAAGTTCACTTAGCAAGGGATTTTAATGAAGTTAAAACAACCCACGCTATCTCAATAAACACATATACCCATGCTGACATATTTCTCATGCTGGCCTAAGTAGTGTATCTAAGTTAACAATGACCAGATTGCAAACTAAAGCAGGAATTGTCCCTAGAGGCCGGCGCAGCTGCGCTGCACCTCAGTTATAAACCGGCGCAGCTGAGCCTTGCTTCAGCCAGCACCAGTGAGTTCCCTGCTTCGGCAGGTTTCAGCCCAAATCACAAAATTTCCTACGAATTTGCTATTAGACTAATTACATTAACTTTTTAACACTTGTATTAGCTTATATGACAACCAATTTAACATTATCAAATCACCAAATCATAAATTCCCACTAAAATCAAGAATTAATAATTCTCAGAAATTTCAAAAAATAAGAGTTGAAGAACAATGAAATATACCTTCTAATAACTTGTGAATGAGCTTGCTGCTAATGAACTTCTCGATTCACAGACTTCTTACAATACAATGCACTAACTCTATATCTTATACTTACATATTCTCAACAATTGAAATGAAGAAGGAGAGATGCCTTATTTGTGACACCCCCGAATCCGGGTCCTCTGACCCTGGTCCGGTCGCCACGATACAATACTAACATCCACCTCTAACAACATACGATAACTAAAAATGCGGAATATAATAGACGTACGTTGTTCATTCAAAAGGTGTTACTAGTCCCAAGATTCGATAACCTTAATACATCAATACAAACATACCCTAGAATAAACATTAGGGTTCATATTACATTAACAGTAATTAAACTAGACATAAAGATAAAGCCTGCTCCTTGCAAACCATCCTAAATCTTTCCTTTACCCTTGTCCTTCCCTGAGGGCTCGGGCTTAACTGCAATATAAGTCATGATATAGCAAGAATGAGCAACAAGTTTGCTCAGCAAGTTTAGATACAATAATAAAGGATATATCATGATGAATGGAAAAATATCTGACAACGATTTCAACAAAATGAATATCTTAAAGATTCAACAATATGAATATTAAAACGATTCAATAATATGAATATTTGTAAGGTTCAACAACCTGCATGATTCAACACTATGAACATCTGAACAATTTAACAATATGAATATTAAAAGCAAAGATAATAATTGCCTTTAGAATGACTGATAGTCGAGTAGACTCTGAACTATAACTTTCCAATGGGTTCAATAGCTAATTGACCCTTTTTAGAATTACTGGCTTCTGGCTACAGAAACTTAGTACCTCGAGGAGATCAGCCTCGGGCACAACGTGAATATGCATAACACTTAAATCTGCTTACTTGTATCATATATATTAGATACCTGGGCACACTCCCACATATGAGGGGTGTTCTGTTCCGTCTAAGAATCCTTACCATCAATTGGTTTGGATAGCTTCAAAGAAAACTTCATACACTAGTCTGACCGAGCAAAGGTTCAGACACTTACTGACATATTTCAAGAAATTTAGGACCTTGAATAATGTACAAGTCCAAGACTGTACGAGCTCAAATGCACTAGGTGCGGACATCAATAATATCAATGTGGAATAATCGATAAGTAATTAAACCACTAAATAACATGCTTGGAAATAAAGTTCAAGCAATTAAGTAAACAACTTTCGATTCAACAATAACCTACTCAATACAAAATGAGAAGGATAGAGAACTTGTACAAAGTGAAGTTTAGAATTTGCACAATATAGGAATTTGTGTAAGTTCGGGGAACTTGCACAATACTCAATGTGTGAAGTTCGGGGAACTTGCACAATAATCAACATGTGAAGTTCGGGGAACTTGCACAATACTCAACGTGTGAAGTTCGGGGAACTTGCACAATACTAGATTCCTTGCATAAAATAAATGCATAGGCTTAGACACTTACGACATCAAAGAGTGAAATTCGAGGAATTTCACCATAATAGATCCTTTGCATAAAGTAAATGCATAGGTTAGAAAATTTGCTTACAACCTTCTTTGGGTAAAGTAAACACAAAGATAAGATACTTCCACAATATACGAGTTTGTATAAATTTAGAGAACTTACATAATGAAGTTCGGGAATTTACAAAATAACGAAAGTGTGAAGTTCGGGGAACTTTCACAATACTCAAAATGTGAAGTTCGGAGAACTTTCACAATACTCAAAATGTGAAGTTCGGGGAACTTTCACAATACAATAATAACCTGCTCAAAACAATATGAGAAGGATAGGAACTTGCACAATAAAGGTGAAGTTTAGAATCTCGCTTACTCGAGTAATTGAATAAAGTAGTGCAAGGATTTAAAATATTTGCACAATAAAAGTAGGGTTCGGATACTAGCTTACAATATCCGTTGAATAAAGTAATACAAGGGTCTAGGGTACTTGCATTCAATAGCACAATTAAATGAAGTTAGGAAACTTGCAATATAATAATACCCTGCTCAATATAAAATTGAGTAAAGTTAGGGAGACTTGCACAAATAATAAGTGTAAGTCAGGGAAACTTGCGTGTATGCTCAGCTACAAATAATTCTAGCTTTAATTTAAACGGCGTGGGGACGACCTAATATTAACAAGTCGATCTCTCCAATTAGTATAAGTTTGCACATACAAGAATCTAATCATTATATAATTCTATCACATAAGATCACATTCAATATCAAACATACCATTTATAGCATCATAATATGTTAACTGTTAAAATCCGACTTAAGCAAATTGCTCGGGTTTGAAAGTGTCCCGGCGTAACTCTAGCATGCAACTATTGCCATTAAACCAATACACATGCTTATCAATTATAATCTCTCATTCGAAACTAGCATGCTCATCCTAATCCAATTTTAGAGTCATATATTATCATGCCGGTAAACCTCAAGTTAAACAAGTTCATACTTCAAAGGTTTACTACTCCGGTCATACTATCTTATAATGAGACTAAACAATACTAGATATATATGCTCGAGTATATTACACAAATATAAATCACATAGTTCCTATTTGAAGTTCATTTTCTATGATTAAGCATGCATAGTTGAAATCTGTGTTTAACCAAGTGCGGTTCATGTTAATATGTCTATAGGCATAATGACATCCTAATGAACATGCTTGCATGATTATAATACAATTCACATGGTAATCAATGCTAATTAGCTTCCACATTCTAAGTTTCCATTTGCAAAGTACACTAAGTTAAAAAGACAATACGGTACATGTAACGCATCTCGTAACCATTACTCACAGGTATTAGAATGCATACAATAAGTTATATGTATTTAAGTGGTCACAATCTAAAAGACACAAGTCTTGGTTAAGTTTACTTTGAAAGTCTTTAAGTTTCGCTTGAAAAATCTCTTGAAGCTTTCAATCACGTATGCTAACGTGTTTAACATTTTAAACATACATTTCAAGTTAATATAAACCATGCTATTATGCTCGCAAAAAATTAGAATAGTAACATGGCATAGCATGTCAAGGTTTGTGTTTCATTTTTGTTAGGAACGTGCATTAGTAAGGTTCATATGATCATAATTCATTAGGGAACCTACATACGCGAGTTAGCATACTTCTCATACATCTTTAAATCATACTACTATGCTTGCAAAGTCAGAACACTAACATGCTTCATATATGTTACGTTCGTTCACGAAATCTTAAGTTTATTTCAAAATCATAAGTGATATGTCAACCATGTGTATCATCATTGTTATGCCTATTCAATTACTTGTATATACTCCTATAAGTGTATTAAGTCTGTTCATATGCCTGCTCTAAGGGATAATGCATGATAGTATACAACAGGCTTGCATCAGAAGAAGAAAACCAGCAACTGGTACTGGCGCAGCTGCGCCGCTGGCCAGTGCAATACTGGCGCAGCTGCGCAGGCTGGCGGCCAGACCAGAAGCTGCTTCCTGCTTGGCAGACTCACATACCATCTCAAAATTTTCCAACGAAATTGATTCAATCACAACACATTGCTATTCTAACACCTTTAGAAGTTTATATAAAACTAAATTAACATCTTCCATAGTTCAATTAACATTTCACTCAACAAATTAAGAATCAAGGATTTAGCAAGTTTATAGAAAATGAGGACAAGAATGGAAATGGTAGAAAGTATACCTTTGTAAATTGAAACTGACTTGCCACTAAACCAATCCACCCTCACTGATGTTTCTCTAAACAACTTACACATATATGAAATCTCAGCATTGCAAATCATGAAGGGGAGAGTTCTTATATAGACAAACATATAACCAGTCAATGCAATACTCTACCAAATCAAACCCATGAATTGTAAGGTTGTTCAATGGACAAGAGAGAGTTGGTGAGAAGTGGATGGATTCAATCATCAAACCCACTCCTCTCCTAATCATTATGGCTAGCATGAGTTTGGGAGACTAAGATGGAATAGGCTTCTAGCCTTTTTGTATAATACGCGAATGAGAAGGAGGAGCAATTGGGCACCCCATATGGGACAAGTAATAAGAACTCAGCCACTTGCAAAGTATATAGTGTATATGTCCAACACTTAATTATATAATGAATACACTAGGTTATATAATACACATAGTATATATTTAGGCTATAAATAATGTAAATTCACAATTCCAATGGGCAAATAATAACACAATGTAATCAAATATATAATAACATATATTCCATGTACATTTTACTAACACCAAATATAAAGCAAGTGGGTATTATTATAATAATAACTGTTATTATAATAATTATAATAACTTATTGAAATCACTTATCAATTAATAATGTTATTGATATATTATAAAGTAATATGGTATACATATTAATGTCTATCCATGTATTGTCACATGCTCTTATGTACACATTACACTTATCAATCTCACATAATACAATTAAGGTTACTATATAGTCTATATATAATATACATAGCCATATCAAAGGTCATCTTGTATAATATACCTTATAGATAACTATCATATAATAAAGGTTTAATATAACATATACTTGCATATAACAATTAATCAATTAACCAAGTAAATATAATATTATATATTTATTAATCTCTTACTCATTAATTATTATTTATTCATAATAATAATTAATCATCACATTATCAATTAATTACTCAAATATAAATAATTAATCTCGATTAAATCTCTACACTATATTCAAGAAATTTGAATATATAATTTACTAACGCTTTTATCAATATTCTGATATAAAAGTCTCAGGGTTAATCTACTAATTTAAATAACCATTAGTGATTCCCTTTAATAAAAATCCTAGCATTTATTTGCATAGGTTAAATCACGTAAGCACATAACCACAAAAGGTTTAAATAAGTTTGAAAAATTAACTCTCAAAAATTTAAAATCACATGTAAAATTAATAAGGAGCCTAAAATTCTTGGTCGTTACATTATTTATAGAGAAATGGTTACATAGTCCATGTCTTTGATCATCAAATCAAACTAACGGGAAGAACAAGAACTATGTGGGTAAGGGAGGGTGGTTGAGTAGTTGGTGAATTCCACTATTGAAGCCACTCCCCTCATAATGATTATGGGCTAGAATACTGAGTTTAAGAGAAGAGGTAGTAGACTAGCTTGGAGTTTTCACGTGAAGAGAATGAGTGATGACTCTTAATTATGGGGCAACAATATACAAGCTCAGCATTTGGTAACATGAAGTGTATCAACATTAAGGCTTTGTACAATTTCATGCAATATATACATAGGTTATAATTTAAATGCCACAATACAATTCACATAAATAATACTCCAATGTAGTAAATGTAATTCGTACATATATAATCCATGTACCTTTTATCATATAACATTATCTCCTTTATTATTAAATTTTATTAATCAACAATTATTATTTATATTCATGATACATTTATCTTACCGGTATAATTTAATCGGATATTATCTCATTACACTGTATCCCTTATTTATTAAATTACCTACCATATAGTCATGATGTCTCACGTTAATGTATATTCACATCGTCACATAGGCATTTCATGTAACTCATATAATTTATTTAGTCATAACATATAGTTATATATGTATAGTCACATTGCATTACACTTCATATAACATATAGGTAGCTATTATATATTATGCTTGAACATTGTAATTAATATAATCTCATTATATTAATAACTTACTTATTTATTTTATAATGGCAATTAATTAATTAATAAAATATTAATCAATTCCTTCCTCATAAATTAATGAAGTTATTAATCTCCATAATAATTAACTAACATTTATATGATTAATTATCACGTTGAATAAATATAAATCTTATTATATTTATAAACAAGTTGCTTATTATCATTATATTATTCGCAATAATAATAATCAATACATTATCAATTAATCATCATTAATATTCTATTTTCTCATAATAGAAAGTAAATAACAATTAATATCGATTAATTGTTCACGTAGTAATTCCCTCATGACTTTACCCTTATTAATTATTATTATACGATAAATAATCACATTCTCCAATAGTTTAATAAATACAAATCTTATTATATTTATAAATCATTTTGTTAGTATTATATTATTACTTGCAAAAATAATAAATCAACAGATTATTATTATATTTCTCATAATAATAATTAATAATTAATATAAATTAACTGTTCACTTAATAATTTATTTACTCTATAATTGATTATTATTCATAATAACACTTAATAACATTATTGTATAATTAGCTATCACATGTATTGCACTCAACAAATAATCAATTAAATATAACTCTTATCATATTCATCAATTATTTACTCGTAAATGTTTTGTTACTCATAATAACATATTATAAATATTTATTTATAAATATGCTATTACTAATTACGACGATTAATTAATAATGTAATATTAATTAATCCTTCACTTATTAATTCCTTCATCATTTAATTAATTAAATCACCACCCTTTCCCTTCTCATGCCACACAAGGCATTCTACAAGTTCGTTGAATTCCTCCATATTTTCTTCTAAATTCAATTTAATATAATCGAATTACTTTTCTCATATCTCCTTATAAACATTTATGTTTCAATAAATATCCGTTCTCTTATTGTATCAATAAATAAAAAAAATTTATTCAAGAAATTCACGGTTCTTACATCCTCCCCCCTTATAAAAATTCCGTCCTCGGAATTGGTACAAGGTTACACAATAGATGGGGATAGTCCTTCACCATCCTATTTTCTAATTCCCACGTGGCCTCCTTGACATCGTAGTTTCGCCAAAGCGCTATCACAGAAGATATAATTTTATTTCTTAATATATGTTCTTTCCTATCTAGTATTTGGACAGGAATTCCTCATATGTCAGATTCTTTCCTACTTGATTGGCTCATAGGGTATCACACGCTTATAATTAGGCTTATATGATCGTAAGACAGAAACATGAAACATACTGTGGATATGTTTCAGTTCAAGAGGTAAGGCTACCTCGTACGCCACTTTGCCTACTCTCTTCAATACGTCAAAAGGTTTCACGAACCTCAGACTCAATTCTTCTTTCTTACCTTATCTTATCTTCCCTTCATAGGGAAACATTTAAGAAATACAAAACTACCATCTTCAAAATCTTGATTATGACAATGCCAATCTGCGTATTTCCCATGTTGATCTTGAGCTGCTACTAATCTGGCTCTTTTTATCTTCACATCATCTGCCATTCGTCGTACTAAATTCGATCCCAATTGAAGTCGTCGTTCTCTGACCTCATCCCAACATAGCGGTGTTCTGCACTTTCTTTCGTGGAGAGTTTCGTACGATGGCTTACCGATATTCGTATAATTATTACTATAAGCGAATTCTACCAAGGGTAAGTGATCTTCCAAGTTAATCGTTGAAATCCATTACGCAAGCTCTTTCAAAACTTTGAAGTGGAGAGTGGGTTTCGATCATAAATTATTAACATTGATATGTGTCGCAAAATAATTTTCTTTACGTGTGAGTTTGCTAACTGATTTAAATTGAATCGAATACCTATAGGTAGAAAGCGCGTCGTCTTCTTTAATCGGTCGATGCATTCTACAACTTCTCATCTCATATTGACCACCAATAGTGTCTTCGAAGATCCCGGTACATTTTCGTGCTTCCTGGGTAAACAAAATATGTCCAACTATATGCCTCATGAAAACTCTTATCTCGCAATTTTATTTACGGTTGACTCTCACGCTCGATCTATAATTCTCAAGATACCATTATTATTTCTTCTGAACTTTTTCTCTTTATCTTCTCGTACTTTTTGTCTTTATCTTGTTATCCCTTCACTCTATCCAACAACGCTAGACAAACCTCCGTTATAAACTTCCCTTTGGACTCTCTGGGTCCCTTCACTTCTATTTCCAATCTCTTCATCTTCCTGATTAGTTCCTCTCGAGTTATCAACTTGAATAATTTCTCCATTCCCTTTTCCTACTTAGCATATCGGCTACTACGTTTGCCTCTTCCAGGTAATAGAGAATTTTGCAATGGTAGTCTTCGTCTGCTCCCAATTACTTACCGCCTTTAACTCTGCCGGATCTGACGTGCCCTAAAACTAACCTTCTCCTTGACATACAACACTGGTGCTCACCAAGGGAAAACACACTCGATTGAATATTTTCTTAATCTAACATTTCTTGCAATTGTATTATCAATTCTTCATTTCTACCGGCGCCATAAGATAGGTGCTTTCAAAATCAGTGCAGTCTCCGGTACTAAATCTATTACGACCTATTTTCTCTATCTGGCGGAAGGCAGGGCAGATCTTCTGGGAATATATTTTGAAATTCTGGTTCTACTAATACATTATTTATTTCTACTTCTGTTCTCTTAGTATCTATAATAAAAGTGAAATAATCTACACCGACTTTTCTTAACAATATCTTAGCCTGCATCATCGTAAGGCAACACAATTGCCTAAATGACGAGCTACCATAAAACACTTCCTTAGACCGGTTTGGAGTCTAAAGGTTCACATTTTTCTTCTAACAGTCAATTATCGTAGTATGGTTATATAATCAGTCCATTTTTAGTATCCCATCACACTTTCCAAATTTTATCGGAATCAAGTCTATGCTTAGCTTACGTTCCCTAATTTTTGAGCAATAATATCGACAAACGAATATCTACGGGAATTACTTCCTTATTCGCAACTTCTACGTTTAAAGGATCTTCTAATCGTTCTTGGGGTAACTTAGTCGTCTCATAATTCTTCAGATGAAAAAGGAAAAGATAGCACTCAGATTAGATAATATATACGCATTTATATTATAGATTAAGACAACACCTGATATCACGACTTGGAATGCCACTGCATCATGTATCATAACGTTAGTCGTACTTGGCATTGGTTCACTCGATTGAGCTAGTTTGATTATTGTCGGCTTCCCGCTATGGCTTCCTTTGTTGCTGTCTTCTTCCTTCCTTCCTTTCTTTGGGCAGTTCTTAACCTGATGATCTGTTGACTTACAAGCAAAGCATCCTCTGATCTTCTTCAGGTTTAGGCAATTTGGGGAAATATGCCCTTCCTGGCCGCAGTTATAGCAAACGTCTCGTCCCTTCCAGCACTATCCTTGATGACTCTTTCCACATTTCGGGCAAACCTTGTTCTTTTTCTTGAGTCCTTTTTGGTGACTTCCCCTCGAATTGTTGTTGATGTTGTTGTTGTCCCGTCTTCTTTTGTTTTTGTTTCCCTTCTCGTTCGTTTCCTTCTGTCGATAACGTATTTGACGTTTTTAAGATCCATACGCAAAACAATCTATGGTTTTCTCCTCCCTAGGACAGTTAGGAGAAATATTATCATCTTCGAATAAAATATAATTTCATTGTATGGAATGAAAATATATTTCATAACACTTCTAGATTTCTAAAAAAACTCTACATGAGTTTTATCTCCTTCTATTCTCTAAATTCTTCTAAGGTTATATCCTAAGGACTCTCGCTCCTAAGGTTTATAACCTGCAGTTTTGATACCAACCTGTGACGCCCCCAAATTCAGACCGTCACTGATCTCGAATTCGGTTCATCACGTACTAATTCTAATAACAACTAAAATCTCAAACAATGGAATAACAGAATAATTTACATTGATATAACATAAATATTCTCGTCCCAAGTCTCGAAACTATTACTAATACACTTCATAACTTAAACCAAACATATCTTAATACATAACATTTAAATAAGTCTTAATATAACATAACAGAAACATCATAATATAGAAAAGCACAACTACTCCATAGCCTTGCCTTCGCACTTGTCCTGTCCTGGGGTTCCACCTTGCCCTGCCCTAACTGAAATGTTTATGGGAAGCAAGAGTGAGCAACAAATTTGCTCAGCAAGTAATATGCCAATAAATGTGAACAGGAATATATACAGTTCTAAATCTCAAGGGTAAAATAGTAATTATCCGCTCAGGATTTCAAATAAGAATGTTGTGAACAAAATAAATAGCAATGACTTCCAAATCTACTCCGTGAAGTTGAATAAGGACTACTACGGGTCGAGAAGTTACTAACGGTTTCAAGAGTTTCAACAATTTCAAGTGAATGAATAGATATCACTGAGTGTCGCTGTGAACCAAAGATTAATAAAGAATCCAATGAATTCAAAGTTTCAAATTAATAAATATTGGATACTGAGTGGCCGCTAAGAACCACGAAATTCTACTAGAATCACCAAAAATATTTCTGGTAACCCAACCAAGTATAATTAGAGGATCAACCTATCGTACCTGGAGTTATGCATAACCTACCACACCACTGTCGGAACCCCGACTATATAGTTCCCCTTTTTACAAGGGTTGTTCAACTCAGTCAATTTATAGGAGTCCGCACCATGGTAATTGGTGTGGATTGTTTTCCAATTCATGATATTGGTCTAGCCGAATTAAATGGCGTAGACAATTTCAACAATGTGTATAAGAACAATTTATGAGTTCAATACTCGCAACAATAATTCGAAGAATATAATCGTGATTTAAATACAGCTATGAAATATAAGTTTATAAGGCAAGAATTATTCTAGCACTTATTTACTCGTACAACCAAAGTTAGTACAAGCTCGAATACGTGTTCAATAAAGAGTACGAATCAAATACTTGCTCAATAAAAGAGTAGTCAGATACTTGCAATTAGTATACAAGAGCGATTTCAAGGAAACTTGCACAATGAAAGAGTATAAGTTAAGGAACTTGCATACGACGTTCCTCGAATAAGTAACCACAAGGATAGGATACTTGCAACACAATAAAAGTAGAGTTCAGATACTTGCACTATAAATGAGTGTAGTCAGGAAACTTACCTTATGCGTAGTTTATCCTCGTTAAGTAAATCAACACTTTCGAATCCTATTTATATAATACATGTATAGAATGTTCATTAGTTACTTATGCCCATATATGATATGTAAATTTAAACGCACCTATAAACGTTTAACTTAGTCGCATACGATACACATACTTCATCACATACTTTTGCGTACATATAGTACAGTTCAGTTTACAAGACATCATGAAGTCATCAACATAGTTTCTAATCGTTGCTTTATAGTTCACAAACACCTTTTAGACTTATCATTGGGAAGTTTATAATCAAGCGTTCAATTCTATCACTTAGCATGCCTCTCAACACATTACTTAGCATACTGATCATATACTACAAGTTAAAGTAATCATATAAGCTAACTGTCAAAATCAGATCAACAAACTGACTCAATCCTGATTCTAGTATGGCGCAGCTGCGCCATGACTAAGCCTAGGGCTGGCGCAGCTGCGCAGCCCTCTGGCCAAGCCAATGCTAAGCTGCTGCCTTGTGGTTTCTGTCCGGTCATGAACGCAACATTCGCATATAATATAATAACATATTAAAGGCTCTTACATACTTTTATTGCGATCTTACACTTATTCTTGATACGCTATGGTCTTTAACTTATGATTTCAAATGAGCTAAGGCTAATCAAGATCATGAAATCACAAAGGATATAATGTTTGCCATGCATACATGTGAGGTAGTCAAGATATCAGGTTGTATATATGCTTACATAGGTCCTCATTTTATATGCACTTATTTAGTTTTGTTCATTCTTTGAAAACTCGTACGAATCATGTTTCCACGATCTTATGTCATGTCATATTAGATGGATACACATAACACATACACACAATAAAGGTCTTTCATGCTTTTACAATCATCATACGTTCACCTTAATATGTTAGGATTCTCATTTAGGATTTCTAATGAGTTACGGTCAATTGAGGATACGAAATCACAAGGTTTCTATGTTTACCATATAAACCTACGAGGTAGTCATAACATTTGTAATATGCATGCTTGCACGTATTTGATTTATTTGCATCTAGTTAATATCACTTATTACTCTCAAACTTGTCTAGACTCATGCTCGGTTAACTTCCATTGTACCTAACACATTGTGTGTACATATAGACTAGCTTAGTGATGTTAAGAGTACTATCATGCATAACAAAATATCATAATGTATTCTTTAACATTCTCATGAACGTTAGTTCTTCAAAACTTTCTAGTTTCTCTTTAAAAGTCAACTTGAACTGACTTACCACATGTAAACTATATTTCACTCATGACCTACCCACATATACATGTTCATATGGTCATAATATAAATATGATACCTATATGTCAAAGTTTATTTTAAAAACTATAATTTTTGTTTAGAAATGTCCGCTAGTGAGGCCCGTATGTTCATGTTACATTATGAAACATATATAAACAATTTAGCATGCTTTTTATACAATTTTAGGTCACAATAATATGTATCAAAAGTCAGAACCTCAACATCATACACAAAGGACAGATGATGGAATCTGTTATACACAGGGAGCACCAAGAAGGATTGGTGATTCAACCCCCTGTTGCAAAATACCGGTGTATATTATCGTCAGGATAGACATCGGAAGCACCCACTAAGGTAACTCGGCAATAGAGATATGTCCCCAGTAGAGGAGCCTTCAGAAGTGTACAACGGCATCAGTCGAAGGAAAATATGCCCTACGGAGAGTATTGACAGACGGGGGAAACCATTAGTCTCAAATCAAGGTATCATCAATAATATCATCCCCATCAGAGTCAACAAGTCCATCATGGATAACGTCATCCCCAGCAGAAAGAGACGAGAACAATCTGTGATAACCTAACTCTGATAACCTATCAGTGATATCCTACCAGTAACTGCCTGACAGTGCTGCCCTAAGGGTTATCATGAATGAAGTCATTCCCAGCAGATAATGACGTAAGCAGTCATTGATAGCCCCATTCCCCTCGAAGGAATCTAACCTTCATCACATATCATGCCATGCATTGCATTAAATTTGCATTCATCATATTCCCAATGTCTAGCAATCTTTATCCTGTTCATTTTATTACATTACATAAACATGATAAAGAGGGGCATCTGTAGACATTCTGAATTTTCTTCAAGTTTGTTATAGACAATCGAGATTTTGTGTTCCTATTACTAACCCTGCAGGAAGGTAAAACAATCAACTCAGCCCGGTCTCAACCCGGGAGGTACAGGTCAGCCACGGTCTCAACCCTGGAAGTACAGGTCAACCCCGATCTCAACACGGGAGGTACAGGTCAGCCCCGGTCTCATCCTGGGAGGTACAGGTCAACCCCGGTCTCAACCCGAGAGGTACAGGTCAACCCCGATCTCAACTCGTGAGGTATAAGTCAGCCCTGGTCTCAACCTAGGAGGTACAGGTCAGCCCAGGTCTTAACCCGGGAGGTACAGGTCAACCCCGATCTCATCCTAGGAGGTACAGATTAGCCCAGGTCTCAACCTGGGAGGTACAGGTCAGCCCTAGTCTTAACCTAGGAGGTACAGGTCAGCCCCGGTCTCAACCCGAGAGGTACAGTTTAGCCCCGGTCTCAACCCGGGAGGCACATGTCAGCCCCGATCTCAACCCAGGAGGTACAGGTCAGCCTCGAATTCAACCTGGGAGGTATAGGTCAACCCCGGTCTCAACCCGTGAGGTACAGGTCAGCCCTGGTCTCAACTCAGGAGATACAGGTCAGCTCTGGTCTCAATCTGGGAGGTTTAGGTCAGCTCCAATCTCAACCCGAGAGGTATAGTTCTGCCCCGATCTCAACCCAGGAGGTACAGGTCAGCCCCGGTCTCAACCCGTGAGGTGCAGGTCAGCCCCGGTCTCAACTCGAGAGGTACAGGTCAGCCCCGATCTCAACCCGGGAGTTACATGTCAGCCTCGGTCTCAACCCAGGAGGTACAGGTCAGCCCCAGTCTCAACCTGGGAGGTACAAGTCAACTCCGGTCTCAACTCGGAAGGTACAGGTCATCCCCGGTCTCAACCCGGGAGGTCAGGTCAGCCCCGGTCATAACCCGGGAGGCCAACTCAACTTCAAAGACAAATCCGAAGCCTCACATCATCTCTAAAGGAAAACCTGGAAGGACCAAGTTAGCCTCAAAGACAAACCTGAGGACAAACAGAATCAACTGGGATCCAAACCTTTGAAACAACCCCAGGAAGTCAGCTGAAGGTCATGCCATCATTGAAGGCAACCTCGGAAGGGGCAAAACTATCATTTTAGCATGTTGAAGCCGATTCGGTCAAACTCAAGCCGAATTGATGTCACTAAGGTCAGAACAAACTATAACAATGATCACGAGTGGAAACAGCGTAAGACAGCTCAACAGATAAACTGCGAGGAATCGAAGACCTGGTTATGAACCCGTCTTTTTGGACTCAGAAAAGGTTTACTCCCATGTCATTGCGATGCTATCGGTGAGGGCTTTTCGGAAAGGTATCGCACACCTCAAACGGACGATCCAATCAAAACTTAGAAAGTTTCGAATCTGACCGCGCGTTGCTCAGAGTGCACGTAATTCAATGCAACGGGACCCGCCACATGGAGCCACACCTCTACCTGTGGCTGCTGAAGGTAGAGCTGCTTCTTCCGGGTCTATATATATGAGGTGACCCCCAACTCATTTCACAATCAAAAAACGCTCTGAACCTCTGCCCGTTTGTTTTCTCAGCCCCACTCTTGTACTCCAAATCCAAATTTTATTACTCCAACATGTAGATATACTCATATACTACCACATATCAAAAATTAATCGGTAAAAACGGACGCTTAAAGACTATAATTTGGCAAAAAGCCCGTGTAGCAGTCCATTATGAGTATTTTTACGATCAACAAGTTTATATTACTTCATTACACTTTTATACACTTGCACGTTAAGTTTCACTTTCTGATTATGCCCGGAACTTAGTTCCGTGGCCGTTTTTGCTTACTTTTTGTACATTTTCGTATATAAACTCATTTTCTGGCATTTCTACAACTCGGATCGTCGATCCATCGCTTCTAACAGCTTTCATATACATATTTCTTTGTTTCTAGCAACTTCGTCGGACTGGGTTATCTTCCCAGTCCGGGTTTGGCTTTTTAATGTATATATTTAACTATATATATACTAACTTTTCAATTCTGTCAAGCCCGAATGTCAAATCTGAGGTAGTTTACTGCTTTTATATATATAACTATATATATATATATATATATATATATATATAATCTTTTCTGACTTATTTGGGCCTGGATTTATACTTCGTGGCCTTTTTATTGCTTTAATATATATATATATATATATATATATTAACGATATATATTATTATTTACATTTCAGTTTGACCTAGATCATTCTGTGGCCTTTTTACTACTTTTATAAATATATATATACTTACATTTTCTGTCTGGGCAAAGGATAGAATGTCCGTCGCCCTTTACAACTTTTTTATATATATATTTACATTTCGTCAAGCCTGGATTACTCCGTGGCATTTTGCAACTTATATATATATATATATATATATATTTCAATTCTGTCCAACCTGAATTATTTCATGGCTTTTATACAGCTTTTATAAATATATATATATATATATATATATATATAAAAAAAAATTTACATTCCAGTCCGGGCATTGGAGTGAAAACACACCGCCTTTTACCGCTTTTATATATATTTTTTCATTTTGTCAAGCCTGGATCATTCTGTGGCTTTTTATAGCTTTTATAAATATATATATAAATATATTTCAGTACGGGCATCGAAGTGCAAACCCATCGCCATTTACAACTTTCATATATATATAATTATATATACATTCTTTACTCATTTTGATTAAATTGTTGCTTTAAATATTCATTTGATATGAATCGGCATTGATATTTCTGCGGGCAAACTAGATTTCTTTAAATCTCGCCAACTCTAGCTTTCAAACAGTTTAAAATAGGTCCAGACAGAACCAGGAAGCTAGAATGGTTGAGATTTATTTAAATCTAGCATTTTTCTAGTTTCAGTTATAAAAGCTACCTCGCGGCCCTTAGATCGCTATCTAGTGGGAACGAGACATTTCGTCCATTTGCGAGCCAGGATTTACTGATGAATCCTTGGTTCTGGCGACATCTGGGTGTAAATGTATATTTTTGTACATGTTTGAACTGTGCAGGTTCTTATTGGCTTCCCTCTGTGAGCTTAGGAATACTGGGATTCATGATCAAACTGATCAGAATTTGATTTCCATGATGGACATACTCCACTTTACAAATGTACCCTGCCAATTTTTCTATAAAATATACATCCAAAAGACCTTAAAATTGTTATCCGGGTTTAAGGTCTCAACATAATGAGAATATGATTTGTTGTGTCAGAGTCACTCCGATGGCTGTTATGCCTATGAGAAGACTGACACTTGTATATATTTTATGGTCGAGGATGCTTTGCATCCCAACAATCACCATTTAAATTGAGCCAAAAGGCTAAAAAGATAAAACTGAAGTATCGATATGTTTCAATTCCTATGTTAGCGTAAGGGTTTGAAAACCTGCTTTCAAAACATCATTTTAATAATCTTATCTAAAAAAGAGACTTTTGAAAATCAAATCAAACCCTTCGTATATAGGTTCAATGAAGTCTGTCCATGCTTTCAATCAATCAAACATATGCCCAATTCCTTCCAGCATTCACACACACATTACAGATTTAATAGGGAAATATTGAAAAGATGCGGTACCGTGTTTACACGGGAGTTGTGGGGTGCCTAACACCTTCCCCACACTTAACCAAGCCCCCAAATTCAAAACTTTGATTTCAAAGATCAAGTCTCGACAGTGTCCAGCAATTGGGCCTCCTTTGTAAACAAAACTCGATTGAGTTGGTACAACCATTTCAAAATCTACCAACTGACGACTCTGTAAAACGTTCAAATCGTCGACATGATATATGTTGGCCTTTTCCTAAAAAACCCCTTCAAAACCTTTTTCACAAATAAAAAGAATAAGGGTAGGCAAAACTTAGGAAGAGAGAAAGATTCGGGTTTGACCAGACCCGCACTTTTCCACCGACGTCGACAGTTTGAACGTAAGAGAATGAAGAGTAATAAATAACTTGTAAACGTTGAAAAGCCGAGTTAAGGGTAATAACTTAAATAACGTTCTGAGTCATATGGACCAGATGTTGTAAGAATGTAACGAGGATTAACTTAACGAACATTATAGTTATAATGGTTCGGATAAGTTAAGTCTAAATTATAATGTGATCCTAGTCTATAATGGTTGAGATATAGTACCTGGGCTAAACGATTCCGTCAAAGAGTGACGGTTAATACGAACTAGCAACCGATCTAACTCACTATGAAAGACAGTGTAGACGAAATAAAAAACTAGTTTGTTGGTTGTTTGTGGGAAACCACTCAGTGTACTATATTGAATACTATTAGAGACTCGTTGTGTGCTAAGTGTAGATGTTATGAGAAGAAGATAAGAATGTGAATTATCATAAAAGATAATCGTAAGGTTATGACATTTTCGTATGTCATAACAACCGAAGGAATGAAAGTAAAGTTGGTCGTGTAAACTTAGATGATAAGAACGCGAACCATAAGAAGTAAAGTAAAGTTAAGCTAATGCATAAGTCAAGTATATGACTAATGGATATGTGTTTTCCTTATGTGTTATATGGGGATGTGATGAACGGTATAGCGTAAGCAGTATGCAGTGCTAAGGCAAGTTTCCTAACTTCATTCATATTTTATTATGAATGCTAGTTTCTTAACTTCCTTAGATGTCGAACATGTGGAAGTATTTCGTATGTGAAAATGTGTGTTATTTATACAAAGTGGTTGTATGTATGAGGCCTTGTGCCACAATGTTAACACTTCGGTGTTTCTATGAAATGAAATGTTCAATGTAAAAGGGTGCAGTTTATTTATGAACTGTTCTTGTTAAGTTTGTGCTAATGATTCTAAACAGACATAATATATATGAAAAAGGTAGAAGGATGAAAGTATGATAAAGTAAATGTGATGTATATATTAAAATGATAGGAATCAGAACGTATTCCTATTATTTGAGCTGCTTCATAACCATTGTTCGGTTATTGAAGTCTTAAAATAATTTTGATTCTTGCTTTGGTTGTTATTCAACTACTATAACTTACTAAGCAATTGAATGCTCACACTTGCTTAAAATAAAAATATTTTCAGCGAACAACGGTAGTATATATTAAAGGACCTAGTGAAGATTAAGATGATCGATGTCCTGCTAAGGTGAGATGCTATGGTTGTGAGCACCATTAGCGTCACAAGATGAAGTACTATTCAGGTTATGAACAAGCGAGAAGATCAAGCCAAGACTTGTATAATAGTTAGTTAAAACTATTCTGCAGATATAGTGACTAGCTAAGTCACGATTGTAAGATGCTAAGAATAATGTAATTATAATTATTTTTAATGAAAAAAGTTTTTAAGGTAATAGAACCTGGGAATTGATGAATATATCATTAGTCTTTAAAATATAATGATGTATGTATGGAATGAGAAGTACTCGTAATGTACAGAATTCGAGTGTGAAGATATACTGGATTTCGAGGCATCACAAGTTAGTATCAAAGCTGAGAGGTTAGAAACCTTAGGTACGATTACCTACGGCTATAATCTGAGAGGGAAGGGTGTAAAAATGTCATTGTAACAGATTTTCTGTTAAACGATAGATGAGTTATAGTTGATTGCTATAATGGACATGTACTGTGAATGGTACGAGACAGAGGAACTTAGATCGAGTGGTAGAGGATGAAATACGAGTTAAAGAAAATTCGTATTAAGGAAAGTGAAAAAAATTAGAAGGTTGTAAATTTTAATTGAGAACTCAGGTGATAGCTAAGTTGTATGAACTTTTGTTATGGGAAATGGTTTGTGCTTTGGTGTAATAACCACTCAGCCTATTACAGTGATAATCATTGGAATAGTAACATTGCGTTATCAATATGTACATGACGAGAAGGTGAATCTTTACTCATGTGTATATTAGATAGTAAAATGTACTAAGGTAGGTGCGAGTTCTTGAAACTCATACTTATGAAAAGTCTGTGACTCATAGTTGTATGCTATGTTTCTAAGCCCTGAGTGTATGGATAGTCCTTGATTTGTTCATGGATTATATATTGCGAAGATAAGTTCTTAATCACATATAGTTGTGGAAAGTTCCTAAACACATAAAGTGTGGTAAGTTGATGAACTATACTAAGGTATAGGGATGTGGAAGATTGAAAATAAGTTATTTTCAGTATAAGTAGCATTTAAGGTGCTAGAAGAAGTTAGGATTGTAGCAAGTATGACAATAAAAGAAGCAGAATTAGAAAATTCCAAGTCTTCTAGCTATGCTAGATTTTAAAGTTATTGACATCGTGCTGATGTATATATTTTTGGAAGGAAAATATTGGTTTCAACTTTTGGAAACCAATGAATTTTGAAAAGAACTATTCTTTGTATGTCTATGCTAATCATATCGTCTAGACAGAGTTTGATTTGAAATATCAAAATGAATTTTATATCATCAATGCATTTGATGCATATGTGGTAAAAAGACGGAGTCCTCAACGTACTGTAAATTAGTACGATATCATAACGTCATTACACATTTTGAAATAATTTAAAAAGAGTAGTCGATGTCAATTGATTTGACTAGGCGACTGTTTCAAGTTGGTGTCCAATTTATTGGTGGTCTGAGCTATTTGATTTGGCGAGATAAATGGTATATCATTTTAAAAAGAAATCAAGCTCTCTTTGAGAAGTTGTACCAAGACAAATTATTTTGGTGCGAATTCAGAGTTAATGTCGTTAATTCGACGGACACTGGGAGTTGCCAAAAAGCTTAAACGTGAAAACGTTTAAGGATGGAATGTTTATTAACACAGAGTACTACAGGCTAATCACCTGGACGTGCTCGTAAGATATATCGAGCATACGACCTTAGTGCCGGGATGTTCCTTTGTGAATATATTGAGCATACGGCCTTTGTGACGCCCCCAAATCCAAACTCCCGCGGTATCCGATTTGGATTTCACGATTATCCAAATACTATAGATATTCAATAAGATATAATTCTTATCTATCTAAGGTTCACAATATCCCATAACAGATAATAATTCTTGTTTAGAACTATTATTGTGTTTGGATACCCTCACTTGGATAAATAGACTGTATCCTGTGAATATCCCTTCTATATCAGTAGTTCATATCTATCCGAAATCTAGAGTACTAGCAATAACATGAACAGTCCATATTGCCAATACCCTCACTCAGATATATAATCCCTAAGGATACTGTAATAAGTAACTCATACTACTAATCATCTAAATATGTATCAATACACGATTGCGGAAACAAAAGATGATAATATATATACTTTGTAATAAGTTTGGTTACAGGGTTCTCAACATTGAGTTCTTATTACAACAAAAAGTCTTATAAGACTTATAATAACAAAAGACAGTAAATAAAGCTAATCTACGCAAGGTCTTTTCCTATTATGGTTGCCAGAAGTGCCGGGATTACCATCTTAAACTGCAAAAGAAATAATTTGCAAGAATGAGCTATGACATGCTCAACAAGTTTATATAACAAAATGCTTGATTTTGAATAAATGATAGTTCAATAATTTTACTTTACTGAGGGTTGATGATCATTTCTAAAATTTTTATTTCACTTAACCATTTCTGTCAGTCACACAGACTTAGAAATCTGCATATTCGAATCTGATATAGGGGATCAGCCTATTCAGTATCCTAAGAGTATGCATATCATCCTGCTTCTATTGTCTATTCATAGACACACATATAGAAAATCTAATTTAGGGTAAATTCAACTCAGTATAGGATGCCTTACCAAAGCAATTTGGTTTGACTAACAGTTTATGCTTGATAAACAACAATTCAATATCATTTGAATAAGTGATTCATTTCATAAGTTATGCTGAAACAATAGCAATAACTTTTTTAATAAATAAGTAATAATCTGGTTCGGTAGAAGATATCGAAAGGTATTCAAGTAATGTCATAAGATTTAAGTATAAAACTTGCGTAATGTAATACATTTACGGATATAATATTTGCACAATGAAAAGGCAAAGTTCGAATACTTGCCTAAACGAAAAACGTTTATCTAATGTTACTTGAAGTGTTTAAGAAACCTAAAATATGTTAAACATATTTACAGATATCATTAGTATTGATAACAATACCTAACTACTCAAACTATAAACGTTTGGTCTATGTTCGGTATGGTTTCAGTGTCCTAAAACTTCATCGGATATTTAATAAGTTAAAAACTTGCTAAAACTTTATTCATAAGCTTTATTATTATTTTAGATAATTTATTTATCATTATAATAATTTTCGAAAGCTTATAATAATTTTTAAATATTTATTTATCCATTAGAATGATTTGTAAATCATTAATTTTATACCTAAATAATTATCAATTACTTAGTTTATTTATTAAAACCTTAGTTTTATTTTTAAATAATTTATAATCATTTATTATGATTTTTAGAATATTTAAATTATTTTTAAATAATTACTTATTATTTATAAATAATTTAATTAATTACTTTATAATTAATTTAATTATTAATATATAAAAATAATTATAAAATTTATGTCAAAATATTAAAAGTTAATTATTATAACTTAAAATGATTTTTAAAACTGAATTTATAATTATTTCTATTTATTTTAATTTATTTTATTTATTTATTTTCATTTATGTCCGTCGCTAAAGGCCTACAGCGACAGGAAGCGTCGCTGAAGGTGTTCTTTAGCTTTGAAGAACAGTCTTGGTCAAGGCCGAGTGACTACTTTGACCAAGCTTGTTCTTGCAGCTTGTTTTGATTCGGTATTTGTAAGTGCTTTAGTGTTATAGTGTTTATGTAATACTATAACTATATATCAATTTTGGACTCTAAACATCACCTATCAAAAAGTTATTAAGGCTCAAAGTACCTGTCAGAGCTGTTCTTGGGTTTCTGGGTAACCTAGAACGTTGGTCAACGTCGGTCAACGACTTTGTGAGGCTAATAGCTTTGATTCTGTGTATTAGATAGATGTTTTAATTGTTGCAGTGTGTAGTATATATGTCATACTTGAACGAGATAGTTCTGGTCAGGACTGAGTATCCTCTTAAGGCATAGATCTAGGTCCGTCAAAGTCTTGTCAAAGACTGTTCTTCATTTTCTGGGTTTTCCAGAAAACTAAACCGTGAACGGTCAACGGGTTTTGACCATTAATTCTAGTCATCCTATGAATTTTTAAGGTGTTAGACTGCTCTATTGGTCTACTATACATATCAAAGTACAAAAACATAGCACTTTCATAACTTAACAACCATCTGAGACGAATATCCGAGCCGATCAAACGGCTGCCAGAGCCTTCCTGGAATTTTTTTGGGTTTTCCAGATTTCTAATTTTCGTGATCCGTCAATGACCTTTGACCACTTATATCTTTCATTCTGTTAATCCCATGGACTTGATTCTTCTTTTAGATTACTAAGTTCATGTAATACTACAACTAGCATACAATTAACAGACCTAAACATTAACACACAAAGATCTACAGGCTTTGACATATGGCTGGCAGGCCTGTTTTTAACAATTTTTTAGATTGCTTAAAACACCTATTTGATGCATCTAGATGTTATGATAACGTGATCTAACAACCCAGAACACTAACTAACATGTTATTACACATAACTAAACAACATAACAACAAAATTAACATAGCATCAAAGATCAATTATAAAATTAGGGTTTATATCTTTCTTGAGCAAATTTTGCTATCTAGGCTTTGATTCTGATGTTGCTATTGCTATGGCTCCTTATGGCAGATAATAAAAGTATAATAGTGAAAGAAATTTGTGATTCTACATTGATTTGAGGCTGCTATTTATAGAATTTATAGGTTAGTGTTTTTAGGTCATTTTTCACATTTTGCATCCAAAAATATCTTTCCTCTGAACTTGTGCAACTATGACAAGGTGCTTGGAGAATCAGATATGATGATGTTTCGAAGTAAGAGGTGGCACTAGCTTGTGAGCAACTTTAGGGATTAATTAATAGCTAATTTTACCCTAATCTTCAATAATTATGATTTAGGGTTTGATCTTTATGTTTAGGATAACTTAATAAAGTTATTAACACCTAATTTAAGTTTAGCTAACATGATTAAGATAACCTAATTAGGGTTTATATTTTTTAATTAGGATTTTAGGGTTTGAATTAGGGTTAGGGTTTTTAAATTAGGTTTAGGGTTTCCTAATTTAGCATTAGGGTTTGACACCTAATCCATTCAAAGCATGACAAAGTGTTTCACCAATATAAGCATGACAAAGCATTTTGGCAATGTAAGCACGACAAAGCAGCTTGATAAAAAAATATACCGAAAAGTCCAAATAAGAAACAAAATTTTCAAGCACGACGTTTTTCGGAGAAAAATATTTTTGACCTTAGTCTTTAATAACGTATATAATAACACGATACAGAATAAAAACGGAGAAATTTTATTGATAACTGAAGAATTTACATAACCAAGTCTTATTAGGGTTTCGGGATCTCACATTCATCCCCTCTAATAATAATTTCGTCCTCAAAATTACAGTACAGGTTAAGTAAACAAGTGGGGATAGTTCTCTCGCATTTTATTCTCGTGCTCTCATGTAGCCTCTTCAACGTTTTGATTTCTCCAGATCACCTTAACCGATGCTATCACTTTGTTTCTTAGGATTTGCTCTTTTCGGTCGATGATATGAATAGGTTCTTCTATATAAGATAGGTCTTTCTCAATCAGGATAGGTTCGTAACTTATAACATGTTTGTAGTCGGGTTTATATGGTCGTAATACGGACAAATGAAACACATTATGGATATGGTTTAAGTCAGGAGGTAGAGCTACTTCAAAAGCCACCTCTCCTATCCTTCTCAAAATTTTGAATGGTCCAATGAATCTCGGACTTAATTTTCCCTTCTTGCCAAAACGTATCTTGTCTTTTCAAGGGGACACTTTCAAGAATGCATGGCTTCCAACATTAAAGTTCCGCTCTTGTCGATGTGGATCAGCATACTTTCGTTGTCGATCTTGAGATGCTTGCAATCTTCCTCGTATAATTTGAATCGTTTTAGTAGTTTGTTGAATTATCTCGGGTCCTAGCATTTGTCTTTCCCCGACCTCATCCCAACACAAAGGTGTTCTACATTTTTGACCATATAGAGCTTCATAGGGTGGCATACCTATGCTAGCATGATTACTGTTGTTGTAGGCAAATTCTACCAAAGGTAATTGATCTTCCCAACTCCCTTTGAAGTCCATAACACAGGTTCTTAACAAATTCTCTAAAGTTTGAATGGTCCTCTCACTCTACCCATCTGTTTGTGGGTGATATGCTGTACTTAATCTCAACTGAGTTCCTAGGTGTTTTTGAAGACTTCCCAAAAAATTTGAAGTAAATCTTGGATCTCTATCAGACACTATAGAAACAGGAACTCCATGACTAGAAATAATTTCATTTATGTATAGCTTTGAAAGTTGATCTAAGGTATGAGTAACCTTGATAGGTTGGAAATGAGCTGATTTGGTGAGTCTATCTACTATTACCCAAATGGCATTGTGGCCTTTCTGTGTAGCAGGAAGGCCTACCACGAAATCTATGGTTATATGTTCCCACTTCTTGTGACACCCCCAAATCTGGGTACTTCAATTCTACGGGATTTGGTGCTCACTATCTAAATAAAACATAACTACTGCCCATAAATAAGGAATGTAAAATAAATTACAACCTTTATAAATCAAATAAAAATCTTCCTTATAAAAAGGATTACAACTTTAATAAAACATTCCCAGGGTTATCTAACCTTAACATCGTCAATGCGAAAAATAAACTTCATAACATAATAAAAATCTTATTACACATCAAATCATAATATAAACAAGTCTTCACTTGTTCATCTTGCTCTTGACTTTGCTAGTTGACGGTTCGTCAACTTTCTCTACTTTAGCTGCAAGGGTTATGTAACGATTGAGATTTTATATAATAATTTTAAATATTTATTGGGTTAAATAAATATTGTATGTGATTTATTTATTGAGCTAAATAAATAAATTATGTGATTTTGTAGATTGATTTAATTATAAGTAATATTTAATTAAATTGATGTGTTATAATGGTGTAGCATAATTCTAATTTAATTAAGAATAGTTAAATTAGATTTAATGTTATGTGCTAAGTGTTGATAATAATTTGTTACATGAATTATATTTAATAAAAAAATTATAATGATGTAACAATTTGGTATTATATGTTTTATTAAGTTATGAATGTTAGTTTTTATTTAATTGAATTAGGATGTTGTAATTTAATTAAATAAATGTAGCAGCTAACTTTTGGGTTAAAAATTTATTAAAAGAATGGAAAAGGGTTTTAAAGTGATTCTATCAAACAAGGCCTTACTTTTCTTTTAAACTTATTTTACCAAACATGATTTTAGCTAATAAAATAGTTGTTTTATTTAAGTGTTGCCAAACATGGCCTAACCTTTCAAATATTGTAACCTATGTAATTAGTAGAAATTATTATGGTAATTAGTATTTTACTTATTATTTATAATAATAATAAAGGTTACATATATATTATATATGTATTATATGTATATACAATATACGTTAAGTTAAAAGAGTTAGTACGTTAGTTTTTACAAACAAAGACAGAAAAGAAACAAGAGAAGGGTTAGAGAGAATACTCAGAGAAGAAGGAGAGGAAGAAGAGAAAAGAAGAAGAAGCTTTGAGAAGGCAAAGCAAGCCCCATCATCATCATCTCTCTCTTAAATCCAAACTAGTAAGGTTATAAATCTTAATCCTAGAATCAATTCATATGTATTGTATTTCTTCTTTGTCAAATTAGGTTTTCATGAAATTGTATAATCATGAATTTTATATGTATATATGGTATTCATATGTTTTTCATATGTAATTGTATGCCATGAAAAGATTTCAGAATTTAATTGTCATACAAACAAGTTTTTAAATCATGTTCTTCCATGTTTTCATGGTTTTAGAATTTTCTGTAAAAATCTTTGTTTGAAAGTTCTTGAGTTTGATATGTTTATGGGATGTGTACATATATATTTGTATATATATATATATATGTTTACATATGATTTTTATAGTTGTGTAAGTGTTTTAATTCACAAAGATATGATGAACACTATGAAATCATGTTCATAGTACTCTTTTATGAAGTTATTTTAAAAATAGTCCTTAAATCATCAAAGAAATTGATGTGAGCATGCAGTTATGTGAAATATGTGATATAGCATGATATGATATGAGTTATATAGTTCTTTCAACAATTCAATTGATGAAATTTTGATAAACAAGAGGAATTGTGTTCATAATGATTTTTTTTGAATTAATTTCTGAAAAATGGCATTTGAAACTATCAAATTGATGTTTGATTATGGGTTATTATTGAAATTCATCATGTATTATGTTAGTATGTTAAGAATAGAAGTTATTACAATTGGAATTACTTGAATTGATTGAAAAACGAATTCGTAGTAGCAATTTTCGTCAAGAACGCTTAATATTGTAGTTTTCTTCAAAAATTATGAAATCTTGGTTTTGATAATGTATTGTACGGATTTTATATGTTATGATCATGTTAAAGAGGTTAAAATATTGTTTGTATCAAGTTTCCTGCTTATCATGTTGGAAAAAAATCGAATTCGGTGTGAAGGAATAAGCCAAATTGGCTTATTTCTCCACCAGTTCGCTAACTGGGATGTGCACCAGGGGGTGACCCGCCCCAGCGGGGCTATTAGGCCTGGAGGACCCGCCCTAGCGGGGGTTTCTGCTGTCCGGGAAAGTTGGTTTTTGGTTTTTGAGTTTTCATGCCCCGTTTGTTTATCTAACTTATTTCTATGACTTGAGAAGTGTAATAGGTAATAAGATAACATGTTTTTGATGTGTTTAAGATAGATTGAAGTTGTATATGAATGTGTTACATGTGTGTGGGTGTGTTACTTTCATAAGGTATAAGACACGATTTAAAGGGTTATAAGCTTATGAATGTATGCCGTGAGTAGAGACTCACGTACTTGACTAGTTAACAACCAATGTGGTAAATTACATTGTGAATTGGACTTGGATATGAAGTTCGATAGTTTGAATGTTGTAGTTGGATACTAATAGATGTTTTGAACGTAATGCAATGTGTAGGGTAATTGTGGAAGTGGTTATAGTTATTAAAGGGTAGCTTACGCTTGAGGTAAGTTTTCTATCTCTAAACTTATTATTGTGCAAGTTTTCTAACTCTAAACTTGTTATTTAAATTGTGCAAGTCTTCTAGTTAAACAAGTTTCCATTTCGAACTTGTGGTTTACTTTGTACAAGCTTTGTTGTATTCTAATATTCTTATTGCACAAGTATTGAAATATTATTGAAGCATTGTGATCTTGACTTAGTTGTTCAAGCAAGATCTACTTATTCTTTCAGTTGCTTTAAGCTATTTCTAAAGCATGCCTACTTATCATGTAATCTATTGTCATATCTTACAATTGGTTCATGATTCTTATATTATTGAACTGTTGAAGTACTGTGACTTGATTCAACTACTCCTAGTTGATGATAGTTGAAATTCTAAAGTTCCCTTATCTATCCAAACCAAACTTTCTTTGGTGCGGACTTGTATTCAAATACTGAGAATGAACAACCCTAATTACTAGGTGACATTTATGCGAAAGCGTTAAGATGGTTGTGCACAATTCATGGTACAAAGGGTTGATCCCCTTGAGTACGAGTTAAAGGTCCATAGTCTTATTAACTGTTAAAGGTTTAAATAGAAATATTTATAACCTAGGACATAGTTCAAGGTCTTATGACCCTCAGATGATTCTATATTCAAATTTTACGTATTGATGAAAGAATTATAATTCAATTCTTTATTTTGATGGAAGTAAATTTATTCAAGCTCTTTTGAAACTATTCACTTATGTCATATCACTGTTGTATTTCCAAGTGAGCTTTTGTTTGCTCACTCTTGTATGTTTTACCACCACTTGCAGTTGAGACCAAGAATGTTGACATCCCGTCAACAAGTAAAGGGAAAGGAAAGATGAACAAGTGAAGACTTGTGGTTTCAAGTTTCTTTTGAAATAAGCCTTAGTTGGTTATGTTTTATTTCCGCATTTATTTGATTGATGTTAAGGTTTAGTTAACCCTGGGATTGTATTTGGACAAGTTGTAATTTTTTTCAAGGAAGATTTTTATTTAAGTTTTATGAAAGTTGTAATTTACTTTGTAATTCTTTATTATTGGGTAGATGTATGTTTTAATTAGAAAGTGAACACCAAATCATGTGGAAACGAAGTACCTAAATTTGGGGGTGTCACAGGTTGGTATCAAAGCAGTAGGTTATGAACCTTAGGTTGGGGGAAAAACCTTAGGTAGTTGCCCTATAGGAAGATCGAAAAGATAGTGGTGATAGGTAAAGATAATAAACTACCTTATGTGCTATGTGTTTACGTTTAGGTATTCGAAGAGTGACGACTCGATATCACGTAATAATAAACTTTAAAATTCTTTTGTTAGGATGACGAACATTGGAGAATCCAGTCAGGTTAGAGAGGATATACCTCAGGTTCCTAGAGAGGAAGAGCCCCGAGACATCCAGGTTATCTGGGAGCAGATGGTTAGGAGAGAGCCATCTCCAGTGATCACCGTAGCTGGTCGGGAGCGTGAGCTGACACCTATTCCAGAGAAAGAGGACGAGGATGAATCTGAAGAGTAGGAAGAGGAGGAAGAGGATCCCGAAGAGGAATTCTCACCTCACTCTGTTAGTGCTGAGATGTACGAGGCAGTTTACGACAGTAATGTGGAGCTTCATGGTCGAGTCGGAGAGCTCGAGGAAACCATCCAGCAGCGGGACGAGACTATCGAGGATATGACTAGTGGCCTAGGAGAAGCACAATGGAACCTAATACACGCAGAGAATGATCGAGACGAGGCACAAGCCGAGCTAGCAAAGCTGAAGCAAGATATCCAAGAGGAGTCAACGAAGCGTGCCAGAGCTAAGGAAACAAGCTTGAGGGCTACTCAATGAGCCGATCGAGCTGAGTATGAGGCGGAAACCAAGAGAGCCAGGTTAAGGGAAATAGAATACGCTTTCCATAAGGCCATAGATAGGGCCCAAGACGGTATCTTTTATTACCCTGCTCAGTTCCAAGGGTTACCATGGTATGTGGTGGACCGAAGGACAGCGTTTCGGGTGATGGAGGAAGAACGTAGAGAGGCTGTGCGACGTCTTAATATGCCTAGACATTAGAGCTTTTAAATTATGTGTTTCTTTTTGTAATAAATGATGTAAGTCCCATAACTTGAGATAATAATGGGTTAAAGTGATGATGTAGTCCTGTAACTTGTTCCAGTTCAGGAAAAATGATGTAAATAGCAGGAATGCAATCTATCCTATGTTTTTAAAACTACGAGTAATGAATAAAAGAAGTTTATTGATGTGCTATTTGTTCATATATGAACTAAGTTATTTAAATGTTTAAGTTCAACTCAAATACTTAGGAATTGAATAAAGGAGATAATAATAATATTTTCTTAACAGAAAATGCCTCCTAGAAGAAGACCTACACGTCAAAACCCCAAGGGTTCGACGAAAAACAACAACAATAACGATGGAACAAACCCTAACTCGATTCAGCAGTTAGTGAACCTGCTGGCAGGGGCGATGGCGAATCAGCAGTTAGTGCAGGCCACTACATTCAAAAAGTTTAAGGCAGTAGGACCACCTGAATTCAAGGGATCGACGAACCTGATAGATGCACAGACGTGGGTTATGGAAATGGAGAAGGTCTTTGACGCGGCTAAGGTCAGTGAAGACCAGAAGACAGCATTTGCGACTTTTATGTTGAAGGTAGATGCTAGCTTTTGGTGGCAGGCTAATAAGATCAGAGAGGGTGAAGGAGTCATAACGTGGGAACATTTCAAGGAGATTTTCTTTGAAATGTACTTCCCTGTGAGTTCGCAGGACCAGATGGAGGTCCAATTTTTAGAGCTTAAGCAGGGAGGGATGACAGTGTCGGAATATGCTGTAAAGTTCAACGAGTTGGCCAGGTTTGCTACTTACCAGGTCAGCATGGACGCTCAGAAGGCGAGGATGTTTAAGCGGGGACTGAAACCCTGGCTCTACAGCAAGGTCTCTATATTCCAGCTGAACAAGTTTGCAGCTGTGCTGGAAAAGGCCATTCTAGCTGAAGGAGGGAGCGAAGTCGTGACTAAATTCAACCAAGATAAGAAGAAAAAGATTGAGACAGAAAATAAGGCTGGTGGTAGCGGGGCTATCCATCAAAAAAGGAAGTGTAACAACAACACCTCTGTTGGGAGTCAGCAGGGAGGACAACAGAAGAGGAAGCTCAAAGCATGTGCTACATGCAGGAAGACTCACACTAAAGTGTGCATGAAAGGGAAACGGGTGTGCTACAACTGTGGTTAGGAAGGCCACATCGCGCCAAATTGCCCAAACTCGAAGAAGGGAGCTTGCTATACATGTGGATCTAAGGATCACATAGCTCACAACTGCCCTAAGAAGCCAGCGGCTGGGTCAACAGGGAATGGAGGAAATAGCAGCGGTAGCACTCTGACTATTATCGGACCGTCGCAACTGCAAGTCGTTCGACCCACTGCCCGTACGTTCAATATAACGGTGCAAGACGTGGTGCAATCAAAAGATGTGGTGGCAGGTATTATTCCGATCAATAGTATAAATGCATATGTATTATTTGATTCAGGTGCTACTTGTTCATTCATATCTAATGATTTTGCTAAGACCCTAGACTTACCTATAGAGGAGTTAGCTTACCCCTTGAACATAGAAATTATGAATAGGGAAGTAATTCCTGTTAGGTTTGTATACAAGAACTGTAGATTAGACATTAAGGGTCAGGAGTTGAGGGTAGATTTGATTCCGATAAAACTTGGGGAATTCAATGTCATATTGGGATGGACTGGTTGTTCAACCATGGGGAGGTAATCGACTGTCAGAAGAAGTCGGTAAACCTTACGACTCCGTCGAAAGTAGTGTTCTATGGTAGTAAATCGCCTAGACAAGAGAGTTGTCTGACGGTGATGCAAGCTAAGAAACTTTTGACGCAAGGTTGTGTAGGATATCTAGCCTACATAGTAGATACGCGTAAGGAGAGCCCGAAGGTAGAAGAGTTATCGGTGGTTAAGGAGTTTGTGGACATGTTTCCGAGCGACTTGCCAGGACTTCTGCCAGATAGGGAGATAGAGTTTGTGATCGACTTAGCGCCGGGGACTGCTCTAATTTTGAAGGCTCCGTACCAAATGGATCCATTTGAGATGAAGGAACTAATGGTTCAATTACAAGAATTGCTAGACAAGAAGTATATTCAACCGAGCGTTTCGTCGTGGGGAGCGCCAGTGTTATTCGTGAAGAAGAAGGATGGATCAATGCGTCTTTGCATTGATTATAAGGAGTTGAACAAAGTTACGATCAAGAATAGGTATCCCTTACCTAGGATTGATGACTTGTTTGACCAACTGAAAGGTGCTAAATACTTCTCAAAAATTGATTTGAGAAGCGGGTATCATCAATTGAAGGTCAGGAAGGAAGATATACCAAAAATGGCTTTTAGGACTCGGTATGGTCATTACGAGTTCTTGGTGATGTCATTTGGTTTAACGAATGCCCCAGTTGTATTTATGAACCTAATGAATAGGGTGTTTAAGCCGTTCCTGGATAAGTTTATAGTGGTGTTCATAGATGATATCCTAGTTTATTCCAAGACCGAGGAGGAACACGCTGAACATTTGAGGCTAACCTTAGAATCGCTGAGACGAGAGAAGCTTTATGCGAAATTCTTGAAGCGCGAATTTTGGTTAGAACGTGTGCAATTTATTGGCCACATAATCGACAAGGATGGGATTTCGATAGATCCGTCAAAGGTGGAAGCGATAATAAATTGGGATCAGCCGAAAACGCCGTCTGAAGTGAGGAGTTTCATGGGATTAGCAGGTTATTACCGGAGATTTATCCAAGATTTTTCCAAGATTGCAACTCCGTTGACGAATTTGACTTGGAAAATAGTTAAGTTTGTTTGGACAGAAAAGTGTGAGGAAAGTTTCCAAGAGTTGAAGAAGAGGTTGAGTACTGCGCCGGTGTTGTCTTTACCGGATAGTACGGGGAATTTTGTGGTATATAGTGATGCCTCACATAAGGGTTTAGGCTGTGTGTTGATGCAGAGTGGCAAGGTCATTGCTTATACATCACGTCCGCTGAAGGATTACGAGAAGGGGTATCCAACCCATGACTTGGAATTAGCGACAGTAGTGTTTGCTCTAAAGATTTGGAGACACTACTTATATGGAGAGAAATGTGAAATATACATAGATCACAAGAGTCTGAAGTATATCTTTACCCAGAAGGATTTAAATATGCGCCAAAGGAGATGGTTAAAACTGATCAAGGACTATGACTGCGAGATACTTTACCAACTGGGTAAAGCTAACGTTGTCGCCAGCGCTTTGAGCAGAAAAGGTCGGGAGAAGCTGAATATGTTAACTGATCAGGATTAGTTGATAGAGAAGATGGCTAGATTAGAGCTGGAAGTGAAGTTTCTGAAGGAATCGGATGAGAAGTTATTTTAAGTAACTACTGGTTTTACTCTGGTAGACAAGGTGCAAGAAGCACAACTTCACGATGAAGAATGCGAGAAGATTCGGAAGAGAATAGCCGATGGCGAAGAGATTAAGTTCAAGATCGACAGTGAGGGACTGCTATGATTTGAAGGTAGAATCTGGGTACCACCAGTAACAGAAGTCAAAGAGGAGATTTTGAGCGAAGCTCACAGTTCAAAATATTAAATTCAACCTGGGAGTACGAAGATGTACCAGGATCTTAGGCATTATTTCTGGTGGCCGAATATGAAGAGGGATGTTGCTGAGTGTGTTGCGAAATGTCTAACTTGCCAGAAAGTTAAGGCAGAACACCAGAGACCTAGCAGATTGCTACAACCGTTGGAAATTCCAGAGTGGAAGTGGGAGCATATCACGATAGATTTCGTGGTTGGTCTTCCAGCAACTTAGAAAGGATTTGATGCGATTTGGGTGATTGTGGATCGACTGACGAAGTCAGCCCACTTTCTACCAATCAGGATTAAGTACAACTTGGAACAATTGGCGAAGCTGTATGTTAAGGAGATTGTTTCTCGAGACGGTACTCTAGTGTCGATTGTGTCAGACAGAGATTTGTAGTTTACGTCGAATTTCTGAAAGAGATTACAAGAGTGTCTGGGAATGCAATTACGAATGAGTACAGCATACCATCCTTAAACCAATGGCTAGAGCGAGAGAACAATTCAGACGCTTGAGGATATGCTGAGAGCTTGCGTGATGGATTTCAAGGGAAGCTGGGATGATCATCTACTGTTGGTGGAGTTCGCCTACAATAATAGTTACCACGCGAGTATCGGTATGCCGCCTGACGAAGCGTTATACGACAGGAAATGCAGAACTCCTTTGTGCTGGGATGAAGTCGGTGAGCGACAGCTATTGGGACTGGAATTGGTACAACAAACTGCTAAAATTGTGAAGCTGGTCAGAGCAAGATTGGTTGCTGCTCAAGACAGGCAAAAGAAATATGCCGATCAACATCGACAGAACAGAGAATTCTTACCAGGGAGTTTTGTTTTCCTGAAAGTATCTCCCTTGAAGGGGAAGATTCGATTCGGCAAGAAGGGGAAGCTAAGTCCCCGATTTATTAGACCTTTCAAGGTACTACGAAAGGTGGGTGAGGTTGCTTACGAGGTAGCATTACCTCTGAAGCTTGAGAATATACATAACGTCTTTTATATTTTCATGTTACGACCTTACAAACACGACTATAAACATGTAATAAAATATGAGCCTTTACAATTTGATAAGGACTTAACTTATGAAGAGGTTCCTGTTCAAATAGTTGATAGGAAGGAACAAGTACTTAGGAATAAAGTGATACCTTCTGTTAAGGTAATCTGGAGGAACCATAGTGCTGAAGAAGCCACGTGGGAACTCGAGGATGTAATGAGGAAATCGTATCCTCAATTATTTACTTAATTGATTTGTGTAACCCCTTATATATCGATTCTGGGGACAGAATCCTTTTAAGGGGGGAAGAATGTAACAGATGAGAATTTTATGGAAAAAAAATTTATGAGAATTTTTTTATGTTGTGATTCTGGGGACAGAATCCTTTTAAGGAGGGAAGATTGTAACGATTGAGATTTTATATAATAATTTTAAATATTTATTGGGTTAAATAAATATTATATGTGATTTATTTATTGAGCTAAATAAATAAATTATATGATTTTGTGGATTGATTTAATTAAGAGTAATATTTAATTAAATTGATGTGTTATAATGGTGTAGCATAATTCTAATTTAATTAAGAATAGTTAAATTAGATTTAATGTTATGTGCTAAGTGTTGATAATAATTTGTTACATGAATTATATTTAATAAAGAAATTACAATGGTGTAACAATTTGGTATTATATATTTTATTAAGTTATGAATGTTAGTTTTTATTTAATTGAATTAGGATGTTGTAATTTAATTAAATAAGTATAGCAACTAACTTATGGGTTAAAGATTTATTAAAAGAATGAAAAAGGGTTTTAAAGTGATTCTATCAAACAAGACCTTACTTTTCTTTTAAACTTAATTTACCAAACATGACTTTAGCTAATAAAAGAGTTATTTTATTTAAGTGTTGTCAAACATGGCCTAACCTTTCAAATGATTGTAACCTATGTAATTAGTAGAAATTATTATGGTAATTAGTATTTTACTTATTACTTATAATAATAATAATATAGGTTACATATATATTATATATGTATTATATATATATATATATATATATATATATATATATAATATACGTTAAGTTAAAAGAGATAGTACGTTAGTTTTTACAAGCAAAGAAAGAAAAGAAACAAGAGAATGGTTAGAGAGAATACTCAGAGAAGAAGGAGAGGAAGAAGAGAAAAGAAGAAGAAGCTTTGAGAAGGCAAAGCAGGCCCCATCATCATCATCTCTCTCTTAAATCCAAACTAGTAAGGTTATAAATCTTAACCCTAGAATCAATTCATATGTGTTGTATTTCTTCTTTGTCAAATTAGATTTTCATGAAATTGTATAATCATAAATTTTATATGTATATATGGTATTCATATGTTTTTCATATATAATTGTATGCCATGAAAATATTTTTAGAATTTAATTGTCATACAAACAAGTTTTTAAATCATGTTCTTCCATGTTTTCATGGTTTTAGAATTTTCTGTAAAAATCTGTTTGAAAGTTCTTGAGTTTGATATGTGTATGAGATGTGTACATATATATTTGTATATATATATATATATATGTTTACATATAATTTTTATAGTTGTGTAAGTGTTTCAATTCACAAAGATATGATGAACACTATGAAATCATGTTCATAGTACTCTTTTATGAAGTTATTTTGAAAATAGTCCTTAAATCATCAAAGAAATTGATGTGAGCATGAAGTTATGTGTAATATGTGATATAGCATGATATGATATGAGTTATATAGTTGTTTCAACAATTCAATTCATAAAATATTTATAAACAAGAGGAATTGTGTTCATAATGATTTTCTTTGAATTAATTTCTGAAAAATGGCATTTGAAACTATCAAATTGATGTTTGATTATGGGTTATTATTGAAATTGATCATGTATTATGTTAGTATATTAAGAATAGAAGTTATTGCAATTGGAATTACTTGAATTGATTGAAAAACGAATTCGTAGTAGCAATTTTCGTCAAGAATGCTTAATATTGTAGTTTTCTTCGAAAATCATGAAATCTTGGTTTTGATAATGTATTGTACGGATTTTATATGTTATGATCATGTTAAAGAGGTTAAAATATTGTTTGTATCAAGTTTCATGTTTATCATGTTGGAAAAAAATCAAATTCGGTGTGAAGGAATATGCTAAATTGGCTTATTTCTCCACCAGTTCGCGAACTGGGATGTGCACCAGGGGTGACCCGCCCCAACGGGGGTTCCGGCTATGCACCAGGGGCTATTAGGCCTGGAGGACCCGCCCCAACAGGGGTTCCTGCTGTCCGGGAAAGTTGGTTTTTGGTTTTTGAGTTTTCATGCCCCGTTTGTTTAGCTAACTTATTTCTATGACTTAAGAAGTGTAATAGGTAATAAGATAACATGTTTTCGATGTATTTAAGATAGATTGAAGTTGTATATGAATGTGTTACATGTGTGTGGGTGTGTTACTTTCATAAGGTATGCAACACGATTTAAAGCGTTATAAGCTTATAAATGTATGCCGTGAGTATAGACTCACGTACTTGACTAGTTAGCAACCAATGTGGTAAATTACATTATGAGTTGGACTTGGATATGAAGTTCAACGGTTTGAATGTTATAGTTGGAGACTAATAGATGTTTTGAACGTAATGCAATGTGTAGGGTAATTGTGGAAGTGGTTATAGTTATTAAAGGGTAGCTTGCGCTTGAGGCAAGTTTCCTATCTCTAAACTTATTAGTGTGCAAGTTTTCTAACTCTAAACTTGTTCTTTAAATTGTGCAAGTCTTCTAGTTAAGCAAGTTTCCATTTCGAACTTGTGGTTTACTTTGTACAAGCTTTGTTATATTCTAATATTCTTTTTGCACAAGTATTGAAATATTACTGAAACATTGTGATCTTGACTTAGTTGTTCAAGCAAGATCTACTTATTCTTTCAGTTGCTTTAAGTTATTTCTAAAGCATGCCTACTTATCATGTAATCTATTGTCATATCTTACAATTGGTTCATGATTTTTATATTATTAAACTGTTGAAGTACTGTGAGTCGATTCAACTACTCCTAGTAGATGATAGTTGAAACTCTAAAGTTCCCTTATCTATCCAAACAAAACTTTCTTTGGTGCGGGTTTATATTCAAATACTGAGAATGAACAACCCTAATTACTAGGGGACATTTATGCGAAAGCGTTAAGATGGTTATGCACAATTCATGGTACAAAGGGTTGATCCCCCTTAGTACGAGTTAAAGGTTCATAGTCTTATTGACTGTTAAAGGTTTAAATAGAAATATTTATAACCTAGGACATAGATCAAGGTCTTATAACCCTCAGATGATTCTATATTCGAATTTTACATATTGATGAAAGAATTATAATTCAATTCTTTATTTTGATGGAAGTAAAGTTATTCAAACTCTTTTGAAACTATTCACTTATGTCATATCACTGTTGTATTTCCAAGTGAGCTTTTTTTGCTCACTCTTGCATGTTTTACCACCACTTGCAGTTGAGACCAAGAATGTTGACATGCCGTCAACAAGTAAAGGAAAAGGAAAGATGAGCAAGTGAAGACTTGTGGTTCCAAGTTTCTTTGGAAATAAGCTTTAGTTGGTTATGTTTTATTTCCGCATTTATTTGATTGATGTTAAGGTTTAGTTAACCCTGGGATTGTATTTGGACAAGTTATAATTTTTTTCAAAGAATATTTTTATCTAAGTTTTATAAAGGTTGTAATTTACTTTACAATTCTTTATTATTGGGTAGATGTATGTTTTAATTAGAAAGTGAACACCAAATCATGTGGAAATGAAGTGCCCGGATTTGAGGGTGTCACAAGTTATATAGTGCAACAGTGAGCAAACAAAAGCTCACTTGAAATGACAAACAATAGTGATGACATAGTATTGAATAGCTTTAATTGAATTGAATAATATTTCATTCATCGATAATCAAGAATGAGATTTAGAATTCATCTGAGGGTCATAAGACCTTGAACTATGTCCTAGGTTATAAACCTTTCTATTTACAACCTTTAACAGTCGTTAGACTATATGGACTCTTAACTCGTACTTAGGGGGATCAGCCCTTCGTACCATGTATTGTGTACAAACATCTTAACGCTTTCGCATGATAATCCCCTATTGAATAGGGTTGTTCATCTCGGTATTTAATAACAAGTCCGCACCAAAGAAAGTTTGGTTTGGATAAGCTTCAAGGGTAATTTGGAGTTCAACTATTATCAACTAAGGAGTAGTTGAATCAACTTACAATAAATAAGAATTCGATAATAAAAGAATTATGAATTAACTACGAGTCATAACAATAGACATCATATTCAATAGTAATGCTTTAGAATTAAGCTTAAAGCATTTGAAAGATAAAATAGACCTTGCTTGAACAATTAATTCAATAATGACTTCAATAGCATACTTGTTCAATATGGAAACTAGAGAATAAGATAACTTGCATATAAATAACAAGTTAAGGATAAGAAACTTGCTCAATGAAAGAGTATAGTTAGAAAACTTGCCTCAAGCGCAAGCTACAATTTACAATCACGTTCCATAATTATCCTACATATTACATTACGTTTACAATATCGATTAGTTTCATAACCACTATGTTTAACCGTTGAACTTCTTACTTAGGTTCAACTTAACAACATGGTTTGTAAACTTAACTTACTAACTAACCACATAACGTGAGTCTAAACTCACAACATGCATATCACACGTGTATAACATTTTAAACCATCATAATCATACCCTATGATAGCAATATCTAAGTTCACACATAACATATTAATATGAGACTTCAAATTATCTCATACATGTCAACAATATATTATATTATTGTTCTATATACTTATCATGTCATCAAATTAATTACATTCAATTAATTCATCAAGTTAGGACTTAAAACACACAACACAACTTTCCAGACAGCAAGAAAGTCCGCTGGGGCATATTTCCAAGGCAAAAAGTCTGCTGGGGTGGGTCCCCTTGCTGGTGGAAAATTTGGTTCGCAAACTGTGCAGAGAAAAAGCCAATTTGGCTTATTTCTTCGCACCAAATTCCGATTTTAACTAACACAATGCATATAAAACTTTATAAAAACATAATCTTAATCTTCTAACATGTTTTTAATATACATAAACACCACAACACATAATCAAAACACTTAATTTCATAATTTTAAAGAAAACACCATTGTTAAGCGTTTTTTGAATAAAATTAACAATGTGAATTGGCTTTTAAACCAAATCACACCATTCAAAGTATAATGATTTTGTTTCTTAACATATTATTATAATCTATGATCAATTTACATAACATATCACAATCAACCACAAATGTTGATAATTTAAAGAATATTTTTCAAAATAAGTTCACTGTAAATTACTATGAACATGATTTCTTCATGTTCATCATATTCACATGAAATTAATCACTTAAACTTACATACAAATCATATATAATAGTTTATACATACAATTTAACACATAAACTATATTAGCATGAATTCTCATAAAAATCCAATTACAGAAAACTTAGAACTATGAAAACACTATAGAACATAACAAACATAATTTTTATAAATAATAGAGTTAGAAATTTACACTTTTGTTTATTGGAAGAAGAAGATGATGATAATGTTTTGTTCTTGATTTCTCAAGTCTTTCTCCTTCCTCTTCTTCTTCTTCTTCTTCTCTCTTTTCTTACACTGATAAACACTCTGTTCTTTCTTTGTTTTTCTTATTCTTTTAACTAACGTATAGTGTAATATGTATAACTGATATACATATAATAGATATAAAAGATATAACATATAATTACATATATTGTAATTGATAACACTTAATACTCCTAATTAAATATTTATCAGTTATGTTTATTTTGAAAATCAAAAGCCATAAGGCTCATTTGGCAAAAACCATTTATTTTTAAAAACAGATTTTTAGTAGTTAAGGCCCTGTTTGGTAAAACAGGATTAAAATAGATGTAAGGGCCTTATTTGGTAAAACTCTTTAAAACCCTTTTATTTTATTTTAATAACTCCTTTAACACATAGTTTCCAATGTCACACTTTATTTAATTAAATCCTAACATTCTAATCTAATTAAATACAAGCTAACATAAATTAACTAAATAAAATTGCCACATAATACTAAATTGCTATAAAATTATAATTACTCACTAATCATAATCTCATGTAACAATTACCACATAATAATCATCTAATTTAATTATCTCAATTAAATTAGAACTATACCACAAAATTATTACATATCCATTTAATTAACATATTGCACTTAATTAAATTACTCCACAACATAATCACAAAAATTATTTATTTAACTTAATGAATAATTTAATTAAAATATTTATTTAATTTACTAAATATTTATAATTAAAATATAAAATTCTCGTTTGTTATAATCTTCCCTCCTTAAAAGGATTATGTCCCCAGAATCACAACTTAAAAAAAAAGTCATTCGTCACATTCTTCCCCCTTAAAAAGATTCTGTCCCCAGAATCGATATACAAGAAATTACACAAATAATTGGGGATACATTTTCATCATTACATCTTCGAGTCCCCACGTAGCTTCTTCAGCACTGTGGTTCCTCCAGATTACCTTAACAGAAGGTATCACTTTAATTTTAAGTACTTGTTCTTTTTTGTCAACTATTTAAACAGGAACCTCTTCATAAGTTAAGTCTTTATCAAAATGTAAAGGCTCATACTCTATCACACGCTTGTAGTCGTGTTTGTATAGTCGCAACACAGAAATATAAAAGACGTTATGTATATTATCTAGCTCCAGAGGTAACACAACCTCGTAAGCTACCTCGCCAACCTTTCGTAGTATCTCAAAAGATCCAATAAATTTGGGACTCAGCTTCCCCTTCTTGCCAAATCGAATCTTCCCCTTCCAGGGAGGTACCTTCAGGAAAACGAAGCTTCCTACTTCAAACTCTCAATTTTGTCGATGATGATCGGCATACTTCTTTTGTATGTCTTAAGCAGCAACCAATCTCGTTCTGATTATCTTGACGATCTCAGCAGTTTGTTGCACCAATTCCGGTCCCAACAGCTGTTGTTCACCAACCTCATCCCAGCACAATGGAGTCCTGCATTTTTTGCCGTACAATGCTTCGTAAGGCGGCATACCAATACTTGCATGGTAACTATTGTTATAAGCAAACTCCACCAACGGTAGATGATTATCCCAGCTTTCTTTGAAGTCCATAACACAAGCTCTCATCATATCTTCTAAAGTCTGAATCGTTCTCTCGCTCTAGCCATCAGTCTGAGGATGGTACGCCGTACTCATTCGTAATTGCATTCCCAAGCATTTCTGTAATTGCTTCCAGAAATTTAACGTGAAACGCGAATCTCTGTGGGACACAATCGATACTGGAACACCTTGTCTCAAAATAATTTCATTCACGTACAGCTTCGTAAACTGATCCAAGTTAAATCTAATCTTGATCGGTAAGAAATGTGCTGACTTCGTCAGTCGATCCACAATAACCCATACTGCATCAAAACCTTTTTGAGTCATTGGAAGACCAACCATAAAATCCATCGTGATGTGCTCCCACTTCCATTCCAGAATCTCCAGCGCTTGCAATAATCCACTTGGTCTCTGGTGTTCTGCTTTGACCTTCTGGCACGTTAAACATTTTGCAACGCACTCAGCAACGTCTCTATTCATATTCGGCCACCAGAAATGCTATCTGAGATCCTGGTATATCTTCGTACTCCCAGGGTGAATCGAATATCTCGAACTTTGAACTTCGCCCAAAATTTTCTCTTTAACTTCTGGTACTGGCGGTACCCAGATTCTTCCTTCAAAACGTAGCAGTCCATCATTATCAATCTTGAACTTTATCTCTTCACCATCGATTACTCTCTTTCGGATCTTCTCGCACTCCTCATCGTGAAGCTGTGCCTCTTTCACCTTGTCCACCAAGGTTGAACTAGTAGTTAATTGGAACAATTTCTCATCTGCTTTATTTGGATACTTAACTTCAAGATCCAACTTAGCCATCTCTTCTATCAACTGATCTTGAGCAGTTAATATCATTAACTTCTCCCAACCTTTCCTGCTTAAAGCGTCAGCAACAACGTTTGCTTTTCCTGGATGGTAAAGAATCTAGCAATCGTAGTCCTTGATAAGTTCCAACCATCTCCTTTGGCGCATGTTCAAATCTTTCTGTGTAAAGATGTACTTCAGACTCTTATGATCTATGTATATCTCACACTTTTCTCCATAAAGGTAGTGTCTCCATATCTTCAGAGCAAACACTACTGCCACCAACTCCAAATATTGGGTCGGATATCCTTTCTCGTAATCCTTCAGCTGACGTGATGCATAAGCAATGACTTTGCCGTTCTGCATCAACACACAGCCAAATCCCTTATGTGAACCATCACTGTAAACCATAAAATTTCCTGTACTATCTGGCAATGACAACACAGGAGCAGTACTCAATCTCTTCTTCATTTCCTGGAAACTTTCCTCACACTTTTCCGTCCAAACGACCTTAACAGTCTTACGAGTCAAATTCGTCAACGGAGTTGAGATTTTGGAAAAGTCTTGAATACATCTTCGATAGTAACCTGCCAATCCCAAGAAACTACTCACTTCTGATGGTGTCTTTTGCTGATTCCAATTCATTACGGCTTCAACCTTTGACGGATCTATCAAAATCCCATCTTTGTCAATTACATGGCCAAGAAATTGCACACGCTCTAACCAAAATTCGCACTTCGAGAATTTTGCATATAGCGTCTCCCATCTCAGCGATTCTAATGTCAGCCTCAAATGCTCAGTGTGTTCCACCTCCATTTTGGAATAAACGAAAATGTCATCTATGAACACCACTACGAATATATCTAGGAATGGCTTAAACACCCTATTTATTAAGTTCATAAATGTAACTGGTGCATTCGTTAGACCAAATGACATCACCAAGTACTCGTAATGCCCATACCGAGTTCTAAAAGCCGTTTTCAGTATATCTTCTCTTCTCACCTTCAACTGATGATACCCACTTCTCAAATCTATCTTTGAGAAGTATCTAGCACCCTTCAGTTGATCGAACAAGTCATCGTTCCTAGGTAAAGGATGCCTATTCTTGATCGTAACTTTGTTCAACTTCCTATAATCAATGCATAGCCTCATTGATTCATCCTTCTTCTTGACGAATAATACTGGCGCTCCCCATAGCGAAACGCTCGGCTGAATATACTTCTTGTCCAACAATTCTTGCAGTTGAACCATCAACTCCTTCATCTCTACTGGAGCCATTCAGTACGGGGCTTTCGATATCAGAGCAGTCCCCGGTGCTAAGTCGATCACAAACTCTCTCTCTATCTGGCGGAAGTCCTGGAAAATCATTCAAAAATACATCCACAAACTCCCTAACTACTGATATCTCTTCCAGCTTCAGACTCTCCTTACGAGTATCCACTATGTAGGCTAAATACCCTACACAACCTTGCTTCAATAGCTTCTTAGTTTGCATAATCGTTAGACAACTTGCTTGTCTAGGATATTTGCTACCATAAAACTCTACCTTCGACGGAGTCATAAGGTTCACAGACTTCTTCTGGCAATCGATTATCGCTCAATGATTGAACAACCAATCTATACTCAGTATGACATCAAACTCCCCAAGTTTTATCTGGATCAAATCTACCCTCAATTCTTGACCCTTAATGTCCAATCTACAATTCTTGTATACAAACCTAATAGGAATAACCTCCCTATTCGCAATCTCTATGTTCAAGGGGTAAACTAATTCCTCTTTAGGTAAGTCTAAAGTCTTAGCAAAGTCATCAGATATGAATGAACAAGTAGCACCCGAATAAAAATAATACATAAGCATTAATACTATTGACCGGAATAATACTTGACACCACCTTTTATGACTGCACAGCATCCTGCATTGTCATGTTGAATGTTCTAGTATTGGGTCGAATTTCCTGCAGTGGTCCAACTGTAACGACCATGAATTTTTAAACTCCATTATTTATTAATATGAGATTTAAATTTTTAATGAGTTAGTTTTGCGAGCTTATTTAAATCTTAAGTGGTTATGTGAATTTGTGAAATATTTAAAGGAGTCACTAATGGGTAATTTAAATTAGTGGACCGACCCTAAGACTTTAATATCAAAGAATTAATAAGGTGATTAGTAATTAAATATTCAATTTATTTGAATATACTAAAGGGATTTAAATGTGTTGATTAATTGCTATTGTAAATAAATAATAAATTAATGAGCAAAGGATTAATAAATATAATAATATTATATTTAATTGATTTATTGTTTTATACAAGCATGTGATATGTAAACCTATAATATATGGTGGGTTACACATCAATATGACTATACATTATATATATTGACTATATGGTAAGAGTAATTTCATTATGTGAGTGACATAATAGTATGACTTATGTAACATGATATGTGTGGGTAGAATTTTAATGAACACCCTATTATCTTATATTAATACCAATAGACATTATTAATTGATAATGATTTCATTAAGTTATTATGATTAAAATAATAACAGTTATGGTAATGAATAATGAGCAATACACAATTATATTATATTTGGTGTTAATAGATAATGTACATGGATTATATGATTGGTATATATGTACGTACTCAATGCATTGTATTATTAGTTGCTCAATTGAAATGACATTGTAACACTATAATCTATGTATACATGGAATGAAGTGTGTGTATATTATATAACTTAAGTATACTTATAATGTGTGTAGATGTATATTTATAACCAAGTGTTAACATACAATATACACCTTCCAAGTTGCTGAGTTCAGTTGTTGTCCAACATTGAGTGCCAACTTCTTATTCATGTGAAACACCCATATGCCTAGCTACTCTACTTCTCCTCATTTTCTTCACTAAGTATAGCTTATGATTATGGGGGAGTGGAGATAATGATGGATTGCACCAACTCTCAACCACCCTCTCTTGTCCATTGAACAACCTTACAATCCATGGGTTTGATTTAGAGGATTATTACATTGTTTGGGTAAGCATTTGCCTATAAATTAGCTCATCCTCTTCTCATTTTCAATTGCTGAGAATTATATTGCTAGGGAAGTTATAGAGAGTGAGTTATTGTGAGATATCAGTGAGGGAGATTTGTTAATTCAAGCAAACCAATTACAGAGGTATAATCATGTTCTTCATTTTCTGCAAAATTTATAATTCTTGATTATGCTAAATTGGATGATCATTTGAGTAGATAATGCATGCTATGCATTATATAAGTTGATATGTTAGCTTAGAATTGCAATGTATCATGTTGAGAAGTGATTTTCGTATGAAATATCTGAGTTGGGCTAAGTTTCTGCCGAGCAGCAGCCGTTCCTGGTTTGGAAACGGAGCCGCGCGGCCGCGCGTCTCCTTAGTACAAATGGGGCACGGCCGCGCCCCTCTGCAGATTCTATTTTTAATTTCTGTTGTAGAACTATTGTATGCAATTATATGATATCTTATTTGGCAAGCATGTAGACAAGGTTAATATGTATGTATGAGTACATGCATGTAGTATGAACATGTATAACGATATTAATACACATTATTAATGAAAAGCCTTGAAGTTTATAAGTGAACTTAGAGTTTGCTAAAGTGAACTTGTTACGAGCATATACGCATAATGTATATTCTTATTTTAGAACACAGCCGTATGGTCTATATGGATATGAGAACTAAGTCTAAAGTGGTTAAACACACTAGAATACTTGATCAAAAGTTAAGACGTTTTCAAAATAAAACTCATAGTTTTGGATTTGAACTTTGTCATAAACATGCCATATGTGTATTCAGATTTAATGAACATGATAGTATGGTTTACATTGACATGTAATGAATGTTTAAAGTGTTAATCGTACACTAGCATACTAGATTGAAAGTTACGACAATTTCAAAAGTAAGACACTTAAGAACTTTTGAAGCAAACTTGACCAAGGTTAATGTCTTTTAGATTCTGACCATGTGAGAGCGTTTATATGGCTTAGTAGTGTGTTTTCATACATGTGAGACGTGGTTACGAAACACTTTGTTTACACTAAACGACCTTTGTGGACTTAGTATACTTTTCAAAGAAACTTAAGATTTGAAAGCTAATAACATCAATTACCATGTGGGTTATGTTGTGAGTGTAATACCCGAGAGTTTTCATATATTATTAAATAAATATATTAATGGGAATGAGAATTTATTTGAATATAATGATTTTGTGTTATGAGAATGATTAATTCAATTATATTAAATTGAATAATTATAATAATTGAGAAATTGATGGAGTTTACGATAAACTCGATGAAATGCCTTGTGTGGCACAGTGACGTAATATTAACGATTATATTAACTTAAGCGAACAATTAATCTATATTAATTGTTGATCGTAAAATATTAATTAATTGTCATCGTAGAATAATTGTTATAAAATATTAATGGTGACTGATTAATAATACGTGATTATTATTATTGCAAGAAATATAATAATAATAATGAGCAACGTGTTTATAATATAATAAGATTTATATTAAAGTAATGATTAATCATATAAGGGTTAATTAAATTGTTATGACGATTAACAATTATATTGATTGATAAAGGATGTGTGTATATTATTAATTACTATTTAATTAATAAGATGAGTAATTCTATGTGCAAGCATGCGAATTAAATGTGTAACATATAGTAGCTAACTATGTATTATGTGAAGTGTATTATAACACTATTATATGGTAAGGCTTATTGAATTATGGGAGTTACATGATAATGCCTATGTGACATGTGAGTATACAGTAAAAGAATATGACATGGATTATATATGTGTAAATTAGTTGTATCACATTGCCATGATAAAAGTATATTGTGACTTAAAAGTATATATTATATAATCTAAGTGGACTTGTATAATATATCATGAACATATTGTAAACTATTAATTTTAATAAAGTGAGACATCATGAATATATGGTGAACAATTTAATAATAAATGAGATAATGTAATGTGATAACATCCGATTAAATTATACCAGTATGATAAAAATGTACATGGATTATATGTGTACAAGTCACACTTACTACATTATGTGAATCCATGTTAGTATCATTAGAATTACATTGTAACTATAATTGTGGCCTAATTATATAGTATATATACATGTAACATATTTTGGCATAAGTATTGTGCATATATACAAATTCTAGAATGCTGATATATGGCCTTGTCCCAATATAATAGTCACTCTCCTTCTCCTTCACGTGTATGGCAAAAAGGCTAAGGCCTATTCTCCCCATTCTTCTCCCAAGCTTAGCTAGCAATGATCAATGGGGAGTGGTTTTGATGATGAGATTTACCAACCATTTACCAACTCCCTCTTATCTAGCATGCAATCCATTCATCTGTTAGTTTGATTTGTAATATAATTGCATTGTCTGTGTAATAATTCGTCTATAAATAGTAGCCATGTTTCTTCACATTTCTTTTGCTGAGATTTTATTTGAGTTGATAAGTTGAGAGCATATACATATATCAGTATAATAGCATTGTGAAGTAGCAGCAAGTTCAATTATCTAACAGAGGTATAATTATCTTTCCATGTTCTTCATTCATGTTCTATATTTTGCTTACTGTCAAAATTTCCAATTCTTGATTTTGATTTCAATTCATGCTAGATTGGATTAGGACATGTTCTTAGTTGCTATATAGACTTATAAACATGTTTAAGCCATAATGTGGCTGCTTAGAAAAGTTTTCGTGAAGTAATTTTGTGATTTGGGATAATGTCTGCCGAAGCAGACTGCAGTCTGGCCAGAACCAGGGGTGGCGCAGCTGCGCCGGTTTGGCCTTAGTATGCTGCGCAGCTGCGGAGGACACTGTCTGCAGATTTTGAATTGTTGTTTCCTGCTTGATGTTTGCTACATGTTAGTTGATGAAATAAAATAGAACATGCATGCTGATATGGTTAATACATATATATTGACTTGTTAAACTAGAACGAGCATGTTATATTCGGATCGCTTGCATAAACGATGAAGTGATTGCTTTTCAAAATAAACTTAGGATTTCAAAATGGACGTTGATTCTTTATATCCATTTTAGACATTCTGACTTGTGAGACATATTGGTATGACCTAGACACACACGAAATGCATATTGACTTAAGTATATATGTATCGTGATATGATATGAACATGTGAACATAACTAGTGTATCTTTCTAACAAAAATACAAGTTTTGGAGGTTGATATTGACATGTAAAGACCATACACACATTCTGATTTTTGGAGCATGTTTGAATAAACTTGAAATACATGTCGGACACATTAACTTACGGATATAGATTTTATAATGTTGAACGTGAACGTCGACATGCTACATTGAGATTTGAATTTCGATACTTATGAACATGTTTGATAGAACTTGTAGACTTGCTAAGGTATCATTCATGTTTGCCTACTATGTTACATGTAGTGAAACCAAATTTGCGTAAATAAAGCATGTTTTCAAACTAATGATAATGATAGTTGCATATATGTGATATGAAAACTCATGAACATGTTTACTACAAGTTATGTGAACATTTTAAGTGTTTAAAAAGCGAGCATGTTAGACCTTATGAGTTCGTATCCTTGAATGGCTTTAAAAAATTGAAAGTGTTAACTTAGAATCTATTGCATGTATATTTGAAACGAGGAAAGGTTGTACAAACATAAAAGTATCTTTTAATATGTTTATATGCTATGTGGTGTTGTTGGCTTGCATGACCGGACAGAAACCATAAGGCACAGCTCAGCCTTGGCTTGACCAAAGGGCTGAGCAGCTGCGCTGTCCCTAGGCTTAGCCATGGCGCAGCTGCGCCGGCCTGGAATCAGAAGCCATGCAGTTTGACAATCTGATTTTGGACAGATAGCTTATATGATGCCTACATTGCTAGAAATGGTTTACACCCTACTGATATGTGTATATACGTGATGATTAAGTAACAAGATAATGTTTAACTTATATAATGGAAGCCCATAGGTCAAGGGATCATAGCTACTTGAACATGATGAGTTGCTATAATATCATTTATGTTATAACTATGTACTTGATTCATAATAACATATAATCTGATTTCATGTCATATGAGAATAAGTATGACATGTGACTAAGATAGTAACATGTATGTATATTGAGTAATAAGTTGTGTAACGGATGTGTTAACTAATGAAAATCCTATACTTATAATACACTATAAATAGGATTCAAAAGTGTTGAATTACTTTACGTGGATAAACTACGCTAAAGGCAAGTTTCCTAACTTACACTCTTTTACGGTGCAAGTATTCTATCTTTGTATATTGCGAACTAGCTTCCTACTTAATCGTTTGAACTGAATTAGCATACTTGAACTCTTATTTCATTAAAGCTATTATTCATGTTGAACTTAGTATTGTTCTTGAATATTGTGAAAGTGTCTATGCCATTTGATTCGGCTAGACTTATATTATTGAAAAGCGACCCAAACTAATTGATTGGTGCGGGATCTTATATATGACTGAGAAGAACAAACTATAACTGTCAGAGAACCGACGCGCGCACTTGAGTATGATTGATTGTTGTGCATAACGATGGTACTTTAGGCTGATCACCTGTTGTACCTGTTTTTATTGGATTTTCAGTTTATTACTGTCAATTCTAGTAGAAGTTCATAGTCCTTAGTGACTGCTCAGTATTAAATTATTTAAAATCTTGAATTGACGTATTAATGAATCATATTGATATTATTCTGTCCTTAGCGACTGTTATTGAGAACTGTTGATATTCTTGTTATCCTTGAACTATCAAACCTTGTTATACCTTTTCGAGAATTGGGAATCTTATTACTCACCCTTATTGTATATTACTTGCTGGGCAATTTGTGCTCATTCTTGCTTTCCCTAAAACATTTCAGTTAAGGCAGAGCATGGCGAACCTTCGGGCGTTGATAAGGGCAAGGGCAAGGCTACCAATTAGCTTGTCTCTTATATGTTTTAAATATTTTAATGTTGTATTAAGATGATGTAGTAAGACTGGTTTTGATTATGTTTAAGCTTAAGTTAGGTCATGTAATACGTCGTTAATTGATATTATTATGTAATCTATTAAGTACTGTAGGTTGCGAGACTTGGGGGAATAATTTTAATAAATCATTGTAAATTATTCTAGAATAGATTTTCCGCTGTGATCGTGTGATATTTAGTTATTATTATCGTAATGTATTACCATGAGCACGTGATGAACCGAATTTGAGAGACCAAGTGGTGGTCCTGGAATTTGGGGGCGTCACAGGTTAGTATCAGAGCTGTAGTTATAAACCTTAGGAACGAGTGTCCTTGGACTATAGCTTAGGTGAACTTAGAAGTTAGGAAGGAGATAAAACTCATGTAGAGTTTTCCTTGAGAGACTTAGTCTGTTATGAAATGTAACTTCATTCTATACAATGAACTTATGTTTATTTAACATTCTAATGGAGTTGCTATTTGTTTGTCTCGTGTTTGTGATTGTAGGATGACAGACACAGGGGTACCTAGTAGAGTGGCAGAGGAGGAGCCCAGGGATATACATGTAGTATACGAGGCACCTCTAGAGGCTACACCAGTGCAGGCTGTTGCACCATTTGAGTCTGACGACGAGGACGAGATTGAGATAGAGTCTGATCCAGAGGAGGAGCCGATGGAGGATGAGCCAGTAGAGGACTCGGATGAGGCTACTATAGAGGAGCAGATGTTAGGAGAGTACGAGGAGCGGATCATAGAGTTAGACTGCAGGGTCCAGGAGCTGGAGACAGAGGCCCAAGAGAGAGAGTCCGAGTTCCAGAAGCTGAGGGACGAGGACCACCAGAGGAAGCTGGCTATGCAAGAGTTAGAGGTGGAGATTGCCTACCGTAGGGAGGCAGGGATCCAGATGGGGACTCTGTTTCACAGGTCAGAGGCTAGGAATGTAGATTTGGCAGAGAAGCTAGAAGAGGTTGAGCAGAGGGAACTGAGTGAGAAGACTGAGAAAGAGGCACTCCGTACTCAGCTAGAGTTGGAGGTGATGGATAGGTTACACTTCAAGGAGAAGTGGGAAGCGTCAAATGAGAGAGCTGACGACCTTGAGGACGAGGTCAGGTGCAAGAAGAGAAAGATGAACAAGATGGGGTATGTGTTCCGTTCAGCTTTTGAAAGGGTGATTGATGGTGTGTACCACTACCCGGCAGAACAGGGACAGACTCTACATACCTTGAGCCGAGAGCTGGTTGCGTATATAGCACAGTTGGAGTACAAGAGCGCAGTGGAGCGCGGGATGATGGGATGAGATTTCCTTAGTCAGTCTAGTGGTAGTACTAGTTGTGTCCTTATGTATTGTATATACTATGATGCAATCCCGATCTTTTGTGTAAGAGTGGGATGATGATGTAAACCCCGAGTTAGCTTTTGTTAGAGGGGTAGTATGGTGGTAGGTTGATATATTCCCCATCTTTTGTGATATTAGGGGATATATGTGATAACATTTATAGCAGTATGCTAGGAAAATCATGTAATGAAACGATTTGGCATATGAATATAAATAAGTTTATTTCAGAAACGTGTTATAGATTTATTCTTTTAGTACTAGAAGAAATACTTAAGTAATATACTTGAATAATAATAAAATGGAAACTTGTGATGCAGATAATGCCGCCCAGACGTAGATTGACTGCACCCGAAGAATCTGTTAACAACGAGAGGGAACAAGTAGACCCGATCCAGAAACTGGTAGACTTGTTAGGAGAAGCCTTAAGGGGAAGGAACAATGAACCCGTTCGCCCGAACCCTTAGACTGTGCCAGTAACTACCTTTAAAGACTTTAAGAGTGTAGGACCCCCAGAGTTCGAGGGAACTACCGACCCAATCGTCGTACAAACGTGGATCAAAGAGATCTAAAAAGCTTTCACTATAGCTAGCATAGGCGAAGATCAGAAGACGGTGTTTGCCACGTACATGATGAGGGGAGAAGCGAACTACTGGTGGGAGGCTAATCAACAAAGAGCTGGAGAAGGAATAATAGCTTGGGATAAGTTTAAGATGCTGTTCTTCGAGAATTACTTCCCGAAGAGTATGAAGAATTGGATGGAGGTGAAATTCTTAGAGTTAAAACAAGGTGAGATGACGGTGGCGCAATACACGGCTAGGTTTAACGAACTAGCACGATTTGCGGAGCACCAAGTTGGTGATGAAGAGAGAAAGGCTAGACGTTTCGAACAAGGGTTGAAGCCGTGGCTGTTCAATAAGGTATCAGTTCTTCAAATTGATTCCTTTGCAACATTACTGGAGAAGGCAATCATTGCGGAAGGTGGCAGTGAGGCCTTAAATATGTATAACAAGGAAAAGAAAGGAAAGAATACTGGAGGAGAGAACCGTACGGGAGGAAGCAGTAGCGGAGGAAGCAACTTGGGAAAGAGAAAATGGGAGAATAACAACAACAACAAAAACAACAATAATCAATCAGGGAATTTTCGTGGAGGTTTCAAGAAGAGGGCTGAAGGATGCCCGAAGTGTGGAAAGAATCATCAGGGCGAGTGCTGGAAGGGACGTGGCACTTGCTACAACTGCGGACAGGAAGGGCACATCTCGCCCAACTGTCCGAAACCAAAGAAGATACAAGGATGCTTTGCGTGTGGCTCGACGGATCACCGAATTAAGGACTGCCCAAAGAAGGGAAGTGGCGGGGGTAGTAATCAGCAAGGAGGCAACAAGCTGATGATCGGTGGACTGGCACAATCCAACCGCACAACCGCCACAACCTTTAACATGACCGTCCAAGACGCCGTGGCTGCGAAGGACGTGGTGTCAGGTATAATCCCAATCAATGATATAAATGCTTATATATTATTTGATTCGGGTGCCACCTGTTCTTTTGTATCTGAAGAATTTGCTAGTAAACTTAGTACACCCCGAGAACGATTAGAAAATCTTTTAGTCATAGAAGTTGCTAATATGGAAGTGATCCCTGTAGAATACATTTATCGAGATTGTCACGCAAACATTAGAGAACATGAACTGAGCGTAGACTTGATTCCTATTAGATTAGGAGAATTTGATGTAATACTAGGAATGGATTGGTTGTATAACCATGCTGCGATAATTGACTGTCAGAACAAATGCGTGAACCTTCAGACTCCGAGTAAGTCTAAGGTAGTGTTTTATGGTAGCTCATCGCTTAAGCAATCGTGTTGCGTTACGATGATGCAGGCCAAGAAATTGTTAAGGAAAGGATGTATATGTTATTTAGCTTACATAGTTGATACTCAAAAAGAGGGAATAGAAATTAAGGATATATCCATAGTGAATGAATTTCAAGATGTATTTCCAGACGATCTGCCTGGTCTTCCGCCAGACAGGGAAATCGAATTCATAATAGACTTAGCACAGGGAACGGCACCGATTTCGAAAGCTCCGTATCGTATGGCGCCAGTAGAAATGAAGGAATTGATGATACAATTGCAAAAGTTATTGGATAAAGGTTACATTCGACCGAGTGTTTCTCCTTGGGGAGCACCAGTGCTATTCGTTAAGAAGAAGTACGGGTCGATGAGGCTCTGTATCGATTATCGAGAGTTAAACAGAGTAATGATCAAGAACCGATATCCGCTACCGAGGATAGACGAGATCAACTGAAGGGAGCTAAGTGTTTCTCGAAGATCGACCTATGAACAGGATATCATCAACTGAAGGTACGGGATGAGGACATACCAAAGACTGCGTCCCGTTATGGACACTACGAGTTTTTGGTAATGTCATTTGGATTGACTAATGCTCCGGCAGCATTTATGGACTTGATGAACCGAGTTTTCAAGCCATACTTGGATAAATTTGTAGTGGTTTTTATCGACGACATTTTGATCTACTCGAAGACAGAGGAAGAACACGCCGAACATCTGAAGATTGTTTTGGAAGCACTAAGGAAGGAGAAGATGTATGCAAAATTTTCAAAGTGCGAATTTTGGATGGAGAAGGTTCAATTCTTAGGCCACGTGGTGGATAAGAATGGAATTGCTGTAGACCCTGCGAAGGTTGAAGCAGTAAGTAATTGGGAACAACCGAAAACACCGACGGAGGTGAGAAGCTTTTTAGGGTTAGCTGGGTACTATCGGAGATTTATCCAAGATTTTTCTAAGATAGCAACCCCGTTGACCAATTTGACTAGAAAGACGGTGAAATTTGTATGGACTGACAAATGTGAAGAGAGTTTTCAGGAGTTGAAGAAGAGATTGAGCGAAGCACCTGTATTATCATTACCAGATGATGCAGGAAATTTTGTGGTGTATAGTGATGCATCGCACAAGGGACTTGGCTGTGTGCTTATGCAGCACGGCAAGGTCATTGCATATGCATCACGATAATTAAAGGATTACGAAAAACGATACCCTACTCACGACTTAGAGTTAGCGGCAGTAGTTTTTGCGTTAAAGATATGGAGGCATTATTTGTACGGAGAAAAATGTGAGATATACACGGACCATAAAAGTCTGAAGTATATCTTCACACAGAAGGAGTTGAACATGCGGCAGAGGAGATGGTTAGAATTAATAAAAGACTATGATTGCGATATTCTTTATCACCCAGGAAAGGCGAATGTGGTTGCCGACGCTCTGAGCAGGAAAGGAAGGGAGAAGTTGTTTAATTTGACGACTCAGGAAGAATTGATAAGAGAGATGGAGAAATTGGAAATAGAAGTGAAAGAACCAGAGAAGCTTGGAGAGAAGTTGTTTGTAATGGAAGCTCATCCGACATTGTTGGATAGAGTAAAGGAAGCTCAGGAAAAGGATGAAGAGTGTGAGAAAATCCGAAAGAGGATCACAGAAAATGAGGAAGAGAAATTTCAAATGGATAAAGATGGTATCTTGAGATTTGAAGAAAGAGTATGGGTGCCAGCGGTAACCGAGTTGAGGGAAGAGATTTTGCACGAGGCACACAATACGACATATTCCGTTCATCCGGGAGGCACAAAGATGTACCGAGATCTAAGGCAACATTTTTGGTGGCCCAATTTAAAACGGGAAGTCGCAGAGTGCGTCAGTAGATGTTTGACTTGCCAACACGTTAAAGCAGAACATCAGCGGCCGAGTGGTTTACTACAACCGTTGGAAATACCAGAGTGGAAATGGGAGCATATTACGATGGACTTCGTGGTAGGACTTCCAGTTACGCAGAAAGGTTATGATGCCATTTCGGTTATCGTGGATTGACTTACCAAGACTGCACATTTTCTACCAATCAAGATCCGCTACAGTTTGAACCAATTAGCGAGTCTGTATGTAAAAGAGATTGTTTCACGACATGGAGTGCCGGTATCAATTGTCTCTGATCGAGATCCGCGCTTCACGTCCAATTTTTGGAAGAGTTTGCAAGAAAGAATGGGAACGCAGTTGAGGTTGAGTACAGCTTACCATTCTCAGACAGACGGACAGAGTGAGCGAACAATACAAACGCTGGAGGACATGCTTAGGACTTGCGTGATGGATTTTAAAGGAAATTGGGACGACCACCTACCCTTAGTAGAATTTGCATATAATAATAGCTACCATACGACTATCGGCATGCCACCGTACGAAGCTCTTTACGGAAGAAAGTGCAGAACACCATTATGTTGGGACGAAGTCGGAGAACGACGAATACTCGGACCAGAGCTAGTACAACAAACCGCAGACGTGGTGACAGTGATAAGAGCAAGATTAGTAGCAGCTCAAGATCGCCAGAAGAAATACGCAGATTTGCATCGGCAGGACCGAGACTTCAAAGTCGGCAGTTTTGTATTCTTGAAAGTATCTCCATGGAAAGGAAAGATCCGTTTCGGCAAGAAAGGAAAATTGAGTCCAAGATTTATAGGACCGTTCGAGATACTGAAGCGAGTGGGCGAAGTGGCATACAAGGTTGCGTTACCACCCGAGTTGGAGCACATCCACAACGTATTTCACATTTCCGTGTTGCGACCGTACAAGGCCGACTACAAACATGTGATTTCTTACGAGCCCATTCAAGTGGAGAAGAACTTGGCGTATGAAGAAATTTCTGTCCAGATATTAGATAGGAAAGAGCAAACCTTGAGAAATAAAATTATTTTGTCTGTAAAAGTACTTTGGCGTAACCACGATGTCGAGGAGGCAACGTGGGAATTAGAAGATAGGATAATGAGGGATTATCCCCATTTATTTGTGTAACCTCATAGCAATTCCGGGACGGAATTTTTATAAGGGGGGGAGGATGTAATACCCGAGAGTTTTCATATATTATTAAATAAATATATTAATGGGAATGAGAATTTATTTGAATATAATGATTTTGTGTTATGAGAATGATTAATTCAATTATATTAAATTGAATAATTATAATAATTGAGAAATTGATGGAGTTTACGATAAACTCGATGAAATGCCTTGTGTGGCACAGTGACGTAATATTAACGATTATATTAACTTAAGCGAACAATTAATCTATATTAATTGTTGATCGTAAAATATTAATTAATTGTCATCGTAGAATAATTGTTATAAAATATTAATGGTGAATGATTAATAATACGTGATTATTATTATTGCAAGAAATATAATAATAATAATGAGCAACGTGTCTATAATATAATAAGATTTATATTAAAGAAATGATTAATCATATAAGGGTTAATTAAATTGTTATGAAGATTAACAATTATATTGATTGATAAAGGATGTGTGTATATTATTAATTACTATTTAATTAATAAGATGAGTAATTCTATGTGCAAGCATGCGAATTAAATGTGTAACATATAGTAGCTAACTATGTATTATGTGAAGTGTATTATAACACTATTATATGGTAAGGCTTATTGAATTATGGGAGTTACATGATAATGCCTATTTGACATGTGAGTATACAGTAAAAGAATATGACATGGATTATATATGTGTAAATTAATTGTATCACATTGCCATGATAAAAGTATATTGTGACTTAAAAGTATATATTATATAATCTAAGTGGACTTGTATAATATATCATGAACATATTGTAAACTATTAATTTTAATAAAGTGAGACATCATGAATATATGGTGAACAATTTAATAATAAATGAGATAATGTAATGTGATAACATCCGATTAAATTATACCAGTATGATAAAAATATACATGGATTAAATGTGTACAAGTCACACTTACTACATTATGTGAATCCATGTTAGTATCATTAGAATTACATTGTAACTATAATTGTGGCCTAATTATATAGTATATATACATGTAACATATTTTGGCATAAGTATTGTGTATATATACAAATTCTAGAATGCTGATATATGGCCTTGTCCCAATATAATAGTCACTCTCCTTCTCCTTCACGTGTATGGCAAAAAGGCTAAGGCCTATTCTCCCCATTCTTCTCCCAAGCTTAGCTAGCAATGATCAATGGGGAGTGGTTTTGATGATGAGATTTACCAACCATTTACCAACTCCCTCTTATCTAGCATGCAATCCATTCATCTGTTAGTTTGATTTGCAATATAATTGCATTGTCTGTGTAATAATTCGTCTATAAATAGTAGCCATGTTTCTTCACATTTCTTTTGCTGAGATTTTATTTGAGTTGATAAGTTGAGAGCATATACATATATCAGTATAATAGCATTGTGAAGTAGCAGCAAGTTCAATTATCTAACAGAGGTATAATTATCTTTCCATGTTCTTCATTCATATTCTATATTTTGCTTACTGTCAAAATTTCCAATTCTTGATTTTGATTTCAATTCATGCTAGATTGGATTAGGACATGTTCTTAGTTGCTATATAGACTTATAAACATGTTTAAGCCATAAAGTGGCTGCTTAGAAAAGTTTTCGTGAAGTAATTTTGTGATTTGGGATAATGTCTGCCGAAGCAGACTGCAGTCTGGCCAGAACCAGGGGTGGCGCAGCTACGCCGGTTTGGCCTTAGTATGCCGCGCAGCTGCGCAGGACACTGTCTGCAGATTTTGAATTGTTGTTTCCTGCTTGATGTTTGCTACATGTTAGTTGATGAAATAAAATAGAACAAGCATGCTGATATGGTTAATACATATATATTGACTTGTTAAACTAGAACGAGCATGTTATATTCGGATCGCTTGCATAAACGATGAAGTGATTGCTTTTCAAAATAAACTTAGGATTTCAAAATGGACGTTGATTCTTTATATCCATTTTAGACATTCTGACTTGTGAGACATATTGGTATGACCTAGACACACACGAAATGCATATTGGCTTAAGTATATATATATCGTGATATGATATGAACATGTGAACATAACTAGTGTATCTTTCTAACAAAAATACAAGTTTTGGAGGTTGATATTGACATGTAAAGACCATACACACATTCTGATTTTTGGAGCATGTTTGAATAAACTTGAAATACATGTCGGACACATTAACTTACGGATATAGATTTTATAATGTTGAACATGAACGTCGACATGCTACATTGAGATTTGAATTTTGATACTTATGAACATGTTTGATAGAACTTGTAGACTTGCTAAGGTATCATTCATGTTTGCCTACTATGTTACATGTAGTGAAACCAAATTTGCATAAATAAAGCATGTTTTCAAACTAATGATAATGATAGTTGCATATATGTGATATGAAAACTCATGAACATGTTTACTACAAGTTATGTGAACATTTTAAGTGTTTAAAAAGCGAGCATGTTAGACCTTATGAGTTCGTATCCTTGAATGGATTTAAATTATTGAAAGTGTTAACTTAGAATTTATTGCACGTATATTTGAAATGAGGAAAGGTTGTACAAACATAAAAGTATCTTTTAATATGTTTATATGCTATGTGGTGTTGTTGGCTTGCATGACCGGACAGAAACCATAAGGCATAGCTCAGCCTTGGCTTGACCAAAGGGCTGAGCAGCTGCGCTGTCCCTAGGCTTAGCCATGGCGCAGCTGCGCCGGCCTGGAATCAGAAGCCATGCAGTTTGACAATCTGATTTTGGACAGATAGCTTATATGATGCCTACATTGCTAGAAATGGTTTACACCCTACTGATATGTGTATATACGTGATGATTAAGTAACAAGATAATGTTTAACTTATATAATGGAAGCCCATAGGTCAAGGGATCATAGCTACTTGAACATGATGAGTTGCTATAATATCATTTATGTTATAACTATGTACTTGATTCATAATAACATATAATCTGATTTCATGTCATATGAGAATAAGTATGACATGTGACTAAGATAGTAACATGTATGTATATTGAGTAATAAGTTGTGTAACGGATGTGTTAACTAATGAAAATCCTATACTTATAATACACTATAAATAGGATTCAAAAGTGTTGAATTACTTTACGTGGATAAACTACGCTAAAGGCAAGTTTCCTAACTTACACTCTTTTACGGTGCAAGTATTCTATCTTTGTATATTGCGAACTAGCTTCCTACTTAATCGTTTGAACTGAATTAGCATACTTGAACTCTTATTTCATTAAAGCTATTATTCATGTTGAACTTAGTATTGTTCTTGAATATTGTGAAAGTGTCTATGCCATTTGATTCGGCTAGACTTATATTATTGAAAAGCGACCCAAACTAATTGATTGGTGCGGGATCTTATATATGACTGAGAAGAACAAACTATAACTGTCAGAGAACCGACGCGCGCACTTGAATATGATTGATTGTTGTGCATAACGATGGTACTTTAGGCTGATCACCTGTTGTACCTGTTTTTATTGGATTTTCAGTTTATTACTGTCAATTCTAGTAGAAGTTCATAGTCCTTAGTGACTGCTCAGTATTAAATTATTTAAAATCTTGAATTGACGTATTAATGAATCATATTGATATTATTCTGTCCTTAGCGACTGTTATTGAGAACTGTTGATATTCTTGTTATCCTTGAACTATCAAACCTTGTTATACCTTTTCGAGAATTGGGAATCTTATTACTCACCCTTATTGTATATTACTTGCTGGGCAATTTGTGCTCATTCTTGCTTTCCCTAAAACATTTCAGTTAAGGCAGAGCATGGCGAACCTTCGGGCGTTGATAAGGGCAAGGGCAAGGCTACCAATTAGCTTGTCTCTTATATGTTTTAAATATTTTAATGTTGTATTAAGATGATGTAGTAAGACTGGTTTTGATTATGTTTAAGCTTAAGTTAGGTCATGTAATACGTCGTTAATTGATATTATTATGTAATCTATTAAGTACTGTAGGTTGCGAGACTTGGGGGAATAATTATAATAAATCATTGTAAATTATTCTAGAATAGATTTTCCGCTGTGATCGTGTGATATTTAGTTATTATTATCGTAATGTATTACCATGAGCACGTGATGAACCGAATTCGAGAGACCAAGTGGCGGTCCTGGAATTTGGGGGCGTCACAATGAGAATGCAAGCATACATATTAGGATTTCGTTATGCCTATAGAAATGTTGACATGAACATCCTACATGAATATCGCCTATGCATACTTATTCATAGAGAATGAATTTCAAGCGTGAACTATGTGGATTAAAGTATACATGTGCAGTGTACGTACGAGCATGCTTACTAAGTATTGTTAATCTCGTTATGTGACAATATGATTTTTGTGGCTAAATTACATGGATTTTATTGGCTTAAGGTTTACCGGAATGAAAACCTATAACCTTAACGTGAACGTAAAATGAGCATGCTATGTTTCGAATTTGAGTTAATAACTTGATAAAGCATGTGTGTTGATTTATATCAGTAACTTGAAGTGGTATGTGTTCAAGCCTATATTGATGCATAGAAACTAGATAATCTAAAGTTATTAAATCTAAAAGATGATTAGATTAACTTACGTGAATTATGTGATAAACTTATATGATAAGTAGATTCTTGTAAGTGTAGACTTATATTGGTTTACACATGCTAATTGAAAGACCGACTTGTTAATGTTAGGTTGTTTCAACGAGTTTAATTAAAGCTAGAACTTATTCGTAGCTGAACCAACAGGCAAGTATTCTAAATTCTTGCACTACCTTATATAATGAATCGTGTAAGCGAGTTTCTTAACTTCACTTGATTTGAATACAAGTTCTCTTACACTCTTTATTGTGCAAGTTCCTATCCTTCTCATATTGTATTGAGCAGGTTATTACCGTATTAACAGTTAATTATTTAAAGCTTGAACTTTATTTCCAAGCATGTTATTAGGTGGTTTAATTACTTTACAATTATTCCACATCGATATTATTGTTATTCGCACTTAGTGCACTTGAGTTCGTACAGTCTTGGACTTGTACATCATTTAAAGTTCTATAATTCTTGAACTGTGTCAGATAGAGTCTGAACCCTTGTTCGGTCAGACAAGTATATGAAATTTTATAAAAGCTATCCAAATCAATTGATGGTAAGGATTCTTAGACTAAAAGAACACCCTTATATTATAAGGAGTAGCAGGTATCTAATATAAGATACAAACAGCAGAGTTGAATGTTATGCATATACATAGCGTACGCGAGGCTGATCCCCTCAAGTACTATTCTGTAGCCAGTAACCAAAGGAATCAGCTATTGATTCCATTGGAGTTTTATAGTTCGAAGTCTACTTGACTATCAGTTATTCTAAAAGCAATCATTATTCTTGCTTTCGATATTCATATTGTTGAATTCATTATCAGATATTTTCTATTCATCATGATATATCCTTTATTGTTGTATTTAAACTTGCTGAACAAACTTGTTGCTCATTCTTGCTATATCATGACTTCTATTGCAGTTAAGCCAGAGACTTCAGGGAAGGACAAAGGTAAAGGGAAGATGTAGGATTAGTTTGCAAGGAGCAGACTTTATCTTTATGTTTAATTGAATTACTGTTATGTAATAAGAACCCTAATAACTATTCTACGGTATATTTGTATGTTTGTATTTAGGTTATCAAATCTTGGGACTAGTAACATGTTTTGAATGAACGACATACGTTTATTATATTTCCGCATTTAGTTATTGTATGTTGTTTAGAGGTGGATATTTGTATTGTATCGTGACGACCGGACCGGGGTTAGAGGACCCGAATTCGGGGGTGTCACACCAACGATAGTCAAAGTGATGCCGCTGCCATTTCCTCCATTTCCTGTTGACCCTTTTGCTGGCTTCCTCGGATAAGTTTGGGCCATATGATCCTTAGATCCACAGGTGTAGCAAGCTCTCTTCTTCTGGTTAGGACAATTCGGCGCAATGTGGCCTTCTTGACCACAATTGAAGCATACACGCCTTCCTCTCAGACACACTCCAGTGTGATTCTTTCCGCATATAGCACATGATTCAATCCTTCTCTTCTGTTGGCTTCCCTACAGACTCCCAGCAGATGTGTTGTCGTTCTATTTACTTTTCTGGTTGTTAGCACCGCTACCACCAGTCTTGATTTCTGTCTCATTCTTCTTCTTCTTCTTCTGATCTTGATTATACTTGGTCAAGGCATCGCCCCCACCTTCTACGATGATCACCTTTTCCAACACAGCTGCAAACGTATTCAACTGGAACATAGAGACCTTACTGTAGAGCCAAGACTTCAATCCCTGCTCGAACCTTCTCGCCTTCCTCTCGTCGGTACTGACCTGGTACGTTGCCAATCTGGCCAGCTCGTTGAACTTCGCGACGTATTTCGGCACCGTCATCGTTCCCTGTTTCAACTCTAGAAACTGAACCTCCATCTGGTTCTGCGAGCTTATGGGGAAATAAATTTCAAAGAACATTTCTTTGAATCGGTCCCATACTATAACACCCTCTCCTTCTCTAGTCTTGTTGGCCTACCACTAGAAACTAGCCTCCGACTTCAGCATGAACGTCGTAAAAGCCGTCTTCTGGTCATCGTTTACTCTGGCCACATCGAAGACCTTCTCCATCTCCATCACCCACGGTTGGGCATCTATCGGATTCATCTATCCCTGGAATTCTGGCGGTCCTACTGCTTTAAATTCCTTAAATGTAATGTTCTGAACTTGCGGCTGATTCGCAAGCGCTTCTGTCAGTAGGTTCACCAACTGCTAAACTGAATTAGCGTTCGTCCCATCGTTGTTGTTGTTATTAGTCGAAAGCTCTTGGTTTTGACGTGTAGGACTTTTTCTTGGAGGCATCTTTCTGTTAAGACATACTCTTTTAGATCCCTTACTCATCTCTTAAATATTCAAGTTCAAACTTAAACATTTTAAAATAACTCAATTCACACTTGAGCACATAGCACGTCAATAAACTTTGATATTTTATTCATTCATAGTTTTAAAACATAGAATAGATAGCATCTCTGCTATTTACATCATCTTTCCTGAACCGAATAAGTTACAGGATTACATCATTGTCTTATTCCATTATTATCTCAAATTTTGGGATTTTCAATTATTTATAATATAAAGAAACACATAGTTTATTACTCTACTGTCTAGGCATGTTAAGTCGTCGCACAGCCTCTCCACGTTCTTCTTCCATCACCCGGAACACTATTCTGCGATCCACCATATACCACGGCAAATCTTTAAACTGAGCTGGGTAATAAAAGACATGATCCTGAGCCCTATCTATAGCCGTATGAAAGGCATAGTCTGTTTCTCTCAGCTTAGCCTTCTTCACTTGAACCTCGTCTTCAGCTCGATCTGCCCGTTGAGTAGCCCTCAAGCAAGCATCCTCAGCTCTGGCACGCTTCACTGACTCCTCTTTGATGTCGTTCTTCAGTTTCACTAGTTCAGCTAGTGCATCATCCCTTTCACTCTCCACGTGAACTAGATCCCACTTCGTGTTTCCAAGCTCGTCATCCAGTTCTTGAATTGTCTCACCTTATTTACGCGATTTCTTGAGTTGAACTCTAATCACATTCTAAGACGCGTATTATGTGATATAGTTTATCTATAGTTGGGTATATTGTTGTTAAGCACACACACACAGCATCGGTGTTGATAGGTATAGATTCATAGACTGGTTTGAATTACGGATATGTCTCTGGTTGGATTTATTATTTTATCTGTTGTGAATTCTTTGAGGCACGACAAGTTAACTTTGTATACACTGACAGTTGCATTCATGAGCATTGTATATTCTTGCATATGCATGGTCTTTGCTTGAGGACAAGCAAGGTCTCGAGTTTGGGGTATTTGATGAGTGGGTTTTATACCTACGAATCGGTAGTCATTATAGCTGGATTCTGCATGTTTTCGAGTAATTTGCCTATCATTTCTATTGGGTGTATACGTTTATGTGCAGATAATGAAATGGAGGCGAAAGTAGCTTTAAAGGACAAATTTGCATGTTATATGTCTATTCTTTAATGCTTACTCTTTTTATCGTGTGCCTAAATATACTCATTATTCTTAAATTTTTATTTTAGGTACAATTGAAGAGGTTCGTGACGTTGGAAATAATTTAGAGACAAATTGAGCATTATTAGACCAATGAAATTAAACAAGCTATCCCGGCTAGGGGAATAATAGGACCAACCCAATTTGGTAGTTAAGGGACCAAGGGATCAGATCACCAACATGTGAGCCACGAATTTCATGGGCTACGGTTTGTTTGTTTAATGAAGCATCCCAACATTTTACATGCAATCATCATTTGTAAGTGGGCCACGCACATTGAAGCATCACAAATATAAACCAATTGCCAAGTAGCTCACGAAATTAACAATCAATGGAAGAAAGGAATCCTAGTATTTAGCAATTAGCAAGTGGGCCAGAGAGTTAAGAAGTGGAGCAGCCAAAGAATCATGCAAGCAGCTCACGGGTTATTGTGGGTCAGAGATTCAAGTGGGCCACACACATGTGTTTGAATGGTTAGCAGCTCACGATTTAATCTCCTAGTAATTCATATATGGGCTAGAGATGTGTTCCAACAAATAAACAAGCCATGCATACACAGAATCATTACATAAGATGAAAATAGGAGCTGGGCAGAGTGTTAACCCGCAGGGGCGCGTGGGCAAGAACTCCCCGCTGGGGCGGGGAGGCGCGCATGCAAGGGGTTGATCCTAACTCGATTTGGATGCAGCAGCAAGAATGAAGGGAGATAATGGCTGTTGCGATAATAGATTATAAAAGGGACTTATATGCAGAGATGGAGAGATACCTAGCCACTGTGAGACTAGAGATTGGATCTAACTTGGACGGAGAATTAAATCATCAAGTGAACGTGAAGAACGCAGGATTAGAACAAATATTGGTGATACAATTATGTGTTTTATCATCTCTTTTTCCTTATATCTTGTAATCGTAATGTTTGCTATGATGAGGATTATGGGTTTTTATTCATTTAATATGAACTAAATTTCTTTTTAAGCCTACAATGGATCTTAGATTGTAATGGATGATTAATTATTCTTAAATTCAATTTATGGATGTTATTCCCAGGTTATTCACTATGTGTGTGATTAATTTATATAATTGTCTGATCAACGATTATCTGTTATCTCTTATGAACTTGTGAAAGGACATAGGGGATTAGAACTAGCCATAGTGACATATGTTTGTGATTTCTGCATAGATGGAAGTCATAATTCGTGTTTAGGGTAGAAGTATGCCTTTATGCCATATGTAATCTGCTAGAGAACTTGATAATAAATTCTTATTAATTGTAATTCACAAAGAAATATAGTGAATTAGTTAATTAGGATGTCTCGCTTGAATATATCATCCGTGGATATGAGTGAGTATGGATATTATGCATCGTGAGGTGATTTTATCTACGTTAGTGTTCTTGATTAATAATCTGGGGTGAACTGAAATAAACTGGGAAAAAGGATATTATCAGAAGTGCAATTATAAGTGAAGTTGTAGGCTTAATTCTCTCAATCTTGTTAAAATCTTGATTTAGTGTCGCGATTGCTTTAAGTAATAATTTAGTTATAAAAACATCTTTTAACCATTAGTTTGATAAAGCTGAAATATTATAAAGTTGGTAATTGCTTGATTAAACAGTAATTGTTGTCTCTGTGGGTACGATATCTGATTTATCACTTTATTACTTGTTGACCACATACACTTGCGTGTTGCACGTAGAAAATACCCAACAAGTTTTTGGCGCCGTTGTCGAGGACATTAATTGCGTTTATTACTTACAATATCAATTGAAGTAGATCAGTTTTAATTAAACATATATATATATATATTCTTATTTTTGTTTGTTTGGGTTATTTTAGGTACTTTCGAGTAGTGCATGCAAACTAGATCGAAGAAGCCAAAGTTGTTGCCCTTGGAGGACGACATTGACGTACGATTTCGGAGGTTAACTAAGTGGATTGCAAAGAATCAAGAGGAATTTGAAGCACCTAGAACAAACATGGCGGAACGACAACAAGAAGACAAACCAATGAAGGATTATGCTATACCAAAGATATCAGAAATTCACTCAAATATAGCCAGGCCAGCGACCAATGCAAATAATTTCAAGATTAAGCCTGAAACAATACAGATGGTGCAGAATACGTGTCAGTTTGGGGGTCTGTCTAATGATGATCCGAATGATCATATCTTCACTTTCATAGAAATCTGTGACACTTTCAAGTGCAATGGAGTGTCAGACGATGCGCTCAAGTTGAGATTATTTCCATTCTCGCTCAAAGACAAGGCAAAGGCTTGGCTACATTCTGAACCACCGGGGTCAATTACGACATGAAATGATCTAGCACAAAAGTTTTTGGCCAAGTTTTTCCCACCATCGAAGACACATAAGATGAGGACGGAGATATCTTCGTTTGCACAGTACCAAGGGGAGCCACTTTATGAAGCTTGGGAAAGATACAAGGAGTTGTTGAGGAAGTGCCCACATCACGGATTCCCACCCTGGATGCAGTTGAGTAATTTTTACAATAGAGTATCGAGTCAGATACGGTCTAGCATTGAAACAGCTTCACAGGGAGCTTTTCTGATGAGGAAATTTGAGGACGGATGGGCATTGATAGAAACAATGGCTTCAAATGGGTACCAATGGCCGACTGAAAGATTGACTCAGCCCACAGCAGCAGGTGTTCTGCAAGTGGATACTTTGACAGCTATATTGGCACATCTATTAGCATTACAAAAGAGTATGGAAACTTTGCAAAGGGAAACATGCAACAAGTAGCAGTCATATGTGAACAGTGTGTAGGGGAACACCCGACAGATCAGTGTGCAATTAACCTAGCTTCAGTTCAGTTTGTGGGTAACTATAACAGACCAGCCAACACCTAGTAGAATATATACAATCAGAGGAATAGGAACCATCCGGACTTTTCATGGAGCAACAACCAGACTCAGCACCAGTAGCAGGCTCCACGACAAGCATACCCTCCTGGTTTTCAGAATCAACAGCAACAGACAGCACCACGGTAGGAGGAAAAGCTAGGTTGGGAAGAGGCTATAGCCAGAGTTAAAATAGAACATGAAGTGGTGATGAAAACTCTAATGGTGGAAATGAAGAATCTATCAATTCAAATAGGATAAATAGCAAGTACAATGACTAGCCGGCCCCAAGGAGCTTTGCCAAGTGATATAGAGAAGGATCCTAAGGGAGGACATGAGCACTGTCAAGCTGTTACACTCCGGAGTGGAAAATAGTTAGCTGAGAAAGAGTCGGAGAAGCCGATAACCGAAGAGCAAGTCAAGACTAATAGGGAACAGACAGTGGAAAGGGAAGAAGGAGAAAAATCGGCGGAAGAAGAAAAGGTAAGTCCACCGAAAGTTTACCTTCCACCACCATATCCACAAAGGCTCCACAAACAGAAACTACAGCAACAGTTCACCAAATTCTTGGAAGTGTTCAAGAAGCTGCATATAAATATACCTTTTACGGAGGCACTAGAGCAGATGCCCAGTTATGCCAACTTGATGAAGGATATTCTGTCAAAGAAAAAAAGACTAGAGGACTTCGAAACTATGGCATTGACAGAAGAATGTAGTGCGATTCTGCAAAAGAAGCTTCCACCGAAGTTGAAGGATCCGGGTAGTTTCACCATTCCATGCACTATAGGGACTGTAACCTTCAACGAATGCCTTTGTGATTTAGGTGCCAGTATCAACCTCATGTCACTATCAGTTTACAATCAGCTAGGGTTACCAGCACCTAAACCTACCAACATCTCCCTACAGTTGGCGGACAGATCAGTAACTTATCGACGGGGAATTGTCAAAGACATCTTGGTAAAAGTGGACAAATTACTCTTTCCGGTAGACTTCATCGTCCTCGACTATGAAGACGATAAAGATATTCCAATAATCCTTAGGCGACCATTCTTGGCTACTGCTAGGACTCTCATCGACGTTCAGAAAGGAGAGTTGACCATGAGGGTGCACGACCAACAAGTCACCTTCAATGTATTCATGGCCATGAACTTTCCCAAGGAAGATGAGGAGTGTTACCGGGTGGATATAATAGACACAGTGGTGGATGAGGAATAACTTCGGATACTTAATACTGACCCACTGGAATTAGCATTGATGGAAGATTGTGATGAAGGGGATGTAGAAATAATAGAATATTTGCAACTATTAGAGGCTCACCCGAGATCTAATAGGTTCAAACCACCAGTTGAGCCATTGGAAATAGCAGGAACGTCATCAAAAAAGATGAAGCCATCTTTCCAAGAACCACCTAAACTTGAACTAAAGCCCTTACCTAATCACCTCAGGTATGCGTTTTTAGGCAATTCATCTACTTTACCTGTTATTATTACATCTGCACTTAACCCAATGCAGGAAAGTAAGCTGTTAAGAGTGCTGAGGGAATATAAATCTGTAATTGGCTGGACAATTGCCGATATTAAAGGGATCAACCCATCATTCTATATGCACAAGATCCTAATGGAGGATGATAACAAGCCCATAGTAGAGCAATAGAGGCGGCTAAATCCTATAATGAAAGAAGTTGTGAAAAAAGAGATCTTGAAATGGTTAGACGCGGGAATCATCTACCCAATTTCAGACAGTGCTTGGGTGAGCTCGGTCCAATATGTACCGAAAAAAGGTGGTATGACAGTGGTGAAAAACGATAATAATGAGCTGAAACCAACAAGAACAGTGACCGGCTGGAGAGTCTGCATGGATTATAGAAGACTAAATAAGGCAACTAGAAAGGATCATTTCCCCTTGCCTTTCATTGATCATATGTTGGACAGATTAGCCGGACATGAATATTACAGCTTATTGGACGGGTATTTCGGGTACAACCAGATCGTCATCGCACCGAAGGATCAAGGGAAGACAACGTTCGCATGTCCCTATGGCATCTTTGCCTTTAAAAGGATGTCATTCGGACTGTGTAACGCACCGGCGACATTTCAGCGATGCATGATGGCAATATTCTCAGACATGGTGGAGCGAAGTGTTGAGGTTTTTATGGACGATTTCTCCGTATTTGGGGAATCATTTGATAGATGCCTCGAGAATCTGGTATTGGTCTTGAAGAGGTGTGTGGAAATGAACCTAGTACTTAACTGGGAGAAGTGTCACTTTATGGTCCAAGAGGGGATAATTCTTGGCCACAAAGTGTCTGGCAAAAATTTGGAAGTTGACCGAGCAAAATTATAAACTATTGAAAATCTGCCGCCTCCTACATCGGTAAAGGGTATTCGGAGTTTTCTCGGTCATGCCGGATTCTACAGACGGTTTATCAAGGACTTCTCAAAAATCACTAAACCACTCTATAGTCTATTAGAAAAGGATGTCCCATTCAAATTTAATGAAGACTGTCGAGTGGCCTTTGAGCAGTTAAAGAAGAAGTTAACTACAGCCCTAGTAATCATAGCACCTGATTGGACCAAGCCATTTGAACTCATGTGTGACGCGAGTGATTTTGCGGTTGGAGCAGTACTAGGACAAAGACAGGATAAAATATTTTATGCCATTTACTATGCAAGCAAGACTTTGACAGATGCACAGTTGAACTACACTACCACGGAAAAGGAACTACTTGCAGTTGTGTATGCATTTGACAAGTTCTGCTCGTACTTGGTGGGAACGAAGGTGGTGGTTTACACAGACCATTCAGCTATTAGGTATTTAGTTGAGAAGAAGGATGCAAATCTAAGGCTTATCTGTTGGGTGTTGCTACTCCAGGAATTTGACTTAGAAATCAAGGATAGAAAGGGGACAGAGAACCAGGTGGCCGATCATCTCTCACGGCTTGAGAACCCAAAGCAGGACGAAACAGATAAGTCAGTAATCAATGAGTCGTTTCCTGACGAGCAGCTATTTTTGATAAACGACGAGTTTCTGTGGTATACAGACTTCACTAATTACATGGTCAGTAACATCCTCCCACCAGACTTGTCCCGCCACCAAAAGAGAAAATTCCTACATGATGTAAAGTGGTACATATGGGACGAACCATACTTGTTCCACCAATGTGCTGATAAAATGATCCGACGATGTATACAGGAAAGTGAAGTGGAGGGCATCCTCCAGGCATGTCACGCATCACTATACGGGGGACACTATGGGATTGATCGCACAAAAGCAAAAGTTCTTCAATCAGGGTTCTCCTGGCCCACGTTGTTCAGAGACACACATCAATGCGTGAAGATTTGCGATAGATGTCAGAGAGTGGGGAATATTTTAAAGCGGAATGAAATGCCACTAAACATGATCTTGGAAGTCGAGATTATTGATGTATGGGGGATCAATTTTATAGGGCCCTTTCCGTCTTTCGTCAACAATCTGTACATCCTCTTGGCTGTAGATTACGTCTCAAAATGGGTTGAGGCGGTGGCATTACTGATAAATGATGCAAAAGTGGTTTTAAGGTTCTTGTAAAAGAATATATTCACTCAGTTCGGAACCCCAAGAACAATCATTAGCGATGAAGGGAGCCACTTCTATAACAAATACTTCACGACTCTAGTGGCAAAGTATGGGGTCAAACACCGGATTGCCACATCCTATCACCCGTAAATAAGTGGACAAGCGAAGGCGTCTAACCGAGACGTCAAAAGAATTTTGGAAAAAGTTGTTAATCCAAATTGAAAGGACTGGTCAGTGAAGTTAGACGACGCTTTGTGGGCCTATCGGACCGCCTACAAGACTCTGATAGGCATGTCCCCCTATCAGCTTGTCTACGGGAAAGCATGTCACCTGTGGGTAGAACTCGAGCACAGAGCTTATTGGGCAATCAAGAAGTTGAATTTCGATCTATCAGCAGTAGGTGAGAAGCGGTTGTTACAACTCAATGAACTGGATGAATTTCGCTTACAGGCGTATGAGTATTCAAAGTTGTACAAGGAAAAGGTGAAGAAATGGCATGAACAGAAAATAATGGACCGACAGTTTGAACCAGGGCAATCAGTACAGCTATTCAACTCTCGGTTGAAATTATTTCCTGAAAAACTAAAGTCTAGATGGTCAGGTCCGTTCACAATAAAGGCAGTGTTCCCGCATGGCGCCGTTGAATTATACACTAAGGAGTCGACCGAACAATTTAAAGTCAACAGTCAACGATTAAAGCATTACTGGGGCGGAAATGTCGATCGCCAGGCAACCACGATCGATCTGGCCGACCCAAAATGAAACAAAGAAATAGTTAGGCTAACGACTTAAAATTAAGCGCTCGATGGGAGGCAACCCATCGGTTATTTTATTTTTATTTTTAGTTGCATTGATCGTATTTAGCTGTAATAGTGTAAAATACTTAGAAATCTTTCTTTATGATGCATGTCTAACATATTTTATGGTGTAATTGACACAGGAACTTGCAATATCATAAAGCGGAACATCAAGGTGAGGACCCAATAATCACATAAATGGAGTACAAGGAAATTCAATTTCTGGGTGGAACGAGGCTTAAATGATCAAGCAAATGTAGCATCAAGGATATTCAAAAGGCAAGATCAATCCAAAAGCAAGGAACTGAATGAAGCTAAGTAAAGTGGCAGCTGCATAAAAACATTACTCCCGCTGGGGCGGGTGAAATAGACATCAAATTGCCGCTGGGGCGGGTCTTGAATATTGATGGACAGTGGGTTAACCCACTGGGGTGGGGCTAGGCAAGCTCACAACCCCGCTGTGGCGGGTGAGCGGAAGTCTGCATACTGGGTTCAAATTGGAAAAGCCCCACATCTCATACACTACCATTCCAATACAACTTCCCAGCCCACTATCCTATTACCCCACTAACCCTCCACTACCACCCCTATATACCCCACGATCCTATCTCTATATCTCACAATCCCACTACCAAATTCTAAACCCCCCCCCCCCAATCCTTACCTAACCCCACGATCTCCCACTACCCACTATCCACATCATATAAATTCGCAGATACCCACCCCATACAGATTCCAAATTTCAGTAAGTGCACGCACGAAAGCCTTCTCCCCCTTAGAACATCGAGCAAATCCTCCACCAGACCATTATTGAACATCAACCAAGGTAAAGTTATTTTAATTGTTCAATTGGGTTGAAAGTGGTTGATCAAGTTGGTCAATTTTTTTTTTGATTTTGGGAGTTACTTTATGGATTTGGGTAATCATAATTTCATTGCTATTGATTGCTTGGTTGTTTGGAGAAAATTTGAGGAAACCATTGACAGCAAACTCACTCAATATCAAGTCAAATTTTCTTTGCACACCAAGTGTTCGATGAAAGTACTGAACACCAATTCCTCAGAAATTCTTAAAAGTTGAGCACAATAACATCATGCCACCACGCCCACAGAAAAGGCAAAAGGGTGAGGGGTCATCCTCCGCCGCAGTTCCACAGTTCGACAAGAAAAAATTTTGAAACGCGGTCGCCGCCGAATGTTTTGAGTATGTGTCGAGAAAGGTCCTCATCCCAGAACGTGGACTTAGACCGGATCCTGCGGATGGACAAATGCATTTGCAAATCCATGAACGGCATTGGCACTATTTCACACAACAGCCTAAAGCAGCAGTGGTAGCCATAATGAAAGTGTTCTACGCCAATGCGAAAAATGCCCTTCCATTTAGAGCTTTTGTAAGAGGAAAAATGGTAGATTTTAGTGCCCAAACAATAAACGCCTTCTACAACGTCACACCACTTGCTGTTTGTCAGTACACTAAGTTGCGAAACGGCGGGATAAATTATAATCAGATTCTTACAGAAATTTGCAAACCCGACACTGTATGGCTGACAGACAGACGAAAAGGCACAATCATCACAAGCTCCACTTTGAACAAGTATTGGAAAGTCTGGTATTCTTTCCTCTGTGCTAAATTGTTGCCGTCAACACACACCAGCGATATTACTAAAGAAAATATCTCATTATTGTATGCAATTATAAAGGATTTCAGCATAAATATTAGGACAATCATTAACTTCTCAATTCGTCGGTGTTTGCAAGGTGGATTAACGGGAAGATTACCACACCCATCACTAATCACTGGGCTGTGTTTGCAAGCAGGGGTCGTATGGGCACCAAATGAGCCAATTCAACCACCACTGATGGTTCTCGACTCAAAACTGATGGCTAAATTTGACCCTTGGAAGGGGGCACCATCGCATTCTGGTGGCCTCGATTTTATTTTTCCAGACTCGGATGGGGAGGAAGATGAGGCTGAGGATGAGGATTACGTACTCCCCGGCGATGAAGTGGAAGCTGATGCACCTTCGAGTTCAACCAATGCCATTCTCAGCGATATTCAGCGGTAATTGACTCAACAAAGAAAGAGAACTGACAGAGTAGAGGCCAGACAGAGTCATATATTCAATAATCAAACCCAATTTCAAACTGATGTCGCTGCGGTATTTCCCTGAATCACCACGGCCTCCGATCCAGTGCAGTTCCATACTCCATAACCACTCCCAGAGTATCCACCGTCCGACTCTGACACGGAGGAGGGTGGCGGACCTGACGCTTGACTTGACAAGGAAGTCCTCGCACTTCAGTTCTTTATCTTTTCATAATGAGGACATTGCTTAGTTTAAGTTTGCGGGTGTGTTGTGTTTTAATCATCATAAATTTTGTTACTGTGATTGCATGAATAGTATAGGGTAGTATAATTTGCATAATAGATTAGTTTTCTTTATTTTAGTAGCGTTAGTTAAGTTTTATACTTATAAATAAAAAAAATAAAAAATCATAAAAGACCAAAAAGAGTTGTTAGTCAGTATGTCAGTGGTAAGAAATAACTTTAGTCTGTGATGAGATTGGACTTACATAAGAACATAAACATGATGATAACTAGAATGTTGATGTGTATTCAGACCTTCGCTTGAGTCTGTACCTGTTTGACACTGTTGCACCGGTTAGCACGATACACAGTAATTTAGTCAACTTAGTTCAAATAGTCACATAATTGTCATCTGGAACAGAAATTAGGTTATAATAATGGAAATTCAGTAAACTGGTATTAGTAACTATGTTTAGACTGAAACCTAAGTTTGGGGGAAGATATGGGAGCTATCTGAAAGAAAACAATATGAGAAAAGAAAGCAAAAAATTACAAAATGTGAAAAGGAAAAAAATAGAGAAACTTATGAATAAACACCGTGACTAGTTTAGTTTAGTGGCCTTTGATATTCGAGTAAATACACCCTAGGGGATGTCTTTACACCCAGCACCCTAAAGCCATTCGGTTTGGGAGTCGTTGGTCGAAAGCTCGCTACATGGGTATCATTGAAGAGCCTAAGGAAACTAGACATTGCACAGTCATGAGGAAAAATTGAGATACGAAAAAAGAGCAAAATGCTTCCGTGAAAAAAAAAAGATAGAAAATCTCCCATATTAAATTCTGACTTAGTTGACGTTTACTTGAATTCATTGTACCTTATTTACGCAATTTCTTGAGTTGAACTCTAATCGCATTCTAAGACGCGTATTATGTGATATAGTTGATCTATAGTTGGGTATATTATTGTTAAGCACACACACAGCATCGGTGTTGATAGGTATAGATTCATAGACTGGTTTGAATTACGGATATGTCTCTAGTTAGATTTATTATTTTAACTGTTGTGAATTCTCTAAGGCACGACGAGTTAGCTTTGTATACACTGACAGTTGCATTCATGAGCATTGTATATTCTTGCATATGCATGGTCTTTGCTTGAGGACAAGCAAGGTCTCAAGTTTGGGGGTATTTGATGAGTGGGTTTTATACCTAGAAATCGGTAGTCGTTATAGCTTGATTCTGCATATTTTCAAGTAATTTGCCTATCATTTCTATTGGGTGTATACGTTTATGTGCAGATAATGAAATGGAGGCGAAAGTAGCTTTAAAGGATAAATTTGCATGTTATATGTCTATTCTTTCATGCTTACTCTTTTTATTGTGTGCCTAAATATACTCATTATTCTTAAATTTTTATTTTAGGTACAATTGAAGAGGTTTGTGACGTTAGAAATAATTTAGAGATAAATTGAGCATTATTGGACCAATGAAATTAAACAAGCCATGCAGGCTAGGGGAATAATAGGACCAACCCAATTTGGTAGTTAAGGGACCAATGGATCAGATCACCAACATATGAGCCACGAATTTCGTGGGCTACGATTTGTTTGTTTAATGAAGCATCACAACCTTTTATATGCAATCATCATTTGCAAGTGGGCCACCAGAATTAAAGCATCACAAATATAAACCAATTGCCAAGCAGCTCACTGAATTAACAATCAATGGAAGAAAGGAATCCTAGCATTTAGCAATTAGCAAGTGGGCCAGAGAGTTAGGAAGTGGAGCAACCAAAGAATAATGCAAGCAGCTCACGGGTTATTGTGGGTCAGAGATTCAAGTGGGCCACACACATGTGTTTGAATGGTTAGCAGCACACGATTTAATCTCCTAGTAATTCATATATGGGCTAGAGATGTGTTCCAACAAATAAACAAGCCATGCATACACGGAATCATTACATAAGATGAAAGTGGAAGCTGGGCAGAGTGTTAACCCGTCGGGGCGGGGCACGTGGGCAAGAACTCCCCGCTGGGGTGGGGAGGCGCGCATGCAATGGGTTGATCCTAACTCAATTTGGACGCGACAGCAAGAATGAAGGGAGATGAGGGCTGTTGCAATAATAGATTATAAAAGGGACTTGTATGCAGAGATGGAGAGATACCTAGCCACTGTGAGACTAGAGATTGGATCTAACTTGGACGGAGAATTATATCATCAAGTGAACGTGAAGAATGCAGGATTGGAGCGAAGATTGGTGATACAATTCTGTGTTTTATCATCTCTTTTTCCTTATATCTTGTAATAGTAATGTTTGCTATGACGAGGATTATGGGTTTTTATTCATTTAATATGAACTAAATTCCTTTTTAAGTCTACAATGGATCTTAGATTGTAATAGATGATTAATTATTTCTAAATTCAGTTTATAAATGTTATTCCCAGGTTATTCACTATGTGTGTGATTAATTTATATAATTTCCTGATCAATGATTATCTGTTATCTCTTATGAACTTGTGAAAGGACATAAGGGATTAGAACTAGCCATAGTGACATATGTTTGTGATTTCTGCATAGATAGAATTCATGATTCGTGTTTAGGGTAGAAGTATACCTTAACGCCATATGTAATCTACTAGAGAACTTGATAATAAATTCTTATTAATTGTAATTCATATAGAAATATAGTGAATTAGTTAATTAGGATGTCTCTCTTGAATCTATCATCTATGGATATGAGTGAGTATGGATATTATGCATCGTGAGGTGATTTTATCTACGTTAGTGTTCTTGATTAATAATCTGGGGTTAACTGAAATAAACTGGGAAAAAGGATATTATCAGAAGTGCAATTATAAGTGAAGTTGTAGGCTTAATTCTCTCAATCTTGTTAAAATCTTGATTTAGTATCGTGATTGCTTTAAGTAATAATTTAGTTATAAAAATATCTTTTAACCATTAGTTTGATAAAGCTGAAATATTAGAAAGTTGGTAATTGTTTGATTAAACAGTAATTGTTGTCTCTCTGGGTAAGATATCTGATTTGTCACTTTATTACTTGTTGACCATGTACACTTGCGTGTTGCTCGTAGAAAATTCCCTACATGCTCCTGACCAACTACGGTGATCAATGGAGATGGCTCTCTCTGAACCAACTGCTCCCAGACTATATGGATGTCTCGGGGCTCCTCGTCCCTAGGCATCTGGGGTAACTCCTCCCTAGCCTGACTGGACTCTCCAACATTCGTCATCCTGACAACAAAATTTTAAAGTTTAATTATTACGTGTTATCGATCGATACTCTTCATGTACTTAAACGTAAACACATAGCACATACGGTAGTTTATTATCTTTAGCTATCATCACTATCTTTTCGATCTCCTATAAGGCTACTTCCTAAGGTTTACCCACCTAAGGTTCATAACCTAAACACTGCTTTGATACCAACATGTGACACCCCCAAATCCGGATACTTTAATTCCACGGGATTTGGTGCTCACTATCTAAATAAAACATAACTACTGCCCATAAATAAGGAATGTAAAATAAATTACAACCTTTATAAATCAAATAAAAATCTTCCTTATAAAAAGGATTACAACTTTAATAAAACATTCCCAGGGATATCTAACCTTAACATCGTCAATGCGGAAAATAAACTTCATAACATAATAAAAATCTTATTACACATCATATCATAATATAAACAAGTCTTCACTTGTTCATCTTGCTCTTGCCTTTGCTAGTTGACGGTTCGTCAACTTTCTCTACTTTAGCTGCAAGGGTTATATAATGCAAGAATGAGAAAACAAAAGCTCACTTGAAATGACAAACAATAGTGATGACATAGTATTGAATAGCTTTAATTGAATTGAATAATATTTCATTCATTGATAATCAAGAATAAGATTTAGAATTCATCTGAGGGTCATAAGACCTTGAACGATGTCCTAGGTTATAAACCTTTCTATTTACAACCTTTAACAGTCGTTAGACTATATGGACTCTTAACTCGTACTTAGGGGGATCAGCCCTTCGTACCATGTATTGTGCACAAACATCTTAACGCTTTCGCATGATAATCCCCTATTGAATAGGGTTGTTCATCTCGGTATTTAATAACAAGTCCGCACCAAAGAAAGTTTGGTTTGGATAAGCTTCAAGGGTAATTTGGAGTTCAACTATCATCAACTAAGGAGTAGTTGAATCAACTTACAATAAATAAGAATTCTATAATAAAAGAATTATGAATTAACTACGAGTCATAACAATAGACATCATATTCAATAGTAATGCTTTAGAATTAAGCTTAAAGCATTTGAAAGATAAAATAGACCTTGCTTGAACAATTAAGTCAAGGTCACATTAATTCAATAATGACTTCAATAGCATACTTGTTCAATATGGAAACTAGAGAATAAGATAACTTGCATATAAATAACAAGTTAAGGATAAGAAACTTGCTCAATGAAAGAGTATAGTTAGAAAACTTGCCTCAAGCAAGCTACAATTTACAATCACGTTCCATAATTATCCTACATATTACATTACGTTTACAATATCGATTAGTTTCATAACCACTATGTTTAACCGTTGAACTTCTTACTTAGGTTCAACTTAACAACGTGGTTTGTAAACTTAACTTACTAACTAAGCACATAACGTGAGTCTAAACTAACAACATACATATCACACGTGTATAACATTTTAAACCATCATAATCATACCCTATGATAGCAATATCTAAGTTCACACATAACATGTTAATATGAGACTTCAAATTATCTCATACATGTCAACAATATGTTATATTATTGTTCTATATACTTATCATGTCATCAAATTAATTACATTCAATTAATTCATCAAGTTAGGACTTAAAACACACAACACAACTTTCCAGACAGCAAGAAAGTCCGCTGGGGCAGATTTTCCAAGGCAAAAAGTCCGCTGGGGTGGGTCCCCTTGCTGGTGGAAAATCTGGTTCGTGAACTGTGCAGAGAAAAAGCCAATTTGGCTTATTTCTTCGCACCAAATTCTGATTTTAACTAACACAATGCATATGAAACTTTATAAAAACATAATCTTAATCTTCTAACATGTTTTTAATATACATAAACACCACAACACATAATCAAAACACTTAATTTCATGATTTTAAAGAAAACACCATTGTTAAGCGTTTTTTGAATAAAATTAACATTGTGAATTGGTTTTTAAACCAAATCACACCATTCAAAGTATATTGATTTTGTTTCTTAACATATTATTATAATCTATGATCAATTTACATAACATATCACAATCAACCACAAATGTTGATAATTTAAAGAATATTTTTCAAAATAAGTTCACTGTAAATTGCTATGAACATGATTTCTTCATGTTCATCATATTCACATGAAATTAATCACTTAAACTTATATACAAATCATATATAATAGTTTATACATACAATTTAACACATATAAACTATATTATCATGAATTCTCATAAAAATCCGATTATAGAGAACTTAGAACTATGAAAACACTAACGAACATAACAAACATAATTTTTATAAATAATAGAGTTAGAATTTTACCCTTTTGTTGATTGAAAGAAGAAGATGATGATGATGATGTTTTCTTTTTGATTTCTCAAGTCTTTCTCCTTCCTCTTCTTCTTCTTTTTCTTCTTCTCTCTTTTCTTACACTGATAAACACTTTGTTCTTTCTTTGTTTTTCTTTTTCTTTTAACTAACGTATAGTGTAATATGTATAACTGATATACATATAATAGATATAACATATAATTACATATATTGTAGCTGATAACACTTAATAATCCTAATTAAATATTTGTCAGTTATGTTTATTTTGAAAATCAAAAGCCATAAGGCTCGTTTGGCAAAAATTATTTATTTTTAAAAATAGATTTTTAGTAGTTAAGGCCCTGATTGGTAAAACAGGATTAAAACAGATGTAAGAGCCTTGTTTGGTAAAATTCTTTAAAACTCTTTTATTTTATTTTAGTAACTCCTTTAACACATAGTTTCTAATGTCACACTTTATTTAATTAAATCCTAACATTCTAATTTAATTAAATACAAGCTAACATCAATTAACTAAATAAAATTGCCACATAATACTAAATTGCTACAAATTTATAATTACTCACTAATCATAATCTCATGTAACAATTACCACATAATAATCATCTAATTTAATTATCTCAATTAAATTAGAACTATACCACAAAATTATTGCACATCCATTTAATTAACATATTGCACTTAATTAAATTACTCCACAACATAATCACATAAATTATTTATTTAACTTAATAAATAATTCAATTAAAATATTTATTTAATTCAATAAATATTTAAAATTAAAATATAAAATTCTCGTTTGTTACACTTCCACTCAGGAATTTGTAAGGGTTGTAGTAATTCACTCGGCTTTTGATGTTCAGCCTTATCCCTTTGACACGTGAGACATTTACTAACCCACTCTGCTATTTCCCTCTTCATATTAGACCACCAGAAATGTTGACACAAGTCTCTATACATTTTCGTACTACCTGGGTGAATGACAAATTTAGAATTATGAGCGTCACTTAAGATTTCATCTTTTATTGATTGATCTGACGGAACCCAAACTCTATTTTCATATCTTAGTACCCCATCCTTATCTACTCAAAATTTTACATTCTTTATATGAGTTATATCAGATTTTCATTTTTGACACATCTCATCTTTCTCCTGCATTTCTTTAATTCTCTCTAATAGGGTCAGAACACCCTCTAAAACAAATAATTTTTGGGTTGAGGTAGTTGGAACTCTCACCTCTATTTTGAGTTTATCAAAGTTTTTTATCAGTACCTCGTTGTCTGTTATTATGTTTAATTTCTCTTGGTTCTTTCTACTTAACGCATCTGCAACTACATTGGCTTTCCCGAGATGATATAAGATTTCACAGTCAAAATCCTTTATCAGTTCTAACCATCTCCTCTGCCTCATATTCAATTCTTTTTGTGTGAAAATATATTTAAGACTTTTGTGATCTGTATATATTTCAAACTTTTCCCCGTACAAGTAATGCCTCCAAATTTTTAGAGTAAATACTACTGCAGCTAACTCTAGATCATGAGTAGGATACTTCTCTTCATAATCCTTGAGTTGTCGTGACGCGTAAGCTATCACTTTCCTATGTTGCATCAACACACAATCTAATCCTTTGTGTGACGCATCACTATAGACCACAAGGCCTCCTATATCATCTGGTAAAGATAAAACTGGAGCCATGCTCAGTCTTTTCTTCAACTCTTGGAAGCTTTCTTCACATTTATCTGTCCATACATATTTTACCATCTTTCGAGTTAAATAGGTTAGCGGGGTTGCTATTTTTGAAAAATCTTGTATAAAACGTCGATAATAACCCGCTAAACCGAGAAAACTTCTTACTTCAGTTGGAGTTGTTGGTTGTTCCCAATTTACAACCGTTTCGATCTTTGCTGGATCTACTGCAATCCCACTTTTGTCAATCACATGACCTAGGAACTGAACTCTTTCTAACCAGAATTCACACTTGGAAAACTTTGTGTAAAGTTGTTCCTTGCGTAATATCTCCAATACGCTTCTCAAATGTTCAGCATGCTCCTCCCGTGTTTTCGAATATATCAAAATATCGTCGATAAACACAATGACAAATTTGTCTAAGCATGATTTAAACACTCGGTTCATCAGGTCCATAAATGTTGTCGGTGCATTTGTTAATCCAAAAGACATTACAAGAAACTCATAATGTCCGTAGCGTGTCCTAAACGTTGTCTTCGGCACATCTTCCTTTCTTACTTTTAATTGATGATAACCTGACTGCAAGTCGATCTTCAAAAAGTATTCAGCTCCTTTTAACTGATCAAATAGATCATCAATTCTAGGTAAATAATAATTATTCTTTATGGTTAGTTTATTAAGTTCTCTATAATCGACACATAACCTCATTGTTCCATCCTTCTTCTTTACAAACAATACAGGTGCTCCCCATGGTGACACACTAGGTTGTATGTATTTCTTGTCTAAGAGTTTCTGTAATTTTACTAGTTACTCTTTCAGTTCTACCGGTGCTATTCTGTATGGTGTTTTAGAAACCGGCGCCGTACCAGGTGCAAGGTCGATTACAAACTATATCTCATTATCAGGAGGAAGACCTGGTAAGTCATCTGGAAACACATCTAAAAATTCCCTAACTACAGTTATTTGATCTAGTTTAACTCCTTCCTTTCGAGTATCTACTATATATGCCAAATAACTTGTACAACCATTCCTAAGTAGTCTTTCTTCATGAGTTATAGTCAAACATTGAAACTGCTTAGGTGAACAACTCCCGTTAAGCATTACTTTGGACTTGGACGTAGTCACAATGTTTATCCGTTTTTGATGGCAATCAATCATTGCATTATGATTAACCAGCCAATCCATCCCTAGGATTACATCAAATTCTCCTAACTCTATAGGAATAAGATTTACCAAGAAGTTGTGTCCCTTAATGTTTACACTATAATTTTTATAAATAGCTTCAACATGTATTTTCTCATTATTCGCAATTTATACGCAGAATGGTTTGTCTAAATTTTCACATGGCACATTTAACTTTTTAGAAAAGCTTATAGACACGAAAGAACAAGTAGCTCCATAGACGAATAACACATATGCATTTAAAGTGTTGATAGGGATGATATCTGTCACCACGTCCTGTGAAGTAACAGCGTCCCTCACCGTCATATTAAATGTTCTAGCAGTTGGACGACCTAGACCTCCAGCTATTGTTACAGGTGGTTTATTTGTTTGATACCTGATTTCCCTCTCCTCCTCCTTGATTCTTATTTTTTGGACAATTTTTACTTATATGTCCCAATGTTCCACAGATGAAGCATTTGTTTTGATTAGGAGTAGGACACTGAGGAGAATAGTGTCACTCCTGACCGCAATTAAAACACTTATTCTTTAAACACATACCTTTATGAATTTTCCCATATTTGACACAAGAGTCTGTTTTATTCATGTTGGTGTTAGAGTAGTTATTGTTGTTGAATTTAGATACCTTTTTCCCATAGTTGTTTGGAAAAGTGGTATCCCACCTTCTTTTATTATTAAACCCTCCTGAACTGGGTTCTCCCTTAGATTTTACTCCTTCACCTTGACTCTTTTTATCTTTATGATATTTAATGAGGTTTTCATTCTCACTTTTAGCAATAATAGCCTTCTCGAGAATCTCAGGGAAAGTCCTAAGCTGAAACACAGACAGCTTACTATGAATCTGGGGTTTTAAACCCTCCTCATACCTTCAGGTTTTCCTATCTTCAGTATCCACTTGATGAGAAGTGAATCACGCTAATTCATTAAACTTAGCTGTATACTGGGCTACAGTAAGTTCTCCCTGCTTTAATTCCAAAAACTTCACCTCCATACGATCTTTTAACGATTGGGGAAAATAATTTTTAAAGAATAGTTCCTTGAATTTTTCCTAGGAGACAACTTCTGTCCCTGCATGATTTTTAGTAAATTCCCACCAATAATTTGCTTCCCCTTTTAAGAAAAAGGTTACAAAAACTATTTTCTGGTCTTCCCTAACATTGGTTACTAGGAAAAACTTTTCAATTTCAGCGATCCAGACTTGGGCTTCAATAGGCTCTCTGGTAACCTTAAACTCAGGTGGTCCTACTAATTTAAAGTCTTTGAACAATGTATTTTGGTTAGTAGGTCTATTTTGTACAGCTCCTGATAACAAGTCTACTAAACTTTGGGTAGAGTCATCATCATTCTCTGACTGTGCTCTCCTTCTGTTCTGTGGCATGATTCTTTAAAATAATGCCAAGTATAAATACAGGTACAATTATTCACATAGTAAGAATTTGATATTTTTATACAGAACTTATATATATCACATAAAAAGGTAAATTACATATTCGACTAGTGGTTCATTACTACCACTAGCTTAACACAACAAAATCTGCTCTATAATAGAAATAGAGCATCAAGATTCTTATACTAAAATCTAGAAATTCCTGGTTTCCTCATATGCATCCTGGATCATGTGGCATACCACTGATATATCTATGAGATAAGGAATCTTTTTATCTTCAACTGGGTATTTGATCACTCGATTCTGCAGGCTATTGAATGACCCACGAGTTCCACGGACAAACTTACTTAGCCTAACATGTGCCTCATGTCTACCCCTCTGATCATTATGCAAAAGCATCCTCAATCGGGTGGAATCTGCCCTTTCATACTCCAGCACGCCTTCAGCCATATGTGCCCTGAACTCATCATTCACAGTATTGATGTCAGCCTATTGAATCACTGCAGCAAGGTGCCTCCTCATGTTCCTTAATCCTCATTAACTGACCGTCTACATAATTTTCACCTTCTTCAGCCTCTAATAACTCCTGATCATGCAGTAGTTCCTCTTCCTCAAGATCACTGTCTTGTTGTGGATTTATGACTATTGGCATATCCTCTGCATCAGCCATGTTCTACAAAAGAAATTTCTTTCATTATTTATTTATATACTATGAAACTCTACATCTAAGACAAATCTTTTAATGTTATTTTATGTGTAGTTAAATATTTTTACGGACTCAATGACTATATCTTAAGATACTTTACTTCTTTCTTAAAGCTATAGCCTAAAGCTCTGATACCAACCTGTGACGCCCCCAAATCCATACACCCGTGGTATCCGATCTGGAGTTCACGATTATCCAAATACTATAGATATTCAATAAGATATAATTCTTATCTATCCAAGGCTTACAGTATCCCATAACAGATAATAATTCTTATTTAGAACTATTGCTGTGTTTGGATACCCTCTGTAAGAACCCGAATTTTTAAAAATTATTAAAATAATAATTTAGTTAATAAAATTCTTGAGGCATGTGTTGGGCTTGAATAAGAATATATATATATATATATATGTGTGTGTGTGTGTGTGTGTGTGTGTGTGTGTGTGTGTGTGTGTGTTATATATGTTGAATTATGAGGATTGGTGGGAAGAAAATTAGACATATATATAAATTTTAGTTGTCTAACTATTAAAGAAAATAAAGTTTGAACCTAGCATTTAATCTCTAAATCATTGAAGAAGGTTGTGATTGATGTTGGTTAACTGGTATAATAAGTTAGCAATTTAAAAGCAATGTCAAAAGTATTTAGGAATTGATTCTGGTTCTGCTCAAGCAGAACTGGTCTGCACCTGAACTTGAGGTGGCGCAGCTACGCCACTTCCAAGCCTTATACCAGCGCTGATGCGCCAGTCTGTAGAAATTTCTAAGAGAGTTGTGTAATCTGAACTTGAGGATATATATATATATATATATATATATATATATATATATATATTAATGATTAATATGTATCATAATTAGTGATCAAGCTTTAGATAGCAAAGCGTGAATTGAATAAATATTTATTATGGAAGTTTATTAACCTAGTATAAATATTGGTTAATTTATAGTAAATTGGAAGTTATATTATTGAATAATATAATTTAAATATTAAAGCCTTAATTAATTATGATGATATAGTAAGATGTTTAAGATCACTTAAGCAAATAGTGAGTTAATACATGTGTGGAGTATGTGATTATAGTAAGTGCCTTTATATATTACTTGGCATGGTATATTTTGAATATACGAACGACGTTAATAATATATATATATATATATATATATATATATATATATATATATATATATATACGTTGTTAAACCAATATATCTTTAAATAAATATTGATTAGAAGAGTAATTAATATTCAAGATATGGTTAAATGTATAAATTTAAAGAAATTATTTTGGGGACAATTTACAGAAAGGAAAGAGAAATAAATAATTATATTATATTTCTAATATGAGATATTAAAATAAGTTCTAACATTGAATTATTTTAATAAAAAGGAGAATATCATTTTGTATAAAAATATTACCTTATATAGCTTTGTATGAGGTAATATGTATGATTTAGTAATATGGTAAATATATTAAAAATATATTTGCTATATGTAATAAATTGATGGGAACAATTCATCATAATAGAAAATAAACTTATGGTCTATTTTCTATATAATATGTGTATATGTGTCGTACATGTAAATATTTTAATAACACTTAGATATTATATTAAAATAATATCTTGAGAAAATGAGTAAATCATTTTATTATAATTAATGTCTATAGTGGGAGAAAACATGATAAAAATATTTGTATGTCATGTTATGGCAAAATACATAATTTTTAATGTAATAAAAGAAAGTTAAGTTATTTTAATGTAGTAAATAACTTAAGTTATTATTTTACCATAGATTCTATTATTAATAGAGTAATCTTAATTATTCTAAGTGTAAAGGTTATACATATTATAAGTATATAATTAATTAAGGTAGCTAAATAACTTAGCATTAAAGTACATATGTCACGCAAACCTTATATTAAAATGTGGTGGAAGTGATAATAAACTTAATAATGAGCTTGTGAGATATGCCTAGTGTAGCAAAGTGATGAAATAAGCATTTATTAAATAATTTAATGAATGAATAATTAAAGGGATTAATTAATATTATTATGCAAATCAATCGCTATGTGCAAGTATATATGTTATGAGAACATATAAGCATGGTAATGATAATGCTTTATGACCATATTATAAAACGTAACATTGAGAATAATTATTTGGTGAGATTATATTATGGTAAGTCTTGAACCTATTAATTACTAAGCTTACATTAATAAGCCTTGTGTGGTATAGATATTGAGATGGGTAAATAATAGTAATTAGCCCAATTGAATTATGTTAGAAAATACGTTTAGTCCAATTAAAATATTAATTGGGTTAATCCAATGTACATGGAGTACATGATAACATGTATTGGTGTATGTTTAAAGTGTAAATATACTTGTTTATATGTGGGTGTGTAAATACATATATACACATATATTTGATAGTAGTGTGCATACAAGCCAATCATGTATGATGATAAAGCACATACTTTATAAACAATCTAATTTATTTATTAATAAAATATTCATTTAAGGCATTTAATTATCTACATGGTGCTGTTTTTATAATATGTAAATAACCCATAGTTTTAAGCAATGCTTTTAGAATCATGATGAGATCATGTTAATGAGATCTAAATTCTTATAAAGCTTAAAAACTAAAATAGTTCCCAATTGTGGGGTTACTAAAATGGGGATTAGTAAATCCGGATAGATTGGTACATATGTTGCTTGCTCATTGGATGAGGATGACTGATCTCATGGACATTTGTGTGGAGACACTAAAGCAAGTATGTAGGTGCTTATTGGAGAATAAGTTCACTGAACGTGACTCGCTATGGAATACCTAATGGAGTTTTACTAGCCTGTCAATAGGAATTCCTAATGTGATAGTAGTACAAGTGATCATTGGACTTGAGATCATCATAGTATTTTGTATGTAACAAATTATACTTTGACTTATTCCTTAAGGCCTTTTAAGGCATATATAGGGTATGCTTGGGTATAATGAGTTGCATATGGAGATAATGTATGATCAATAAAGAATCTACCACTTCTAGTAAAAGAGGAGATATGTCCTATGTGATTTATTAAATGACAACCCAGGAATCCTTGGCCAAGGTAGAATGAAATTAGAAGGAGGTTTCTAATTTACATTATTTGGAGTTGTGCGTTTTTTAATCGAAATACATATGATTAAATAAATTAAGACTTGACAGTAAATCCATGTCTTATATTTAATTGGTACATTATATGGTGGAAGGATTGAATTGTACGGTAACTATTAACTCACAGGTTCTTTTATGATTAATGTTGAGATCTATATTATCTGGAAAGTCGTTGATCGCTAGGGAGGCTTATCCCTATTGTAGAATAAATGTTATTTATTTAAATAGATTATTAGTTTAATTTATTTATTTAAATAAGATTAGAATTGTTCTAATTGATTTATTCACAATCGGTTTAATATGGAGAACCTAAAGGGTCACATCATAGAAAGAAGAAGAATTATTTAAGAAGAAAATGGCATGATAGTAATAATGCATTAAGTGTAATTAAAATTAATCTATGGTGATAGAATAAATTAAATAGCTTAATATTTATAATTTAATATTTTAAAAATATTAAATATAAATTAATAAGAGGAGTCTTATTAATATTATTATTATTATTATTTTAATTCTAAAGGAGTTTAGGAATTAATATAATATCAGTACTCTCTCTCAATCCTAATAAGATTAGGATATAAATTAATTAAAAGTGATTAATTAATTAAATAAATAAAATCCTATTCTAATTGGATTAGGAGGGTTAACCTAATATCTATATAAGAGAGTCTTATATCAGAAATAAGGTACATGAATTTTTCCAAAGGTTGGGAGTACACATATTCTATAGAGATAGAAACAAGGGTTAAGCCAATAACCCATCTTCCTGAGTTCTTCATCTTCCTTGGTGGATCACCGTTAGAGGCCAAACATTTGGATGGCTGACATTGATCAAGGGAAGGAGCCAATACAGAGGAATCAAAGGAGTAGAACTTGTACCTGAGGAAGCTTGGATCTTCAAAGGTATAATTACATGTTCTCTCTTTTCTGTTATTAATAACTAACACAAAGCATGATCATGGTTATGGGTTTGTATAAATTTTTAAAAACCTATGTTTCGCGCTTCCGCCCTATTTATGTGATTTGATTGCATGATTGCGTTACGTACAAACCCAACAGTGGTATCAGAGCCTAACTTTGTGCTAATTATCAATTTTATGATTCCATGTATGAATTGATGTGAGAATTGGATCGATTTTTCTGGACAAAATAGTTTTCTGCAAGTTTCTGCGACGAACGGCGCAGCTGCGCAGCTGCCCAGATCATTACTGGCGCAACTGCGCCGGTTCTTGAACTGACCCTGAAATTTGATTTTTATTAATTAAGTAAACTGTTTATTTAATTAATAAAATTTTAAAATAAAGATGTTTATTTTATCTAAAATATGATTTCAGATTGCTAAAATTAAAGGAGTTTAATTTGGATTTATTTTTGATTAAAATAAAAGAGTTTATTTTGTTTCAAAAATAAAATTTAGCAAAATTTTTGTCCATTAAATGACATCGATCCATACATGGAATAGCTTTATTATTCATGAGATGAATGGATATTTATTGATGCATATGTTGATGTGTATGATAATAAATGGGGTTGATTATGGACTATGACCAATGTGATTGGATTTTATTTTGGATGAATGTTTGAATGAATGGGTTTTATAAAATGGGGTCTGCGTACCTCGTCTTCTCTAGTTTTATTCTCGATGTAAATTCTATCTCCTTCCTATGTACTTCCCCTTGACTGCTGATCAAGGTTTCTATTTAATTATAGTTTATGTAATAGAAATAGTTATAATTATCTTGAAGAAACTGGAGACCAAGGAGCAAGGAGCGCGTGAAGACCCATTTGTATGGAGCCCGGGTTTAAATGTAATAGTTATATTTAAATTTAAATTCTTGCACTCCTAGGTTTGACCTTTTGGTTCACTTGGTGGCTCTAGTGAACCAAACTAGAATAAAAGTCCATAATCAATCCGGGTAGAATATAGTTTTCTATATTGCATGCTATATATTATATATATTATATTTTATGCAAACATGCTTCACATGTTTAATAAAATGACGCGTATTTTATATATATATGTGCATGCGCGCTAAACAAGATGAGACAAATAATAACAAATCCCTCAAAGAAATAATATTAAGTCCGAAGCGTTCAAATGATATTTGGAATATTGAACGTCGCCTTCTAGCATGATTAATTAATAGAGTATTAAATATTTAATATGAGTTTGTTGTGCTATCCACAAGGTGAGTATTGAGTATTTAAGATGTTAATTAATCACATTTGATGCTTATCAAGAAAATTGAACGATCTAGTCTTGTTGTGCTATCCACAAGGACGAACATTTTTCTTTTTTGAATTTATGGAAGTGCTTGGCTGGACTTAACTTAAATCATTTTAGTTCGGATGTGCACACACATGACCATTATGATTTAAGAGGCAAAATAAAAGGAGTTACATGGTGATGTAATTGACAAGAGTTGTCTACCTATTTATTTGTATATCGCTTGTTGTGCTATCCACAAGGTTATATACATTTGAAATGGGATCCTTAATCTCACTAGCAAATCTTTAATTAGATGTTGCTGAACTATATAAGTGAGGGTAATATAGTTTGATGAAAATAATGGGAGATACCAATTTAAAATAAAGACCTAAATTTATTTTGGTATGCAAAGTTAATAAAATGAATGTTTGCTAAAAATGTTGTCTTTTCACATGCAGAATTATAAAAATGTCAAAATCACTAATCTCACTACGAAGCATACTTGATGCAAATAAGCTTACCGACCCGAATTATGAGGACTGGCTAAGAAATCTGAGAATTGTTCTCACTGCTGAAAAGATTTCTTATGTCCTAAATTCAACTATCCCAGAATCTGTTTCAGAAATAGCCTCTGAGGATTGCCACTTTCAATAAGTGGCAAGATGATGCATCTGTGGCTCAATGCATCATGCTCGCATCCATGAATAACGAGCTTCAGCGTCAGCACGTAAATATGGATGCTCCTGCTATGCTGCTTCACCTCAAAGAGTTGTATGGTGAACAGAGTAGGACTGCTAGATATGAGATATCTAAGGAGCTCTTTCGATCTCGGATGACCGAGGGCACTGCCGTCGAGACTCATGTTCTGAAGGTAATCAATTTGATTGAACGCCTTGGACAGCTTGGGTTCGTCATGGATGGGGATTTGAGTCAAGACTTGGTCTTGCAGTCACTCCCTGAGACCTTCTCGCAGTTTGTGGTTAATTTTCACATGAATAAGCTAGATGTCAGCTTGCCTGAGCTGCTTAACATGCTGAAAACTACAGAAGGTCACTTCTCATCCAAGAAGAACCATATCTTGATGGTGGATTCTTCTAATAAAAGGAAGAGGCCCAATGTGTCTTCTAAAAAGAAGAAATCCAAGAAGGCTAAGGGAAAGGGGAAAGAAAAGGAACAAAAGAAACCTGAACCAGCTAAAGGAATGTGCTTTCATTGCAACGAGCCGGGACATTGGAAAAGGAACTGCAAGAAGTATCTAGCAGAGAAGAAGCTTGGAGAAGCTTCGACTTCCAATCAAGGTTTGTTTATGATTGAAATTAATTTTTCTGAAAGTCATAATTCTACTTGGGTATTGGATACCGGCTGTGGTTCTCATATATGTAACACTATGCAGGGACTGGTCAGAAGTAGAAAGCTGAACAATGAAGAGGTGATCCTACGAGTAGGGAATGGAGCAAAAGTTGCTGCATTAGCTGTAGGAACTTATTGTTTAGCAATTCCCTCGGGCAAGACCATTTATCTAAATAATTGTTATTATGTTCCGAATATTATTAAAAATATTATTTCAATTTTTGTATTGGATATGGAAGGATTTGACGTTATTATAAAGAACAATGGTTGTTCTATTTATAAAAAACGATGTTTTATATGGTATTGGAAATTTACGAAATGGACTTTATATACTTGACTTGCAAGAAAATATATTTCAAATTGAACAAACTAAGAAAAGGAAAAGAGATGATATTAATTATACCTACATGTGGCACTGTAGACTCAGTCATATCAATGAAACAAGATTATCCAAGTTGCATAAGGATGGGCTCCTAGAGCTATCCGATTATAAATTATATCCAACTTGTGAATCTTGTCTCATGGGTAAAATGACTAAATCTTCTTTTAATGGAAAAGGAGAAAGAGTTACAGAGTTGTTGGCATTGATTCACATAAACGTTTGTGGACCTATGACAACAAGTGCACGGGGTGGGTATTTTTATTTTATTACTTTCACTGATGATCACTCAAGATTTGGATATGTGAATTTAATGAAATACAAATCAGAATCATTTAAAAAGTTTAAAGAGTTCAGAAGTGAAGTAGAGAAACAAACGGGCAAGAGTATTAAGATACTTTGATCAGATCGAGGTGGAGAATACTTAAGTGGTGAGTTTCTCAATTGTCTCAAAGAAAATGGTATAATCTCACAATGGACTCCTCCAGGTACACCACAGTTAAATAGAGTATCTGAAAGGAGAAATCGAACACTGTTGGACATGGTTCGATCCATGATGAGTTTTACCGACCTTCCAATTTCCTTCTGGGGTTATGCCCTAGAAACGACTGCATACCTACTTAACAAGGTACCTATAAAATCCGCCCCAAAGACTCCATATGAGATGTGGAAGGGGAGGAAACCAAATCTTAAGTATGTTAAGACTTGGGTTTGTCCAGCTTATGTCAAAAAGTTGGAAAATAATAAGCTACAGACTAAATCCGATAAGTGTAGATTTGTGGGATACCCTAAAGAAATCGTAGGGTATTATTTCTATCATCCAACTGATCAAAAGGTGTTTGTTGCGAAACATGTTGCCCTCTTGGAGAAAGAGTTTATCCATGAAGAGGTCAGTAGGAGTAAGATACATCTTGAAGAAGTTCAAGAATCACAAATTACCACTGATCAAAGTCAGGTACCTAACCAAGTAGAAGAACCCACTGTACCACACCCTGTTCGTAAATCTGGAAGAGTACCGAAGATACCTGAGAGGTATAGATTAGTTATAGAGGATGACGATGAGGTACACATCATAAATGATGATGATCCATTGAATTACGAACAGGCTATGAGTAATAAAGACTCAGAGAAATGGTAGATGACCATAAAATCTAAAATGAATTTGGAAGCTATGCTCAAGTCCATTTAGATTTTTCTTGCAATTGCAGCTTATTTTTACTTAATCTGGCAAAATGGACGTGGAGACGCCCTTCGTCAAATATACATTATTAGAGGAGAATGTATGTATGATACAGCCAGATGGTTTTTGTTTCAATGGTTGAAGCAAATCATATATATGAGCTACAACAATCTATTCGTGGATTGAAGCAAGATTCTCGTAGATGGAACTTTCGTTTTGATGAGACAATCAAAGAGTTTGATTTTATCAAAAATGAGGATGAACCATGTGTGTACAAGAAGGTTAGTGGGAGCGTTATTTCATTCCATGTATTATATGTTGATGATATATTACTGATAGGGAATGAAATTCCTATGCTAAAATCAATCAAAATAACGTTGTCTAAACATTTCTCCATGAATGATTTGGGTAGAACATCCCGTATTGGGGATATAAATCTGTATTAATAGATTTAAAAGGATGTTCGGCTTAACCTAAGAAAACGTATATTCATTAGATGCTAAAGGCGTTTAGCATTGGCAAACTCCAAAAGAGTGCCTCATGATGATGAGCCATGGAGTGTATCTCTCTAATATTGTCCTCAGTAAAAGAGAGATCGCATGAGTTACTATCATGTATGCAATGAAATATACGAGACTTGATGTTGATCAGTCAAATTTTGGAGAAGATCACTGTGAGATAGTGATAAACATCCCAAAGTACTTAATTGACACTAAGGATGTCATCATGACACATGATGGGTCTGAATGAATCTAGAGTGCTAAACAGACTCAAGTTTTTAGACTAACCAAGACGACAGTAAATCCACTGTAGGGTAAGTCGTTACCTTAAAAGGTGGTGCAGTGAATTGGAAAGGTTCCAAACAGCAAAAGGTTGCTGATTTAGTGACAAAGACAAAGTATATAACTGTAAGTGAAGCTGCAAGTTGATGTTTCGGATGAAAAGTTCATTACAGAACTAGGAATAGTTCCTAAGTCTTATCTTGAATCTAAACATGTGTTGTGGCACTTTGATTAAAGAAATCATTGAAAGAAGAGCATATAGACTCCCAAGACAACATTGCAGATCCATTTACTAAAGCTCTAACACAACAGTAGTTTGATCGTCACTTAAAGAAGATGGGTATGAGATACCATGGCGATTGGCTTTAGTGCAAGTGAGAGATTAATAGTAGTGTGCATACAAGCCAATCATGTATGATGATAAAGCACATACTTTGTAAAGAATCTTATTTATTTATTAATAAAATATTCATTTAAGGCATTTAATTATCTACATGGTGCTGTTTTTATAATATGTAAATAACCCATAGTTTTAAGTAATGCTTTTAGAATCATGATGAGATTATGCTAATGAGATCTAAATTCTTAGAAAGCTTAAAAACAAAAATAGTTCCCAATTGTGGGATTACTAAAATAGGGATTAGTAAATCCGGATAGATTGGTATATATGTTGCTTGCTCATTGGATGAGGATGACTGATCTCATGGTCATTTGTGTGGAGACACTAAAACAAGTATGTAGGTGCTTATTGGAGAATAAGTTCACTGAACGTGACTCGCTATGGAATACCTAATGGAGTTTTACTCGCCTGTCAATAGAAATTCCTAATGTGATAGTAGTACAAGTGATCCTTGAACTTGAGATCATCATAGTATCTTGTATGTAACAAATTATACTTTGACTTATTCCTTAAGGCCTTTTAAGGCATATATAGGGTATGCTTGGGTATAATGAGTTGCTTATGGAGATAATGTATGATCAATAAAGAATCTACCACCTCTAGTAAAAGAGGAGATATGTCCTATGTGATTCGTTAAATGACAACCCAGGAATCCTTGGCCAAGGTAGAATGAAATTAGAAAGAGGTTTCTAATTTGCATTATTTGGAGTTATGCGTTTTCTAATCAAAATACATATGATTAAAGAAATTAAGACTTGACAGTAAATCCATGTCTTATATTTAATTGGGACATTGTATAGTGGAAGGATTGAATTGTACGGTAACTATTAACTCACAAGTTCTTTTATGATTAATGTTGAAATCTATATTATCTGAAAAGTCGTTGATCGCTAGGGAGGCTTATCTCTATTGTAGAATAAATGTTATTTATTTAAATAGATTATTAGTTTAATTTATTTATTTAAATAAGATTAGAATTATTCTAATTGATTTATTCACAACCGGTTTAATATGAAGAACCTGAAGGGTCACACCATAAAAGGAAGAAGAATTATTTAAGAAGAAAATGGCATAATAGTAATAATGCATTAAGTATAATTAAAATTAATCTATGGTGATAGAATAAATTAAATTACTTAATGTTTATTATTTAATATTTTAGAAATAATAAATATAAATTAATAAGAGGAGTCTTATTAATATTATTATTATTATTTTAATTCTAAAGGAGTTTAGGAATTAATATAATATCAGTACTCTCTCTCAATCCTAATAAGATTAGGATATAAATTAATTAAAAGTGATTAATTAATTAATTAATTAATTAAAATCCTATTCTAATTGGATTAGGAGGGTTAACCTAATATCTATATAAGAGAGTCTTATATCAGAAATAAGGTACGTGAATTTTTCCAAATGTTGGGAGTACACATATTCTATAGAGATAGAAACAAGGGTTAAGCCAATAACCCATCTTCCTGAGTTCTTCATCTTCCTTGGTGGATCACCGTTAGAGGTCAAACATTTGGGTGGCTGACATTGATCAAGGGAAGGAGCCACTACAGAGGAATCAAAGGAATCAAAGGAGTAGAACTTGTACCTGAGGAAGCTTGGATCTTCAAAGGTATAATTCCATGTTCTCTCTTTTCTGTTATTGATAACTAACACAAAGCATGATCATGGTTATGGGTTTGTATAAATTTTTGAAAACCTATGTTTCACGCTTCCGCCCTATTTATGTGATTTGATTGTATGATTGCGTTACGTACAAACCCAACAATATTTGTGCCCATAATTTAGCATAATTAAGACCTTGGGATTGATTTAATGAGCCAAATGGACAAATGCTGAGTATTAGGAAGAATGTCCCATATTCATAGTCCCATTCCTTCTTTCTCACGTGACTAGGCCATTGGCCTAGCCTATCTCTCCCTACTCAAAACTCTGTGAAATGATGAAAGGCTAGAAAGGAAGAGATGATGGCTATGGAAATAATGAAGGGGGAGTGGGTTGAATAGTGCCCCTCCACCAAACCCCTATTGCCCAATGTCTTCTTCCTTCTCCTATTGGGTTGATTCATTGTGCAAAATCCAAAATTGGGCAATAATTCCTCTATAAATAGAGACCCCTCCTTCTCAAATTCAGTTTGTTGTTGTTTCTAATAAGTTCCAATTAGAGAGGGGGTTGCTAAAATGAGAGAAAGCTATCTAAGATTGAAAGCAAGTCTAGTATGGCAAGCATTGAGGAGGTAATGTTACTATGAACATTTCTCATTTCAAAGTTCTATGAATTGTAGGAGATCATTTTGAATGCATGAACACATAAATTGAAAGTTTGACAAATTCTTAGAGAGTTCTTAGAAATACCATGAACTACTTTCTCTTGAGTCAAAAATTGATGGCTAAGGATTGTTGTAATCCATAAATTGTTGTTAGATATTGATAATACAGTTAAATACTAAAACAACAGAAGTTACACAGACCAATTTGGTTTAGAAACGAATCCGTAGTTGTGGAATTTGTTAAACATGTCAAAACATAAAAATTTAGTATGAACATTAGTTTTGAATTAATATTTGAGTTAGTTAATGTTTCTGTAAATTGTTGATTCTTTGGTATGTTGTAGTTCTACGAATTACGAATTCATAGAATCAAAAAGGGACTAATTTGGATGTGTATAACTCGCGTTACGATGATCGAAAGGAGAAATGGTCTGAAAATCGCGAAGAACCAAGTCTGGAAACACCTTCTGCATCATGTGGTGCAGCTGCACTGCCCCCAAGGCCATTAGAGGTGCAGCTATGCCGGAGCAAGGTCAAACAAAAAAAAACTATTTTGACCTGCTTTAGTAAATTAGACATAACTTCTTCATACAAACTCCGATTGAGGCGGTTCAAGATGATTCGAAAAGATAACGAGTAGACCTACAAATTTCATTCTTTAAGTTTTTTGATTTGAAGTCATTAAGAGGGGTAATAATGTCTATCTTTGTGACTGCTACGTATTCGGAAGCAATCGGAGGGCGTCGGATATGCACATACGCAATTGTAGAGCTCCCGACAATAAAATATGTTATTCTAAGTGATAAAACATAAATATGCATGATAATAGACATGTCATATAACTAAGATTACTTTACTCATAATGGAATTGCTTTAACATGATTTTCTAAAAGAAAACTTAAAGTTTTTGAGAAACGGAAGTTGATGAATTTGGTGTTCTTTGAGTTCTTACCATGGACCCTATGTACGCATATCAACGTGCATGAAATGTAGTTTTAAAGTCACCTTGCATATACTAGATTGATATAGCTTGGTTTAAAATATTTTGAAAGAAAACTCGGGAGTTTTGAGAACTAATAGTTTCAAATATTGTGTAACGTATACTCTGACCTTTCTAGCATGCATACTAAGACGCCTTATGCCTCTAGACATGACGAATATGTTCATCATATAGCTAAGCATGAATTGGACCTTTCAAGTGTGGTTTAAAATAAGTTTTCAAATAATGAACTATGCTATGTCTATGTAAATAAGATAGATACATGTGAGCATGTTATTAGAGGCTTATTAGTACCAATATATGGTTTAAAAGCTTATAACATCGAATCTTGTTAAAGAAAGTTGTTAAGCCTTATTGATTGAAATAAATTATTATGGAGCTAAGTAGTTTGAATATGAACTTGAAAATAGATCACAACCTACTTGATGTATATTTACATTACATATCAGAATACATGTTATGCTAGAAATTATATTGGGCAATAAAAAGCCTAAGTCTGGTTCTGGCAGGGAGTAGCACGGTCGCGCCACTCCCAAGCTTAAATGCAGCGCGGCCGCGCCGTTCTGCAGAGTGACCAAGAGCAGTTTGTTAACTGCATGGTCTTAAGTTATGGTTAGATGTTGTCCTTAAGGACTACAAGATATGAAGCAAGATTGTTTAGATAAATATAATAGTAGAATGAGCTAGTCTTATGGTTATCCTAAGTTCAAGTAAAAAATAAAACCAAGTTAGGAAACAATATTTGTTCTTATATTAAGAGCGTATGAAATGTATGACTGATGGGTATAAATCCATGATTATATAACTGTGTAGGAATACACGCAGCGCAGATAAGCTTTAAGCAGTTAAGTCGTAGTTGATAAACTACGAATCAGGCAAGTCTTTTAGTTCATATTTGATATATGAATTCTATAACTGTTAATTGAGTTATATTATGTTATGAGAATGTTGATGTATATATATGAAATGTATATAAGATATGTATGAGATTGAAAGTTGATCTTTGATGATATACTAGTGAAGTGAATCTCTATGCCTGTAATGTGAGAGGTATCATGCGTAGGAAATATTAATTGATTAGGAATGCATGAACTGAGTATGATATTATATGTTATATGATGCATAAAAACTGTTAGAATTGTTGAGCTGTCGAGCTCACTCTTATAAATAATCATTTTTGCAGGTTAAGGACTCACGATTAAAGTATTATGCCACTTGATTGATAGAGTTATGTAGTTTCGTAAGGTGATCGACGTAGTTATCTAATGATACAATCTTGAATAATGTTTAAGTTTTATACGATGTACTTGATAGTTGCTTATGATGTATAACACTTGTCATGGTGTAAAGTTGTACTATGTGATACATAGAAGACTTCGTATTAAGATGTAAAAGTTTATACAGTAACTCAAATAGACTGAATCATATCATATAGTTGATTCAGAGATTTGTAATCGATTCAAGTTATGAAAATCAATAAAAGATTTTATTCAATGAAGATTGAAAAAGTTTAAGTTATTCCGCATTTTTATAATATCGAATATGATATAAGACATGAACGGTAAATGACCAAGATTATAACTTATAAAAGTTTGGGGTCATTATACGAGATCCTGATAATGAAATGAATTTATATTCTAATTTGTAATAAAGCGAAGGTATATTCATTAAGTTATGAATAAAAGATGTAAATATTTGACTAGTAGTATCGTGACTGCACCGGATCCGAGGTAATAAAAGGGACCCGAATTTGGGGGCGTCACACCCTCACTTGGATAAATAGACTGTATCCTATGAATATTCCTTCCATATCAGTAGTTCATATCTATCCGAAATTCAGAGTACTAGCAATAACATGAACAGTCCATCTTGCCAATACCGTCACTCAGATATATAATCCCTAAGAATACTGTAACAAGTAACTCATACTACTAATCATCTAAATATGTATCAATACACGATTGCGAAAACAAAAGAAGATAATATATATACTTTATAATAAGTTCGGTTACAGGGTTCTCAACATGAAGTTCTTATTACAACAAAAAGTCTTATCAGACTTATAATAACAAAAGACAGTAAATAAAGCTAATCTACGCAAGGTCTTTTCCCATTATGGTTGCTAGAAGTGCCGGGATTACCATCTAAAACTACAAAGGAAATAATTTGCAAGAATGAGCTATGACATGCTCAACAAGTTTATATAGCAAAATGTTTGATTTTGAATAAACGATAGTTCAATAATTTTACTTTACTGAGGGTTGACGACCATTTCTGAAATTGTTATTTCACTCAACCATTTCTGTCAGTCACACAGACTTAGATATCTGCGTATTCAAATCAGAGATAGGGGATCAGCCTATTCAGTATCCTAGGAGTATGCATATCATCCTACTTCTATTGTCTATTCATAGACACACATATAGAAAACCCAATTTAGGGTAAATTCAACTCAGTATAGGATGCCTTACCAAAGCAATTTGGTTTGACTAACAGTTTATGCTTGATAAATAATAATTCAATATCATATGAATAAGTGATTCATTTCTTAAGTTATGCTGAAATAATAGCAGTAACTTTTTCAATAAATAAGTAAAAATCTGGTTCGGTAGAAGATATCGAAAGGTATTCAAGTAACGTCATAAGATTTAAGTATAAAACTTGCGTAATGTAATAAATTTATGGATATAATATTTGCACAATGAAAAGGTAAAGTTCGAATACTTGCCTGTGCGAAGAACGTTTATCTAATGTTACTTGAAGTGTTTAAGATACCTAAAATATGTTAAACATATTTATAGATATCATTAGTATTGATAACATTACCTAACTACTCAAACTATAAACGTTCGGTCTATGTTCGGTATGGTTTCGGTGTCCTAAAACTTCACCGGATATTTAATAAGTTAAAAACTTGGTAAAACTTTATTCATAAGCTTAATTATAATTTTAGATAATTTATTTATCATTATAATAATTTTTGAAAGTTTATAATAATTTTTAAGTATTTATTTATCCATTAGAATAATTTTTAAATCATTAATTTTATACCTAAATAATTATCAATTACTTAGTATATTTATTAAAACCTTAGTTTTATTTTTAAATAATTTATAATCATTTATTATGATTTTTAGTATATTTAAATCATTTTTAAATAATTACTTATTATTTATAAATGATTTAATTAATTACTTTATAAATTAATTTAATTATTATAATATAAAAATAATTATAAAATTTATGTCAAAATATTAAAAGTTAGTTATTATAACTTAAAATAATTTTTAAAATTGAATTTATAATTATTTACTAATTATTTCTATTTTTTATTTTATTTATTTTCATTTTTGTCCGTCGCTAAAGGCCTACAGCGACAGGAAGCGTCGCTCAAGGTGTTCTTCAGCTTTGAAGAACAGCCTTGGTCAAGGCCGAATGGCTACTTTTACCAAGCTTGTTCTTACAGCTTATTTTGATTCGGTATTTATAAGTGTTTTAGTGTTATAGTGTTTATGTAATACTATAACTAGATATCAATTTTGGACTCTAAACATCACCTATCAAAAAGTTATTAAGGCTCAAAGTACCTATCAGAGCTGTTCTTGGGTTTCTGGTAACCCAAAACGTTGGTCAACGTCGGTCAACGACTTTGTGAGGCTAATAGCTTTGATTCTGTGTATTAGATAGATTTTTTAATTGTTACAGTGTGTAGTATATATATCATACTTGAATGAAATAGCACTGGTCAGGACCGAGTAACCTCTTAATGCATAGATCTAGGTCGCTCAAAGTCTTGTCAGAGACTGTTCTTCATGTTCTTCATTTTCTGGGTTTTCCAGAAAACTAAACCGTGAACGGTCAACAGGTTTTGACCATTATTCTAGTCATCCTATGAATTTTTAAGGTGTTAGACTACTCTATTGGTCTACTATACATATCAAAGTACAAAAACATAGCACTTTCATAACTTAACAACCATCTGAGACGAAGATTTGAGCCGGTCAAACAGCTGCCAGAACCTTCCTGAAATTTTTTTGGGTTTTCCAGATTTCAGATTTTCGTGATCGGTCAATGACCTTTGATCACTTATATCTTCATTCTGTTAATCCTATGGACTTGATTCTTCTTTTAGATTACTAAGCTCATGTAATACTACAACTAGCATACAATTAACAGACTTAAACATTAACACACAAAGATCTACAGGCTCTGACATATGGCTGTCAGGCTTGTTTTTAACAATTTTCAGATTGCTTAAAACACCTATTTTATGCATCTAGATGTTATGAAAACGTGATCTAACAACCCAGAACACTAACTAACATGCTATTATACATAACTAAACAACATAACAACAAAATTAACATAGCATCAAAGATCAATTGTAAAATTAGGGTTTATACATTTTTTGAGCAAATTTTGCTATCTAGGCTTTGATTTTGATGTTGCTATTGCTAGGGCTCCTTATGGCAGATAGTATAAGTATAATAATTAAAGAAATTCGTGATTCTACACTGATTTGAGGCTACTATTTATAGGATTTCTAGGTTAGGGTTTTTAGGTCATTTTTCACATTTTGCCTCAAAAAATATCTTCCCTCTGAACTTGTGCAGCTATGAAAAGGTGCTTGGGGAATCAAATATGATGAATTTTTGAAGTAGAAGGTGGCACTAGCTTGTGAGCATCTTGAGGGTTTAATTAGTAGCTAATTTTGCCTTAATCTTCACTAATTATGATTTAGAGTTTTGATCTTTGTGTTTAGGATAACTTAATAAAGTTATTAACACCTAATTTAAGTTTAGTTAATATGATTACGGTTTAAGATAACCTAATTAGGGTTTATACTTCTTAATTAGGGCTTTAGGGTTTGAAATTAGGGTTAAGGTTTCTAAATTAGGTTTAGGGCTTCCTAATTTAGCATTAGGGTTTCCTAATTTAGGGTTTAACACCTAATCCATTCAAAGCATGACAAAGCGTTTCTCTAATATAAGCACGACAAAGCATTTTGTCAATGTAAGCACGACAAAGCATCTTGATAAAATAATAAGCCCAAAAGTCCAAATACGAAACAAAATTTTCAAGCACGACGTTTTTCAGAGAAAAATATTTTTGACCTAAGTCTTTAATAACATATATAATAACACGATACAGAATCAGAACGGAGAGATTTTATTGATAATTGAAGAATTTACATAACCGAGTCTTATTAGGGTTTCAAAATCTCACAGCCTTAGTGTTGGGATGTTTTGTTATGGATGAAAATGATATATCGAGCATACGGCCTTGGGGCCGAGCTGTTCCTTTGTGAATATATCGAGCATACGATTTTAGTGCCGGGTTGTTCCTTTTTGAAATATTGTAAAGGAATCCTCATATTCCTAATTATTCATTCTACTTCATAGCTCATTATATATTCTGAAGGTTCTTGAATGGGCGAAGGATGATAACTTCTGTAAAGAGAAGTTGAGGAAAAGGATATGTTAACAATTTCGAGGGCGAAATTTTTAGAAGAAGGGGTGAATGTGATAACCCGAGAGATTAGAAGTATAGTTGTCAGGATGTTTAACATCTGACGATTATAACATATAATGATCCTTAGGGGGGTGCGAAGAATGTTGAAGAGATAGTGAGAAGGAATAATTAGGTAAATACCTAACTGAAGTAGTATGTTGAGATTTTTCAACAAAAATAAGAGGAAGTAAGATTAAACCCTTCGTTGAAGGGTGTAAGGATAAAGCATCCGGGTATGGATGTGGTTTAAAAATTCCAATGACAGAATTTTTATATGGAGGGAAGAATGTGACAACCCGAAAAATTGGATTGTCCAAAAATTAGGTTTAAAGAATTAATAATTAATAAAATGAATTTTTATTGATTATATTTTGTGCTATGTGTTTATTAATCATTCTAGGACATAGGATGATTAGAAACCGGGAGGATTCTGGCTACAAGCTAGATCGAACGAGTAGGAATTTTCAAGAGAAAAATAAAAGATTTTCGAAAATAAAAATATTTCCAAAAAAAAGACCAAATAGGCACTATTCACGTGTGAACCCTTAAGGGTTAGGGTTTAACCCTAAAGGTTAGGGTTTGAGAACCATAAGCTTTTCTGAAAGATTGGAATGTCGGAATGACATTCTGTCGAAAGATTTGACGATAATATGTCGTGAAAAGTTAAGTTAGCAGAGGAAAGTTTTTCTCGAAGAAAATCACTATTCATCCGTTTCTTCTTTGGAATTATTATTGAATTTTCGAGAAACGCGTAATGATAGGATTTTAAGACGAGATGGAATATGTAATAATATTTCATTTATGGCTCGCGAATTTTTTGCTTGCGAACTTAAAACCCTAAGAGTTAGGGAAAGTTAAATTAAAGAAGAAAATGGTTACGTGTAATAATAACAAATATTATACATAACGAATACGGGTATAATACTTGTTATTATACGAGTATGGTACGAAGAGAATACGAGAATTAATACGACGTATAGTACGAATTTTATACGAAGTAAATAGATTTAATTTGAATTAATATTAAGGATTAAACCCGTGGGTCGAACCGATGGGTTAACGGGTGGGTTAAACCCATAGGGCAACCCATGAGCACATGGTGTGACATGGTGGCCATGTGCTAGCACACGCTAGCACATGGGAGGACATGGGGTAGCATGTGGGGGTGATGGGCTTAAGGAGGTTTGCTCATTGACCATTCTACCCTTGTTCTTGCATTAGCTATGAAAGAGAAGCTTAATGCTTCATTTGTGGTTTTTAAAAATCACCAACTCATGTGGGAGAGAAGAGAGGAGAGAAGGGAAGAGCTTGTGATGAGCAATCAAGAAGCTAGCTTAAGACTTTGGTGATGAACAAAGTCATGAACTCAAGAACACTTAAAGGTATAAGTGTTAACCTTGAATTTTCATCTTCTTTCAATTCTTAAATTGATAGAGAAGTGAGAATTGATAGAGCATGAATTGTAGGAAGTAATAAGATGGATGTTAGTAGACATTAAAACACTAATAACCAAGAACAAGTAAAACCATAAGTGAATGATTAAGAAGTTAATGGAGAAATAAGTTAAAACCATAATGAAATGGTTAAGTAACTTAATAAAGAAAGTCATTAAAACTTAGATGTTTATGATGGTGAGAATCGTAGATGAATACCCAATGGATTGATTCCATTTGGTTTGGAGTGAAAATATCAAGAAACGAAGATTCGGCAAAAGTTTACGCAATTAGACGTTAAGCGTCGAATCGTAAATTTTCCTGAAATAGAAGTTAAAAGTCGTCGTTTGATTTGGAAATGTTGGTTTTCGATGGCGTAATGTGTAATTAGGTAAATAAGACTTGCGAGAGCAAAAACGAACGAATTCAGAGTTAAACCGAAGAATTTAGCGTCGAACGTTCACGAACGTTTAACATAGGCATAAAAATGGACAAAATGGTGAATTTTCCGCAAACGGATTTAGAAATGAATTCCGACTAGATGGAATCATAGAACATAAGATATGTGAACTATTGGCTTTAGAACGAGCCAATTCTGAGTTATAACGAGCGCGTTATGAGCTCGGGAATTTCAGAAATTCAAAAACTTAAAAAAAATTCAATAGAACAGGACTGGCACCGCAGTGCCATCCAAGCCTTGTAAGCTGGCGTCGCAGCGCCAGAACAGGGATCCGGACACTACAAGGTAGCGCTGTAGTGCCAGATTTAACCCTTAGGGTGGCGCTGCAGCGCCCTTAAGAAAAAAATCCTGACGTGCATGTTTCTTAACCTAGCTTTCTACATGGTAATTATGGGGCAGTTAAATGGTTAATATTCACAAAGATAAATCACTTAAACAACATGTTTAAAGATGGTTTTAAGAATTAAACATTGACAAAACGTATTTAAATTTAAAACTCAAAATTCAAAAACGTAATCCATGAATAGTTATCGAGTTGTGAGCGTGCCTTAAGGTTATATATCATGTAATAGAGGTGTGTGGTATGAGAACGCTAAGAAATGAAGATAAAAATTATGTAATTTCTATACAAAAGTCTGATAACGGGAATCCAGTGGAAATACGTGCGACCTAGAGAACCGATTAGGGTTTCACTTATCGTGGGTTCTAACGACGATCGACGAGAGTCGGTTGATGGCATATAAATGATGATAAGCCGTAACGAACGATAATAAGATGAATAAAAGTCTGAGTGGGAATCGGATAACGAAGTATAGGAAGACAAGTAAACGTAAAACACTTATACCGACGTAAAGGTGTTAAGTGTACTCGTAAGTTAAACGTGCTTAGCATACACGCCGTGTATGGTTTGAACGTAAGAGAATGAGAGTAATGAATAACGTGTAAACGTTGAAAAGCCGAGTTGAGGGTAATAACTTAAATAACGTTCCGAGTCATATGGACCAAACGTTGTAATAATGTAACGAGGATTAACTTAACGAACATTATAGTTATAATGGTTCGGATAAGTTAAGTCTAAATTTTAATGCGATCGTAGTCTATAATGGTCGAGATATAGTAACTGGGCTAAACGATTCCGTCAGAGAGCGACGGTTAATACGAACTAACAACCGATCTAACTCACTGTGAAAGACAGTGTAAACGAGACGAAAAACTAGTTTGTTGGTTGTTTGTGGGAAATCACTCAGTGTACTATATTGAATACTGTTAGAGGCTCGATGTGTGCTAAGTGTAGATGTTATGAGAAGAAGATAAGAATGTGAATTATCATAAAAGATAATTGTAAGGTTGTGACATTTCCGTATGTCATAACAATTGAAGGAATGAAAGTAAAGTTGGTCGCGTAAACTTAGATTACAAGAACGCGAACCATAAGAAGTAAAGTAAAGTTAAGCTAATGCATAAGTCAAGTATATGACTAATGGATATGTGTTTTCCTTATGTGTTATATGGGGATGTGATGAACGGTATAGCGTAAGCAGTATGCAGCGCTAAGGCAAGTTTCCTAACTTCATTCATATTTTATTATGAATGTTAGTTTCTTAACTTCCTAAGATGTCGAACATGAGGAAGTATTTCGTATGTGCAAATGTATGATATTTGTACAAAGTGTTGGTATGTATGAGGCATTGTGCCACAATGTAAACACTTTGGTGTTTCTATGAAATGAAATGTTCAATGTGAAAGGGTGCAGTTTATTTATGAACTGTTCTTGTTAAGTCTGTGCTAATGATTCTAGCCAGACATAATATGTATGAAAAAGGTAGAAGGATGAAAGTATGATAAAGTAAATGTGACGTATGTGTTAAAATGATAGGAATCAGAACGTATTCCTATTATTCGAGCTGCTTCATAACCATTGTTCGGTTATTGAAGTCCTAAAAGAATTTTGATTCTTGCTTTGGTTGTTATTCAACAGTTATAACTTGCTGAGCAATTGAATGCTCACACTTGCTTGAAATAAAAATATTTTCAGCGAGCGACTGTAGTATGTATTAAAGGACCCTGTGAAGATCAAGATGATCGATGTCCTGCTAAGGTGAGATGCTATGGTTGCGAGTACCATTAGCATCACAAGATGAAGTACTATTTAGGTTATGAACAAGCGTGAAGATCAAGCCAAGACTTGTAAAATAGTTAGTTAAAACTATTCTGCAGATATGGTGACTAGCTAAGTCACGATTGTAAGATTATAAGAATAATGTAATTATTATTATTTTTAATGAATGTAGTTTTTAAGGTAATAGAATCTGGGAATTTAATGAATATATCATTTGTCTTTAAGATATAATGATGTATGTATGGAATGAGAAGTACTCGTAACGTACGGAATTCGGGTGTGAAGATAGACCGAATTTTGGGGCGTCACACCGGTAATATGCCGTGAAAAGTTATGTTAGCCGATAAAAGTTTTTCTGGAAAAATATGCAGAAATTGGACTAAATAAAAATAATGAAAATTACTGTTATGTACTTTTCACTCACTTAACTACGTTGTGGGGAAACGTGATGAAAATCACTAATCATCAAAAAGTGTTTTCAATTTTTTGATGTTTTGAAGAACGCGTAAAAGTTAATCTATAGAGGAAAAACAAAATATCCAAAAAAATTTGGATTCCGAGAAATGCAGTTTTTCAAACTGTCTGACGAATTCCGAAAGACGAAACCGCGAAGCTTCCAAGAGAAGCTTGGTGAATAGTTAGGAGGTGGGAATAGTGAGGAGGTGGGAGTAAAATTATAAAAAGCCTCCAAATGCACAAAATACCCCTAGCCTTGAAAATCTATATAAACAAGCTTAACTATTCATTTTTTGAAAAATAGAGAGAGAAAACTCTAGACAAATGAAGAGAAGACGCGAGGGACTCGAATTTACAAGTCTCGTGAGTGGAAAAGCTAGCAAATCGTCATCTTTGCCACGAGAAAGAAGAAAACAAAAGAAAAATCAAGAAGAAAGGTATTAAAACTTGCCTTTAATCAAATTTTCTTTAAGTCTTCTATGTCAAATACATAGCTTAATGAAAATAGAAGTAAAAGATGTTAAAAAATGATTTCCATATGGTTGAATCATAAGGAAATGAAGAAATAAGAGTTTAAAGTTTAGTTTATAAACTTCTTTAAAAGCTTTCATAGAAAGTATGAATTGCTTGATGTTAATGGGCGATTCGGATGAGTTATATGAACTCTCTGATGATATAAGGATGAATTATCAAACTTATAACTTTAATATGCAAGAAAACGTAAAATCGTAATCATAATATAGATTAAAAACGAAGAACGAACGAAGAACATGAAGAACACGAACAACGTGGTAAGAACGTTGTTGATGGATAAATTTAAAACCATCTAATTAGAGCTTGTTGTTGATGGACAAGTTTAAAACCATCGTATATATGTATTCTTGGTTAGAAATGGTAGAAATGTTCATGAAGAACAGATTGAAATTAGCCGATAACAGAGTTATGGTGAAATTTCTTATAGGTATTGTTCTAATAAGAATGAAGTGGAAATATATAAGATGAAGATTGAATTTTTGAAATCTTCATAATAGTAAGAACAAAAAGGAAAATATAATAATAATTTATGAAAGAAAATGAACATACATACGTGTCTAGTGTGTAAGTTCCAAACTTTTGTATAAGTTAAGGAATAGTAGTAAAATCCTAACTTTCTGACTGTAATAAAGGGATATGTAATATATATAGCAGCAACTATAGGTTTAACTGTAATCTATAATATTATGGTATTCCCAATGTGCTTCTTCGAGGAAGCTAGTAATATTATATACTAGTCAAGTATGTAACATATTAAATGTGAAATACAAATTCTATTTATTTAAATCGAATCGTTTATTGTACTTGTATTTATACTTAGTTATTTGTTATCTTTAGATAAATGGCATCACAAGGAAGATCACAAGCAGAGTTCGACGTGGAATAATTAGAGGCAAACCCAACCCAACAATTGGTCAACATTTTGTTAGGAGCCTTACAAAGGAGGCTAGAGAATCCACCACCAGCCGAACCCAATACTCTAAGAATTACCTTAGACTTTAAGTTGGACCACCTGAGTTTAAGGAGACCGATGAACTGTGACAACCCGAGAATTTATAGGATTTTAAATGATTAAATAAAGGTTAAGGAATAAAACCTAGATGGAAATTTGAGGATTTAGTTAAAATTTTTAAAGAATAACCTAAATGGTTTATTATTTGATTGAGAATAGAGAAATTATGGGTTACAAAATTTCTAAACCCTAGAGATGAATCTATATGTATTTGATGGAATATTAAGGATAAGGTACTATGATACCTATAAAGTTTGGTGACCTAATATATAAATTAGGTATGTGAATTATGTGTATGATTAAATAAATATGCATTATATAATGTGTATACATTTATTTTGTATATAGAGATAATTAAGAATATGTATATATCAAAAATATTGAGCATTAGTTCTAGTGATAATAGATTTAATGGACTAAGATGATTGTATGGCCCAAAGAATTGTATAAGTAGCCCAATTATTTATTTAAGGATTGGACTGGTAGCTAATTTGATTTAATAGCAATTAAAGTTGATAAGTAGCCCAATATATTATGAATAGGGCAAGTATAGTGGTGACCCAATTTAATTAATGGAGAAAACCCAAGCTCATTTTATTAGTAAGTAAACTAAGAAAAGTGCAAGCCCAAAGATATATTTGAGTAGCCCAATTGGTGGCCCAATAGAGTGAGGACCTATTGGACATTAAGTAAGCAATTTGGGCCTTTAAAATAAAACCAATTAGGGCCCAAGAAGGCCTTAGGGCCAAAATTATGAGGGAGGAGCAAGGGGGAGATGAATGTAATGATTAAGCCACTTTAGTTGGTGAACAACTATGCTAGGTGTTAACCTTGGAGTGGAGCCAACACTTTAACCTAGATCACAAGTTATCCAAAGTGTGCAAGCAAGCTTATAATGATTATGAGAGAGAGAGAGATATTAGGAGATTACAATAGATATACAAAATATATCTACTAACCCACTAAAACCCAAATAATATTTCTTTCTTTTCTCTTTCATCTCAATATTTCTTTCTATGCTAGTTAACAAACTAATAGGGGGAGAGAGAGAGAGTGAAAGGGAGAATTCGGTCACCATAAAAAGAAGAAAGAGGGAGAATTCTTCTTAGTTTCATAATTTTCTAAGCAAACATAGGAAGAAGAAGAGGAAGAACTAGCTAAGGTATAAACAATTCCTACTTATATAGTCTAATATCTTTTTGGTTTGATTTGAGTTTTTATTTTTGTGAAGTTATGATTTTGAGGCTCAAAAACCTTGGATATATGTGTTTAATAGTATATCAAGTTTATATCTAACCCATTTATGGATCAAAAGTTAGATCTAAACTAAGAAATAGGATATAAGTTTTTCAAAAGTGAGAAACCTAATTTTTCTAGCCTTACTTGTGTTGATCTTGTGATTTGTGATTTTTTTTTATGAATTAGATCATGGATCATGTTAGATCCATGCGTATATGAGGTATTAGTTTGTGGTATGATGTTTTGATGATGGGTTATGTTGATTATTATGTGAGAATAGGGAAGATTTCTTAAAAATCATAAGTAATGAAAAAATAGATTTTTGTGAAAACGAAGTGTGAAACGGAAACGACCATATCTCTCTTAATATTTCAAATTTTTGAGTGTGGTCAATTTTTAGAGTTAGATATGTAAGTCTTCTAAGTTTTACAAGTGGAATCTCTTAAAAAGGAGTTATAGATTTTCGTATGGACTGGATTTAGCAAAGGAAGCAAAATCTAAAAAAAGGCTAAAAAGTAGGCTGTCCAGAAATTGTAAGGGCAATTTCAGCAATTTAGTTTATCAAATAAATTCCAATCTTTTGGGGCATTAAAATATATGTTATAAACTAGCTTGTGCCAGTAAATGAGCTCATTCCGACTTTAATTGAGCAAGTTATGACTATTTTAATATTTGGGTTTTTTCGACGAAAAACGCTATAATCGGAGTTCTATAACTCCGATGGCCACAAAATTTAAACTGAAAGCTCACGATAACATGTATAAGATCCCTCCAAGAGTTGGGAATTTTTGGAGTTAAGCGTGAGATAGTTATTTTCTTAAGGAATTAACTAGAAACGAATTTTTGAATAATACTTAAGGGAGTTGAAAATTTTCAGAAAAATAGTTTTTGTGTATGAAATATATGTATATGTGTTTGGACAAAGAATGGAAAAATAATAAATTGATTTGGTATTTTCGTGAATACTATATTTCAGCTTGCTGAAATGAACATTTCAGGATACTGAAATAGAAACTAAAAATGTTAGGAAGACTGTTTGGTTTCAGTTTACTGAAATAAAATATTGAGTCTCTTGAATAATAAAAAGTTTACCGAGTTATAATAATAACTTAGTAAGCGATTAAGTATTAAGTCTAAAAGTAGTACAGTCGTATTATGCAATAGTTGATGTATAGTAGCTGGGCTAAACGACTCCTTCATATGGGGAAGGGATCTGCGAATTGGTAACCGATCTAACTCCTTGTGAAAACAGTGTAGACAAGATGGAAGCTAATTTGTTAGTTGTTTGTGGAAAACCACTCAGTATACTATATTGAATACTATTAAAGACTGGATGTGTGCTAGGTTTAGACGTGTGTATGCATAGTGTTAAGGTTATCTAATATTTGACTATGTGTTTAAATGTTAGATAGTTTACTTATAAAGTATGTTATGCTAATTTAAAGATCAATCTTATAACTGATAGGTCTTTTCAATAAAGTGATTAAACTAGATTGCGTAGCAGTAATCGACAGTTCAGGCAAGTTTCCTAACTCGAACTCGAGTTGTTATTGTAAAGCATGTTCGTGATTAATCATTGTTGATTATTCATATTTATACTGATTATTGATTCGCACGTAGTGCATGTTGCATATGTTCATCAGATATGAAAGGCTGATCACCTTCATTACCATAAGGTTCAGTTAAAATTGTTCATGGTCCTTGTTGACATTAAACATTATTGATTCAGTTATTCATTTATTGAAACTCTGATTTATGCTCTTTCACAATTATTATATTGTTGAAAATTCTAAAGCTTATTCTTTCTTTCAATCATGAAATATCCTTGTTGTATTTAAAACTTGCTAGGCAAACTTGTTGCTCACCCTTGCTATATCATTATAAACATTTCAGATTAAAGCAAAACTTCAGACACAGGCAAAGGCAAAGATAAACTCCAGAATTGGATTTGGATGCAGGTTAAACTTGTAATAGTATTGAATGCAAATGACATGGTATGTTGTATAGGATATTAAAGACAGGTATTAATTTAAGGTAACAGACCTTGGGGATTATGTTGTAATAAGTTATTGTATAAACAATCTATGTTTATATCTTCCGCATTAGTTATAGAAATGATGTATCGTAACGTACCAGGTCCGAGGTTCTGGGGACCCGGATTTGAGGGCGTCACATGAACCAATAAAAGTAATCATATCTAAAGCAGAGAATGAAGCAATTAAAGAAATGTCACAAAAAGAAGAGAAATAAAAATGGGGAGAAAGCAAATATAAATAGAAATTGCAATAAAAACAAAAAGAAGAGGGATGTCACTTTTCCTAATAACTCTGGAAAAGGGAGCACTAATTTCAGCAACAAAGCCAACAAGTGAGGAAATAACAACACTTGTCAAAGGAATGAAGGTTGTCGAATTTGTGGAAAGAATAAGGGCAGAGTATGTTATTTTAGTGGGACTAAATGTTTTACTTGTGGAAAAGATGGAAACTACTCAAATTGTTGTCCACAAAAGAAGAATAGTAAACATAATAAGAGAAACAAGATAATATGTTTCAACTACAGGGTGGAGGGACACTTTGCTAAATTTTTTCCACAACCCATAAATTCAAATATAGGGGAAACCAAAACACCTATATTAACCCCAAACCAGCAATTGTAGGAGAGGTTGGCCAGAGTCGTCCAAAAACGCTAGAACATTTAACATAATGATGAGGGCTATTGTTGTTTTACAAGACGTGATAATAGGTATTATCCTAAATTGATACTGTAAATACTTATGTATTATTTGACTCTGATGCTAATCATTCGGTTACATCTATTGATTTTGCTAAAAATTTAAAAATGACATATGAAGACATAGATGTACCTTTTAAGATAGAAATTGCTAACGAAGAATCAATTTTCGTTAAAACAATACATAAAAATTATTGTATAGTGATTAAAGGACTAAAATTTTCGGTAAACCTTATTCCTTTGTAGTTAGGAAAGTTGATTTTGTTGGTAAACTGTGGAGTAAAGTTAGATTGAGAAGATAGTAAACCTTAAGGTTATATAGAAGTATAAGATGATGTTTTGTGATATCAAATAATCAAGATATTCCTATTATTGAGGAAGATGGTGTAAGCCGGAAGAATCAAGAAAATTTAAATGTAATAACAAAACAATGAGTTACTGATAAAAGAGTTTAATAAATTTGAGATTGAGATAAGAGTTCCAACTAACTCTACTCAAAGGTTATTTGTTATAGAAAAAGGTTCGACCTTAATAGATAGAGTCAAAGAAATAAAGGAGAAAGATGAAGAGTGTCAAAAGTATGAAACCGAGATAACTTATGAAAAGGAATATTCAATTCAGAGTAGATCGAGATAGGGTACTAAGATACAAAGAAAGAATTTGGTGAGAAGTTATATAGGGGAAAATTGTTTAGCTAAACTAAGAAGGATAAATAAGGCATAATCTCAAAGATATAACATGCAAGAAGATAAGTCAAAGAATTACCAAAGGTAAAGAGACAGAAAATTATTAAGATTTGAAGGAGGAATTTGAGTTCCAGAAGTATTGAAGCTAAGATAAAAAGTCATAATATAAGTTATTGAGTGCTTGACTTAACAGAGAATCAAGACTAAAGTGATAAAAATTAGGTAATTTGAAAATTTTTAAAAATTTCAGAATGAAAAATGGGAGCATATCATTACAAATTTTGTAATAGAATTTTCAGTTATGTGAAGGAAGTCAACGATAAATGAGAGTATAATATGTTGGGAGTTGCATATTTAAATTTGATGTTGGAATAAATAAATGTGAATGCATTATCAAAAATGTAAAGTCCTTATTAGATCACATGTGCAAGGACTTAGTTTAAAGATCAGAAATGTTAAGTTGATCTGAGTTGAATGATTATCATCTTTATCTTGTTGTAAATTCCTTTAAAATAGAAAGATCAAGCTTGTTAGGTTGATCTTATGAGTTGTAATAGATAGGCCAAAACAAAATTATAGTCTGACAAGCCAACCAAGAGATTACAGAAGTCAAGGCAGAATCATAGTCTGTCAAGTAAGACTCTCTCAAAATCGTAGTCTGTCAAGAAATTCTTTCTCGGAATCGTAGTCTGTCAAGTAAGACACTCTCGAAATCGTAGAGACAGTCTATCGAGTGCATGCCGAGCTAAGTCAAGAATCGCAGGCTTCTCTCGAAATCGTGGAGTCTTCAAGTCTTCACCAATCAAGATCGTAGTCAGTCAAGTGCTTACAAAGCTAAGGCAGAATAGTAGAGTACTCTACGATTCTCATCAGATAAGCAATCCAGAATAAATCGCTTACAGCACTCATCAACACACAACAATCGTAGTATTAAGACAACAATCGTGGTGCTCATTAGTCAACATCAGAAACGTCAAAGTTTGCCTGTCTAATGAAAGAGGATGTCCAACAGTGAAAACTGACATATGAACGTTGATATTTGAGAATCCCAATACTCTCACCAACATACTTGGTCTAAATCGAAAAAACAAAAGGAAAATGAAAAGTGACTTCTAACTGGTCTACTGAAAGTGACATTTCAGAGTTGTTAGGTGAGAAAGCAGTCTGCTGTGTCAGTCAAGTCAAAAAAGAGTGTTCACATGAACCTAGAATGTCAACATCAAGATCTCGGAATATCTGAAGCATTAAATGCTCCAGATAAAGCATTTCAACGGGAAGATTTTAAAGGCTCCTACATAAGGCAAACAGATTGAAGATTTCAGTTAACCAAAAATGCACAAATCATAAGAACATCTGTTAAAGCCTCACTCTACGAATCAGAAGAAATATCTTGCTTCGCTACTCAGTTCTTCAGAACTTATGCTTAAGGCAACCGAGTAGCACAACAACAAACAAACTCTTATTATAGTTCCAAGTCTGCTGGGCTTGAAGAGTTCTAGTGAACTAGAGTTCCAAGGCTGCTGGTCTTGAAGGAATCTTAGTGATTCAAAGTTGTACCTATATCTTTAGTGGATTTCCTACACGTGGAGTAAAAGAGTGGATTAGGAGTCTTAAGTACTCTGAACCACTTAAATCATCTGTGTCATTTACATTCAATCATTTACTAACTGCCATATCTGCTATATCTGATATAACTGCTATTTGAACTACAACTTCAGTTTTATCTTAAAGGGGATAATTAAACCATACATTCTGTTGTGGTTAATTAATTAATTAATTAACAAATCTGTTAAGTTACTCTTTGAAAAGAAAAAGTTTTAAAATATCTATTCAACCCCCCCCCCCCCCCTTCTAGATAACTTTCGTGCCTCTGTGAACTAACAATTGGTATCATAGCAGGTTCTCTCAACTAAAGCCTACAAAGCTTAAGTAGATCAATGGCACACATCATAAGCGAATCTAAGCTTGGTGGAGGCAACAAACCACCAATGTGCAACAAAGATAAATTCTCCAACTAGAAAGTTCGAGTGCAAGCTTACATGGATTCAATAGATGACGATCTATTTGAAATAGTACGTAATGGGCCCTATATACCTACAAAGCTTGCACCAACTCCTGACGATCTAAACCGAACACAAATCAAGATAAAATCAGAATGGACCGATAATGAGAGGATAGTTGTCCAACTGGACAAGAAGGCCAAAAATATTATGTTCCATTCTTTAGAAGATAATCTGTTTGAAAATGTGGTCAACTGTAAAACAACAAAGGAAGTCTAGGAAGCACTACTTATCATGCATGAAGGAATTGAAGAAGTAAAAGAGAACAAGCAGTCCCTACTTACTCAACAATATGAAATGTTCACTCACATACCAGGAGAGAACATTACTTCCACCTATGAAAGATTTAATGTACTGCTCAACTCTCTCCGAGCCTTTGGAAAGATCTATCCTAATAAAGATCTCATCATCAAATTTATGAGGGCCTTACCAAGAAAGTGGGATGCAAAAACAACAGCCATTAGAGAATCAAAGAACCTTCATGAGATGACTGTGTAACAGCTATATGGAAATCTTCTCACCTATAAACTGGAGCTGACTCAACAAGAAAAAACCCTATCAGAAGGAAAGGAGAAGGATAAAGGAGTTGCTCTCAAAGTAACAGAAGCCACCGCTAAGTCTCGAGTCGATAATGAATCTGACACTGAGGAAAATGATGATGAAGATATTGTTATGCTTGTAAGAAGGCTTAAAAGATTCATGCATAAAGGTAGAAGCAACAGACCCAAGATATTCAACAACAGTAAAAATCAGGAGCAGAATAAATATCTATGCTACAACTGAAAGAAGCAAGGTCACTTCATTGTAGAATGCAACAAACCTCTTAGAGAATAGCTAAAGAAGAAAACAAACCCGAAGAAAGAATTCAAAGGCTACAAGAAGCTTCAGAAGAAATACAAAGGCCTTATAGCTGGAGGATCGTGGAGTGACTCAGATAATGATACGAACTCTGAGTCAATTGAAGATGAAGAACCTCAAATGGCCAACCTATGTTTGATGGCCAAGGAAGCCAAAAATAAGAAAAGCACTAACCAACATGAAATTAGCATTTATGAGGTATTTGATTTCAACTCTCCTGATGTGGATATTGATGATTTAAGAACCGCATTACATGATATAACTTCTGATCTACATCAATACATGAAATGGTTCAAAGTTCTATCAAAAGATTATTCTCTTCTTCAACAAGAGAAAGATAAAGTTCAAGCAGAACTGAAGACAGCTCTTCTAAGCACTTTCTCTCTCTAATCTTAAAGCTGAGAATAAAAGCTTAAAACAGACCAATGAGCTCAGTGCACAAAGAGAGTTAAACCTAGCTTCTAAAATTGAGGAGCTAGAAAAGACAATCCTGATGTGGAACAAGTCTTCTTCATCTACGGACACTTTGATCTCTAATCAAAGAAATTCTTCCAACAGATCAGATCTATATTTAGGGGACTCTCCCTCAGAATCATGTGTGGAAAAATCATTAGAAACTAACATCAGCAGTGCTTCAAATCTCAATAGAAGCATTACATTTGTGAAATCCACACAAAGCATAGAGCCGATGAATCCTAGCTATTCTGATCAAAGTAATGTTTCTAAACATAACGGATCCCATGCTAGTCTAGGATTCAGAAAAGTCAAGAGTAAATCAACTGCTACTTTCCAACCTCGAAGGATCGTGGAGTTAAATAAAACCGGCTCCACGAACTAACCAGTAAAGAATCCTAGAGTTGAGGTTCACTCTACAAAATCTCTGAATCACAGAGCGGTATGGAAAAAGAAAAATCAGCATAAGGAAAAAGCTACCATATATTCTTATATGTCCATGTTAAGAAAGAATCTACACACACACACAAGCATGCATCATACTAGATGTTTTGTATATGATAAATATGGTCACAAAGATATAGCATGCTATTATAACCCTGTGAACCATAGACCTAAAGTCAAGTAGATTTGGGTCCCCAAGGGAACTAACAAAATAGGACCCAAGAAAGTTTAGGTACCAAAATGAAAGCTAAATCTTACTGCAAGTACAGAGCTCAAATATGACAACCTGGTACCTTGATAGTGGATGCTCACGGCACATAACTGGAAACAAAGCTCCCCTATCTAACTTCAAAGAGAAGGAGGGTCCTATAGTCATCTTTGGTGATAATGGCTCTAGAAAAACTAGAGGATATGGCTCAGCTGAAAATGGTGTTGTATCTTTCAAAAAAGTAGCTTATGTTGAATGGCTAAAGCAAAACCTTTTAAGTATCAGCCAACTATGTGACAAAGGTCATCAAATCACCTTCCTCAACAATCAATGTCAAGTCAGAGATCTGAAGACCTCTTTTCTAAAGCTACTAGAAACCAGAGAAGGAAATGCCTATGTTGTCAACCTTGCTGAGTTAAGTTCTGATGAGACAAAGTGTTTTCTTGCCAAAGCCTCCGAAGAAATTAGTTGGCTATGGCATAGAAGATTATCTCATCTAAACTTCAAAAATATGTCGAAACTAGTCTCCAAAGACCTAGCAGCAGGCTTACCTAAATTCAACTTCGTCAAAGAAAGACCCTGCAAAGCTTGTCAACTAGGAAAGCAGACAAGGAGCTCATTCAAAGGCAAAGCAGACAACTCTAATGATAAGCCCCTGCAGTTACTTCACATGGATCTTTTTGGGCCTATCCAACTGTAAGCCTTAGAGGGAAGAGATACTCACTGTTGGTAGTTGACAACTACACCAGATTCATATGGGTATTCTTTCTAAGTTCTAAAGACGAAACTAGCTCTCAACTTATCAAGCTATTCAAGCTAGTCATGAATGAGAAAAAAGAAAAGATCAAGGCCATTAGAAGTGATCATGGAAGAGAATTTGACTTCTCTGAGATGGATCAGCTCCAAGAACTCCACAGCAAAATAGAGTAGCTGAAAAAAAGAACAAAACCTTGATTGAAGCAAGAAGAACACTACTTGCAGCAGCTCATCTACCGGAGTACTTATGGGCAGAAGCTATCAACACTGCTTGCTACACCCAAAATAGGTCTCTTGTTCATTCTACACTCAAAAAGACTCCTTACGAGCTAATAAAAGGAAGAAAGACAAATGTCAGCTATTTCCATATATTTGGTTGTGCTTGTTACATTCTCAATAATGGAAAACAATATCTGATTAAGTTCTAACCAAAGTCGGATGAAGGAATCTTTCTTGGGTATGCCACAGATAGCAAAGCCTACAGAGTGTTCAACAAGAAAACCCTAAGTGTTGAAGTCTCTATTCACGTCACCTTTGATGAAACAGACTCATTAGACAAAACTGTACCACACAACACTACGATCGTCTAACCAGACACTACAATCGAAGTGGTCAAGCCAGACACCGTAATCGCAGGCTCAGAAGATGAAATTGTGGAGCACGGAGAAGAAATCGTGGAAGGCACTACACCAGACAATGAGCCTCTGCAACAAGAAGCAAAAGTCAACCTTGAAGTATTCAGATAAAAAGGCACTAGAACAGACGTTCCAACATGAAGCAGATGGGTAAAAGATCACACCCAAGACTTGATTATCGGAGATCCAAATGCAAGAATCAAGACAAGATCAGCTACCTAAAATGAATGTTTTTACCTAAGCTTTCTATCCTAGATGGAACCTAAGAAGATAGAGGAAGCCTTGGAAGATTCAAGCTGGATTGAAGCTATGCAAGAAGAGCTAAATCAATTTAAAAGAAGCAAAGTGTGGAGATTAGTTCATAGACCAAAGCATCACTCAGTCATTGGCACCAATTGGGTATTCAAAAACAAGATGGATGAAGATGGGGTGATCATAAAAAATAAAGTCAGGCTAGTGGCTAAAGATTATTCTCAAGAAGAAAGCATTGACTATGACGAGACCTTTGCTCATGTTGCCAGATTAGAAGTAATCAGAATATTTCTTGCTTTTGCTGCACACATGAAGTTCAAAGTCTTCCAAATGGATGTCAAAAGTGCATTTTTAAATGGAGAACTTCAAGAAGAAGTCTATATGGAACAACCTCCAGGTTTTATCAATCCAACTCTCTCTAATTATGTCTATACATTAGATAAAGCTTTATATGGACTAAAACAAGCACCTAGAGCATGGTATGAAACTCTAACAAACTTTCTTATTGAAAAAAGATTCACTAGAGGAAGTTTAGACACCACACTATTCCTTAGGAAGCACAAAGATAAAGTTTGATTAGTTTAAATATATATAGATGACATTATTTATGGTTCTACTAATAAAAAACTATATGAGAGATTTGCCAAGTTATGCAGAGTAAATTCAAAATGAGTATGATGGGTGAACTAAATTTCTTCCTTGGACTTCAAGTGAAGCAGACTGATGAAGGTATCTTCATTAACCAAGACAAGTATGACAAAGACTTACTTAAAAAGTATGGCATGAAATCAGCTTCTCCCATGAAAACTCCAATTGCGCCAGCAACTAAGCTTGACAAAGATGAGAAAGGTAAATGTATTAATATTACTCAATACAGAGGTATGATAGGTTCTCTCCTATACTTAATTGCTAGTAGACTAAACATTATGTTTGCTATATATATTTGTGCTAGATTTCAAGCTAACCCTAAGAAATCACATTTAACAATTGTGAAAAGGATTTTCAGGTATCTCAAAGGCATACCTCACTTGGGACTTTGGTACCCCAAGGAGTCTTCCTTTGAATTAACAGGATATTCAAATGCTGATTTTGCAGGTTGTCAAATTGATAGAAAGAGTGCAAGTGGCACATGTCAATTGCTAGGAAACAGGCTTGTGTCCTGGTTTAGCAAGAAGCAAAACTCTGTATCAACCTCAATAGCAGAAGCTGAATACATTGCAACTGACAGCTATTGTGCTCAAATCCTATGGATGAAAAATCAATTAGCTGACTATGGGTTTGATTTCAAATCTATTCTTGTTCACTTTGATAATACAAGTGCTATATCAAAAACTCATAATCCCGTCATGCATTCTAGGACAAAGCATATAGAAATAAGATATCATTTCATTAGGGATCATGTTCAAAATGGAAATATTTCTTTACACTATATCCCAACTAAAAATTTACTTGCTGATGTCTTTACAAAACATTTAGACGAATCCAGATTTAATAAGCTAATAAGTGAGTTAGGAATGCTTAATTTACAACCATAATTCTATGTTGTAGAAGCTATCAACTATGCAGATAAAAAGGTATGTCCAATTGTAGAGATAGCAGAGTTAGACAACGATCATGAAGTGAACTCATCAATCGTATCCTTCAAAAGGAAACACTCTCTTAGAGGGAGCTAAAAGCAATTTAGTCTTATCCATCTGTCCAGAAGATCGTGGCTCCATTCAGAATAAGACACGTGCCCCTCTCAACAAAAACTAAAAAGGGATATACAAATACTTTTGAAAATATGTCTCAGTACTTTCACTTTTCTGAATTTCAAATGCTCTATCTCTCATCTGAATTTTAAACGCTCACTCTCTCGCCAAAACCCTAGGTTGAAAAATCAAGCACACTTAGTTAATCTCAATTATTTCAGGAAAATCAAAGAAAGCAGTGGCATCTTCAACTATAGTCTCTGGACATCAGCTATGCTTCGACAAATTCAAGACTGTCGAGCCATAATTTCACAAAATCCTCTTTTTACTGAAGAAATCAGGACTTCAGTAAGCCCTAGGCACCAGCACGAGGATTTATTCAAAGTTAGGGAGAGAATTCTACACCAAAGGAGTTTATGAAAACAACGTTCTTACAACTAAGGTCAAAGGTGTATCGATTCAACTCGAAGCTACAGATATAAACTAGGCCTTAGGATTTAAATCTCAGGGCCTTACTTCTCTGAGCTACATCGACTTCAATGATGGACTGAAGAAGATGCATCACAAGAAAAACCAAAATCTGAAGGGCTACAAGAAGAAAGAGTTTCCCCAAAAGTATAAATTTTTGGCTGATATTATTGGGAAATGCATTTGTTGTAAAAACTCAGGTCACGATTCTGTCAACGAAGTTCAACTAAAACTCATGACAGCAATCTACTTTAAATCTCAACTAAACTATGGAGCTCTTTTCCTAGAATGGATTGGGATATGAACTCTCGATTCCAAGAAGGCAAAAAGCACGAGTAAGATGTTCTACAGAAGATTTATCAGCATCATTCTTCAATCAGCTCTAGGAGATAAAATTGGAGACAATAAAGGTGAAGCTCTCAATCCAAATAAAAGGATGACCCAACAACTTTTTGTGAACTAGAAGAGGAATCCAGCAAAAAATTTAAGGTTGATGTAATCTGAGTCCAGTGAGAGAACTGGAGAACTAAAGAAACCCTTTCTACGGGGAGATTTATCTGTTGTGAAGGAAGATAAAGAAGAAGTAAATTAGGAGTCCTCTGTCCTGGTCAGAAAGAGCAAAGGAAAGAGGAAAATGAAGGAAACTGTTCAGATGGAAAAAGAGCCTCAAGTATCAACAACTAAAATACCCCAAGGGTCTGATCCTGAAGTCTTTGGTCACTCTCTTCCAAGGGAAATCATCCAAGACGTGGTTTTATCACCATAATAGCTTTTAAAGAAGAAGAAAAAGAAGAAGAAGCAACATGAAGAAGAATTTGAAGAGAGAACTACTCTCTCTCAGATACTTCATAAGAAAGGAAAACACAGTCTGCATTTAAAGAAGTCTTCTCTTACTACGATCGTGGAGCACACAAGCTTGCCAGTCGTATAGTCCAGACTTGTCAGCAACACTGAAGAAAATGCTAGGACGGCTACTCAGCCTAAGCAGACAATCATTGCTGAAGATGAACAGATTGTTAAAGTGACTGTTGTGCCTGAGCCTAGAAGGGTAAGGAGAAGGCTAGTCAAAAAAAGCTGATATTGAGCTTAAGGAAGCAATGCTGAAGATTAAGGAAGAACAAAGAAGAATGATAGACCAATCAAGAATCGATGCTGAATAGAGAACTCTATCTCCAGACTCTGGTTCTCACAATGAATCCTTGGAACAAACCAGGATCATTAAAACAGTAATTGCTACCCTTAACAGTGCAGTCAGTCCTACTGCATCAGATCAAGTTTATGTCCCGACTGAGGGGGAGCTACAAGAGGATGATGAGCAAAGTCATGCTCATATTGAGGGGGAGATATTCAAAATCCCTGAGCCAGTAAGTGCTCCAGCTGAGGGGGAGCAATCAGAAGCTCATCATGATGCCCCCTTTGGCCCTCAAGAAATTAAAGTACTTGAAGAGACTCATGAAGACCCCTCTGCCTCTCATAAGGATGTAGAAATGGTGGAGGTTCTTATTGAAGACGATGAAGAAGATGAAAGAGAAAAAGAAGAAGTAGAGATCATTGTTGAGTTTAGAAGTGAAGAAAAGAGCATCAACTACAATCAAATGTTCTCTTACCTACACATAATGCCCTTCCACAGAGCCCTAATGCTAAACTCTTGGGACCATATGTTCTAGACATTCAAAGCTTATCCATTAGTGTCTGTGCTTGCCCAGGGATTCCTAAAAAATCTCATCTTTGCTCAAAAGCTGATCACAAACAATGCTTCTTCAAGAAGTGAGCAAGAGGTATACTTCATTCCCACATCCTTCAAGCTAAATCACTCTCCTTCATCAAATTTCTATCAATTTAATGAACTACCTAGGTGGATTGAGGTCATTCTTGACCCGCATAATTAATTTCCAGTTACAGATTCCCAAAACTCTGTAAATGATGGACCAAATGAATCAACTTCTGTCATAGTACCATTTTCCATCAACCCCTTGATCGACTCCACGGTCGTCGAACGTCATGACACTACTATAGTCGATTAAATCAATCTACCTACCCCAATTGCAGAGTCATCCAACCAATACGTTAAAGCAGCCTCCTCTCCCTTACATCAAACCAATGCCCCAATAACTCAATCTGACGTTCCCTCGTCCTCCAACAACGAATACTTTGATCTAGCCCTTGCTCTCTTAAATATGCAAAATGAGAAAACAAAAGCCTCTCCTTCTGATATCTAGAAGATAAGCCTCCCACCAAAGATGAGCTAAATGAAGTGTCAAAAAAAGTGGTTAAGGAGATGGAAGAAAACCTTGAAGCTCACTCTCTCATTATTCATCAATGATTCAACAACTTGATCAAAGCTGCTAACACCCTTCCTGGCAACTTGGGATCTGAGCTCACAAAGAGACTAAGGGAGATCATCAAGGAGATGATAGAGAGCATAAAGGAAAGGGATCAACTTCACTTCCAATCTATGAACAAGCATAAAGAAGCAGTTCTCCTCCTTCAAAAGACTCAAGAGGCTCAGAACAAGCTCATCGCTGACAATATCACTAACATGTGTTCCTCCCTGACTGAATTTAAAGAGTACTCCTTAACTCAGATAAGGCAGACAGACGATATCTTGGCCATCATACATCAACAAAAAAATAAAAACTGACATAATGGTCCAAGAAAATCACAATGACATTGCTCAATCGCGCTCTCAACTGCACAAATTGGTGCAAGGGATGAATCGTCTGTCTCAAGATATTCGAACCCTCGATGCTGATATAAAGGGGGGAAATACTGGGGAGAAAGGTAAGGGGAAAAAGGCAACACATTCTTCAAGGAGCAATCCTCGTAATCAGTCTCCATCAAGAGTACCTCGCAATCAGCCTCTAAGAGCAGAGCAGAGCAGCGCCAATCGATAATAATGGCAACCCCTTTTAGGAGCCAAGGCCCCACTCCTTTCAGTCCGTAAAGAGTATCTCACACTGGCCTAAGCATGCCCATTGGAGATCCTGCCTTCATGAGCAGACATGATCAGGATAAACTCCTTGATCAAAATGAGCTAGAAGAGATTGCAAGGCAAAATGAAGCTAGCAGGAAAAGGAGAGCTGAAGAATATGCAAATCCTCCTTCAAGGTACAAGAGACCAAGAAGATAGAAGAGAAGTTCCTATTTCTTTTTATTGATATATCAATTATAAACTGTAATATTCTTTAAGAACATCAATAAATGCATGCTTATTCTCTAGAATTTCAGTTGCTCACTGAACATTAAGTCATACTTATCTTCTAGCAACCTACATTAGAAATTGATGATATGATGCAAATCTATTTGGTTATGTCAACATCAAATAGAGGGAGATTGTTGGGAGTTGCATATTTAAATTTGATGTTAGAATAAATAAATGTGCATGCATTATCAAAAATATAAAGTCCTTATTAGATCATGTGACACCCCCAAATTTGGGTACTTCATTTTCACAGGATTTGGTGTTCACTGTCAAATTAAATCAGATCTAACTACCCATGAAAAAGGATGCAAATAAAACTCATAACTGAAATAGAAATTCTCCCATAAAAGGGTTACAACATCTTAAACAAATCAATCCCAGGTAATCTAACCTTAAATACATCAATGCAAAAATATAACAAATTAAATGAGTCTTAACATCAACATTTGCAAATAACAAATAACAAGTCTTCATCGCTTATTCATCTTGCCCTTACCTTTACTAGTGGAAGGCTCGTCAATTCTTTCAACCTTAGCTGCAATGTTATTATGCAAGAGTGAGCAAATGATTTCCCACAAGTATAACAATAATAATAATAAAAATAACATGCAAGTAATCAATAGATACTGGATAATAGAAAGTTCAGCTTTTGAATCAAGATTATAAAACGAGAATCAAAAGTACATCTGAGGGTCATAAGACCATGAACTATGTCCTAGATTATCAAATACTTTTACTTTAAACCTTTAACAGTTAAAAGACTATATGGACCTTACTTCTCGTACTTAGGGGGATCAGCCCTTCGTACAATGTATATGCACAGACATCTTAACGATATCGCATAATATAAACCCCTATAATAGGGTTGTTCATCTCAGTTTGACATAAGAGTCCGCACCAAAGGAAGTTTGGTTTGGATAAACTTCAACAGTAGTTCTAGTGTGACGCCCCCAAATCCATGACCGCCACTTGGTCTCTCTAATCTAGAATAATTTACAATAATTTATTATAATTATTCTCCCAAGTCTCGCAACCTATAGTACTTAATAGATTACATAACAATATCAATTAACGACTTATTACATAATCTAACTTAAGCTTAAACATAGTCAAATCCAGTCTTACTACATCATCTTAATACAACATTAAAATATTTAAAACATAAAATAGACAAGCTAGTTGGTAGCCTTGCCCTTGCCCTTATCAAAAGCTAACATGAGGTTTACATCACTATCCCACATCTTACACAAAAGATCGGGATTACAACATAAAATGTACAACACATAAAGATAAATGCTACTAACTACTACTAGACTGACTAAAGGAATCTCATCCCATCATCCCGCGCTCCACTGCGCTCTTGTACTCCAACTGTGCTATATACGCAACCAGCTCTCGACTCAAGGTATGTAGAGTCTGTCCCTGCTCCGCTGGGTAGTGGTACACACCATCAATCACCCTCTCAAATGCCGAACGGAACACGTACCCCATCTTGTTCATCTTTCTCTTCTTGCACCTGACCTCGTCCTCTAGGTCGTCAGCTCTCTCATTGGACGCTTCCCACTTCTCCTCGAAGTGTAACCTATCCATCACCTCCAACTCTAGCTGAGTATGGAGTGCCTCTTTCTCAGTCTTCTCACTCAATTCTCTCTATTCTACTTCTTCCAGCTTCCCTACCAGATCTACATTTCTTGCTACCGTCCTGTGGAATAAGGTTCCCATTTGGATCCCTGCCTCCCTGCGATAAGCGATCTCTACCTCTAGCTCCTGCATAGCCAGCTTCCTTTGATGGTCTTCGTCCCTCAGTTTCTGGAACTCGGACTCTCTCTCTTTGGCCTCGGCCTCCAGCTCCTGGACTCTGCAGTCTAACTCCAGAATATGCTCCTCGTACTCGCCTAACATCTGCTCCTCAAGATTAGGCTCGTAGGAGTCCTCCATGGGCTCCTCCTCTAAAGGCTCGTCCTAAACCGACTCGTCCTCCATAGGCTCCTCCTCGGGGTCGAACTCTACCTCGATCTCATCTTCGTCGTCAGACTCGGATGGTGCAACTGCTTGCACTGGCACAGCCTCTAAAGGTGCCTCGTATACTACATGTATATCTCTAGGCACCTCCTCGGCCACTCTACTAGGTACTCCTGTGTCTGCCATCCTACAATCACAAACACAAGACAAGAAACAGCAACTCCATTAGAATGTTAAACAAAACATAAGTTCATTGTATAAAATGAAGTTACATTTCATAACAGACTAAGTCTCTCAAGGAAAACTCTACATGAGTTTTATCTCCTTCCTAACTTCTAAGTTCGCCTAAGTTATAGTCTAAGGACACTCGTTCTTAAGGTTTATAACTAAAGCTCTGATACCAACCTGTGACGCCCCAAAATCCATGACCTCCACTTGGTCTCTCGAATTTGGTTCGTCACGTGCTCATGGTAATACATCACAATAATAATAACTAAATATCACACAATCACAGCAGAAAATCTAATCTAGAATAATTTACAATAATTTATTATAATTATTCCCCCAAGTCTCGCAACCTACAGTACTTAATAGATTACATAACAATATCAATTAACGACTTATTACATAATCTAACTTAAGCTTAAACATAGTCAAATCCAGTCTTACTACATCATCTTAATACAACGTTAAAATATTTAAAACATAAAAGAGACAAGCTAGTTGGTAGCCTTGCCCTTGCCCTTATCAATGCACGAAGGTTTGCCCTGCTCTGCCTTAACTGAAATATTTTAGGGAAAAATAAGAATGAGCACAAATTTCCCAGCAAGTAATATACAATAAGGGTTTGTAATATAATTCTCAATTCTCGAAAGGGTATAGCAAGATGTGATAGTTTCAAGGATAACAAGAAATATCAACAGTTTTCAATAATAGTCGCTAAGGACATAATAATATGAAGGTGATTCAATAATAATCAGTTCAAGATTTCAAGATAATTGAATACTGAGCAGTCACTAAGGACCATGAACTTCTACTAGAATTAACAGTAATAAACTGAAAATCCAACAAAAACAGGTACAACAGGTGATCAGCCTAAAGTACCATCGTTATGCATAACAATCAATCATACTCAAGTGTGCACGTCGGTTCTCCGATAATTATATATTCCCTTCAAAGAAGGTTGTTCTTCTCAGTCAAATACAAGATCCCTCGCCAATCAATTGGTTTGGGTCGCTTTTCAATAATATAAGTCTAGCCGAATCAAATGGCATAGACACTTTCACAATAATCAAGAACAATACTAAGTTCAACATGAATAATAGCTTTAATGAAATAAGAGTTCAAGTATGCTAATTCAATTCAAACGATTAAGTAGGAAACTAGTTCGCAATATACAAGGATAAAATACTTGCATCCAAAGAGATAAGGTTTAGATACTTGCTTACGATATCCGTTGAATAAAGTAACGCAAGGGTTTAGGATACTTGCCTTAAGCGTAGTCTATCCACGTAAAGTTAGCCAACACTTTTTGAATTCCTATCGTAACATAGTTACGTATATATATATATGATATCCATTAGTCATATAATTTAACTTCACATTTTGTCTTCGAATATATGATCAACACATAAGCTAAGTTTTAACCTAGCTACACAGTTATATAGAATATAATTTCTATCCTTAACGTTCCTCCTTTTGAGTTTAGACACATTCTCATATCATAGAAGATCGCAATAATTAGCAAACATGCCCTCATATTATTAATACCATATAAGACCACAATTAATACTAAATATATTTTATTCTAGCAAGTTATGGTATTCTCATAAGTTAACTGTCAAAATCGGATTCACCTATATCACATAGTATATATACATGTTAGAGAGTCTTTTTATATTCGTTCAACCCTTTCACAACCAATTTATAGGATATAGGCTCTATGTTAATACTTTTGACGACTTATGTTCATTAAAGGTCATGAGACCACGAAGCTATCATGCTTGTCATGTACACACATAAGGTGGTCGTGTAACGTGTTCTAGGCATGTTCAAGAATATCTTTACCACATACATATTACTAGCATTGTTATTGGTTTTGAAATCATGCTTCATTTAGTCTTTATGGCACCTAGCATGGTATGTTCACATGTATATATATGTATGACACATTAGTGAGGTTTAAAAACATTATCCAACATGTTCACAATGATCAGAATCTAGACTTCAATATAACATGTCAAGATTTACGATCAAAACTTATACTTTCACTAGTAAAGTTCATTTAACGCGATCCACGTGCTCATGTTACCTTATGAAATCTATATATGCAAGTTAACATGTATTACATGTGATTCTAGGTTATGTAAACATGTTTGCAAAATCAGTACCTCAATGTGTCACACACATGTCAAAGTTTATTTCAGAAATGTTTACTAATCGAGGTTTAGCATGCTCACGTCATACTATGAAACATGTATACACAAATCAATATTCATTTCATGCATTTCTAAGCTGTTCTACCACGTATCAAAAATCAGACTATAGTCATGCTTTATAATGTTAATGATTGTTTAAGAAACTTTAAGTTCGTTTCCAAAATTCTAAGTTTATCTTGAAGTCTATAACTTTATCATTCATGCATGCAATCTTAGTAAAACAAGTTCTTTTTTAGGTCTAGGTATACTCATACATATGTTACTCATGCTAGCAAGCTGGTTCAAGTAGTAGTCTAACTATCTAGCATTCACAGCATTAACAAAAATCAGAATCTGGTGCAGGGTACCGGCGCAGCTGCGCTGCGCCTCAGTTCACAACCGGCGCAGCTGTGCCGTTGCCTGAACCGAAATGCAATCTTCTGCTTCAGCAGAGAGCAAAGCCAATTTCTAATTTCTACTACCAATTCGATTGTAATCAGTCATATTATAGTTTAAACATGTATATAAGCTAATATATCAACTATGTAACAACTAACAAGCATTACTTGATTGCAAAATCATGAATTCCATACTCAATTCAAGAATCAAAGTTTTGACAGAAAACAAGAATCGAAGAAATGGAATTGTAGTATACCTTTGTTATGTGAATTAAGCTAGCTAAGATGAACTCTCTCAACTTCTTAGAATGTTATCACTGATATATAACTTAGCTCTCAACTCAATACTTAGCAAAATCTCAGCAAAGAAGAATGGAAGAGAAGAGTTCATATTTATAGAAAAACCAATATACAGACAATGCAATTATATCCCAAATCAAACTAACGGATTATAGGAATGCATGAAGGTTATCAAAGGGTAGGTAATTAGTGGTTGGATTCCATCATTATAACCACTCCCCATTGCATGATGATTATCTACGTTGCTGATTTTGAGATGGTAGGGAGTAGCATAGCCTTGAGTATTTCACGTGAAGGATAATGAGACTAGCATTTAGGGACAAGGAATTATCAGTATTTGCAACACTGATATATATATATATACAATACTTGTTTTACTATGCACATTTCATATATATATATATATATATATATATATATATATGTATATGGATATATATATATATATATATATATATATATATCCAAGTTGTATTTGTATAATACATTCTTAGGTTGTAATTTAAATCACAATATACTTCACATAATGTAATAAGTGTAATTTATACACATAAAATCCATGTACATTTGTTTTACCAGATATAATTCAAATCAAATATTACCACATTATTAAATTCTACAATCAACAATTGATTACAATATATCCATAATATATTATTTTAATGCATACCCCCATACATATTGTCACATAAGTATCATGATGTACTCACATAGTTTAATAACTTTACTATATAGTTTATGTACATAATATAATCTCATTATGCTTCATATAATATATGGTTTCTATGTGTAGTATAATCATATTGCACTATAGTTTATATATACATGCATGGTCACACTTAAGTGTCTCTCTACACTATATAGTTGTATTCCATATACTTTATATATTCAAGTATTGCACATTTGCACATATCAATTAATATAATCTTATTATATTAATAACTTATTTATTTGTTTTATTATTCATAATGTCAAATAAATAAATTATTTATCTCATTGATTAATTAACAATAATATTAATTAATCTATTCATCGTTAGTTAATGAAATTATTAATTTTCACAACCATTGCTCATTTATCACGCACAGTATATAAATATAAATCTTATTATATTATAGACATGTTGCTCATTATTATTATTCTATTTCTTGCAATAATAATAATCACATATTATTAATCAATCAAAGTTAATATTCCACAATAATTAATTAATATTCTACGATAGCAATTAATTAATATTCTACAATAACAATTAATATAGATTAATTGTTCGCTTAAATTAATATAATCATTCTTATATTACGTCACTGTGCCACACAAGGCTATCAACGAGTTTATCGCAAACTCCATCTATTTCTCAATTATTATAATTATTTAATATAATTGAGTTAACTCACAAAATCATTTATAGTAAATAAATTCTCATTTTCAATAATATATTTATTTAATAAAATTAGGAAATTCTCGGGTATTACATCTAGAATTTAGAACGCTCATCAACTATGGACTAGTCGAATCAAAGAGGGTTCGCTAGCCATTCAAGGTTTCAATACAGTAATGTAAACAATATTTAAATCGAAGATTGAATCTCAAATGTATACAACTGAATAAACATTGAATAATCAGGGTATTATTCAAAGGAATTAGAACATCTCATTCAGAATCATAAACTTGAATAAACAAGAGTAAGAAACTTGCTCAATATAAGAATAGGATTTATGAACTTGCTCAATGAAAGTTTAGAGTTATAGAACTTATGTAACGATAACAAGTCAGGGATAGAAAACTTGCCTCGTGCGTAGATTATACGTTTACTATTCACGTTCCTCTATAAATCCTACATACCATCTAAAGTCACAATACTAATTAATTATAATACAACTAGCATCATGAGTATATTCTCTTTTAACTTAACTTAACTATGATTATGATTACATTAATCTCATTCACAACCCTTAACTCTTAAACACGTTATTAGACTTCACGATTAACGAGTTTAATTTTGCATTCGACTCATCAAATAATCACGTAAAACCATTATTGGCATGTTACTAATCTGTTTTATCATCTCATTATATTATTAATAAATTTTCATGTTCATTAGATTAGGTTTAAATTATATTTTCTGGACTTGAGCACTTAAATAAACTTTTCTTGGCAAAACTGCCAAGTGGCGCTGCGGCGCCACCCCATAGCACATAATCAGGCATTTTGGCGCGGCCAAAAGGCCTGGCGACCGGCGTTGCGACGCGCCGAATAGCCTGTTAAGAGGCGCTGCAACGCTACGTAGCAGCTTCAGTTCCTGCAGTTTATGAAGAACACAGAACAGAGCCAAAATAGGCCGAAAAACTTCGCTCAAACAACAAATTAATCTTTCCCATAAGTTCAAAACTTTACATAAACATATTTTAACAATCATAGCATGATTTTAACAGTCATAAGACTATATGGACCTTACTTCTCGTACTTAAGGTGATCAATCCTTCGTACCATGTATGTGGATAAACATCTTAATGCTATCGCGTAATATAATCCCTTATAATAGAGTTGTGCATCTCAGTTTGACATAAAGAGTCCACACCAAAGGAAGTTTGATTTGGATAAACTTCAACAGTAGTTCTAGAATTTAGAACGCTTATCAACTATAGACTAGTCGAATCAAAGAGGGTTCGCTAGCCATTCAAGATTTCAATAAAGTAATGTAAACGATATTTAAATCAAAGATTGTATCTCAAATGTATACAACTGAATAAACATTGAATAACCGGGGTATTACTTCAAAGGAATTAGAACATCTCATTCAGAATCATAAACTTGAATAAACAAGAGTAATAAACTTGCTCAATATAAGAATAAGATTTATGAACTTGCTCAATGAAAGTTTAGAGTTATAGAACTTGCATAACGATAACAAGTCATGAATAGAAAACTTGCCTCTTGCGTAGATTGTATGTTTACTATTCACGTTCCTCTATTAATATTACATACCATTTAAAGTCACAATACCAATTAATTATAATATTACTAGCATCATGAGTATATTCTCTTTTAACTTAACTTAACTTTGATTATGATTACATTAATCACATTCACAACCCTTAACTCTTAAACACATTACTAGACTTCACGATTAACGAGTTTAAGTACGCATTCGACTCATCAAATAATCACGTAAAACCATCATTGGCATGTAACTAATCTGTTTTATCATCTCATTTAATGATTAATACATTTTCATGTTAATTAGAATAGGCTACAATTATATTTTCTAGACTTGAACAATTAAATAAAATTTTCTGGGCAAACCTGCCAAGTGGCGCTGCGGTGCCGCCCCATAGCTTATAATCAGAAGCTGCGGCGCTGTAGGCACCGCCAAAAGGCCTAGCGACCGACGTTACGGCGCTCTGAATAGCCTGCTAAGAGGTGCTGCAACGCTACGTAGCAGTTTCAGTTCCTGTAGTTCACGAAGAACACAAAACAGAGCCAAAATAGGCCCAAAAACTTCGCTCAAACAATAAATTAATCCTACCCATAAGTTCTAAACTTTACAAAAACATATTACAACAATCATAGCATGATTTTAACAACTTAAAAACTTAAACAACTAAATTTGAACTCATAAATTTTATGCTCTTACTTAAAACTCAACTTTTGATAGAATTAACGAAATTGAACATTATGAATCCGTTTCACAACCAAATCAATCCATATAAATTTAGTTTTTTCCGTTTCTTAACATATTAACACAAACTATGATCAATTTACCGATTAACATACAATTTAAACATCAATTTTCATACATATAAGCCATATTCATATAATTTTCTCTGTAAACTCAAAACTCCATTTTTAACATAGTTTCATGGATTTGATTACTCTAAATCACATACAAATCATATAGAAACAGATTATTCATACTAATAAACAACTATAATCAATTTCTTAACAAATTAGCCATCAAAATCCATATATAGAGAACTAAATTAATTTTTATGGAGAAATCTCAAGAACAAATTTAAAGCTTGAGATTATGAAATTACCTTTAATTTCTTGTTTAGATAAACAAGATGATAGAAACTCTTCTTGATTCTTCAATCTTCTTCTTAAATCTCAATTTCTCTCAAGTTTTCTCACTCTCGTTTTCTCTCTGAGTTTTCTAGCTTTAGCCTTAATTTTATTATTATTATTATTATTATTATTATTATTATTATTATTATTATTATTATTATTATTATTATTATTATTATTATTATTATTATTATTATTATTATTATTATTATTATTATTATTACTATTATTATTACTATTATTATTATTATTATTATTATTATTATTATTATTATTATTATTATTATTATTATTATTTATTACTATTGTTTTATTTATTAATATTATTATTATTATTTATTATTGTTATTATTGTTATTATTATTATTTATTGTTATTATTATTATTATTATTATTATTGATATTATTATTAATATTAATATTATTATTATTATTTATTACTTATTATTATTATTTTTTATTATTATTGTTATTATTATTATTATTATTATTGTTATTATTATTATTTATTATTGTTATTTATTTATTATTATTATTATTATTATTATTATTTATTATTATTATTATTACTATTATTATTATTAATTATTTTTATTATTATTATTGATATTGTTATTGTTATTATTATTATTATTTATTATTATTATTATTATTATTATTATTATTATTATTATTATTATTTATTATTTATTATTATTATTATTATTATTATTATTATTGTTGTTGTTGTTGTTGTTGTTGTTGTTGTTGTTAATATAAAAATATATTACAAATAATCTCATTACTAAAAATAAATATATAAAGCTAAATTAGAGTAAACAATATATAATTTATAAACAAAATAAAATATTTATCAATATAATTCCCATCCCTCTTTGTTTGTTATCTCAGTTTGTTTTATTTAGTTGTTATGAATTGATTTAGTATATACTAATATTCTTTAGGTAATTTAATAGCTAAGCTTACGTTGCTTTGGTGGTCTTTTGATCAAAACCTCAAACTTGAGGTTTTGGGATCAAATCTGGGTAGTGACATCTTTTTTAGAATTAATTTGATTAAAGTTTGACATCAGTGCTGCCACGTGTGCCACGTAGGCAAGTCAACGTCCATGTGACACATGGGGGCTCAATATCCAAATTGTAGCCACATTTGTATTTTACCCATTTTTAAAATTAAAATTGAGCACATATAAATGTATTTTCTAATTTACAAAAATTAGAGTTTGTAGTAAATTGGATATAGTTTTTAATGATCATATTCGCCCACTTATAATTTTGAAAATAAAAAGATAATTAATTTCTAAAATAATTTATAAGAATTTTTTCTTGTAACTCGTTGTTTTACATATGTACGTTTTGACAAGGGTTGAGCAAGGAACCGAAAATCGCACCAAAACCCGACCAAACCGCACCGATTAAGTCGCACCAATGGTTCCGACGTAGACACTTCCTCTTCTATTAATCCGTTAATGATTAACTTTTCCTTAATTCTATTATTCTATAAGAAAAATGACATGCAATTAAAGGACACATCCTTCATAAGAAATAGTATATCACTCACATGAGATTTATTGTGAAAAACACTTTCCTTCACATAATTACTCACGTTAGAGCTCCTCGCTAAATGTGACGGCCCCAGAATTGGTCCAATCAACCTAACCCATTCTGAGTCGCCAAATACACTCAACAAAATCCAAATACAATCTTTTATATCAAACGGTCGTGCAAAATACGACCACACAACTATAAGTGCCAATACAGACATGTAAAAAATATAAACATTCAAACTGAATCCTCATTACATTTATTATCACACTATTTTATTAAAAAAAATAATGAGGACTTCTACAGCTCTAACTCGGACCATCACTCCATTCCCCGACTAGTACCCGCGATATTCTCATTTTTTGAAGAGAACAATGGAAGAAAATGGTGAGCTCAACTAGCCCAGTAAAGAATATTATGACTAAAATAATGAAGAATAAATTATCATTAGTCTTCAACAAATCAAATAAAATATTATGGACAAGTTTTAGATCAACAACTGCAGCGGATATAACAATTCATTAGAAGAGTTAAGTAGAAAATGATGTCTACTATCTTCTTTGATTTAAAAGTCCATCATCAATATTTTATCCATGTAACATCAATCAATATACATCTCGAATCAACTATTCATCTTTGTACTATGGGCCAAAGATATTCATTTGTATCACCAGTTGGTCATGTTCATCTCAACACCTGTCCATCTTTGCACTACGGGCCAAAGATATTCATCAGGTAATCATCTTTGCACTACAGACCAAAGATATTCATCAAATAATCATTCATCTTTGCACTACTGGCCAAAGATATTCAGTTATATCACCATTTAGGACTGAGAATGATGAAAAATAATACGAATAACGGATCTAATGAGATAAAGGACAAATATTAGAGAATTTATTCAGAGTTCAAGAATGAAGATCAAAACCTGGATCAAATCAAAGATGATTTGGAAGAAGAAAAAAATATTTTTTTTACAGTGAATAGTACCCTATGAATAGTAACTCGTGAATAGTAACTCGACATGAAAAGATAAAAATTTCACAAGAAAGTTCAGACCAATATTCCAGTGAAATAATATTAGATGAAGCACAAAACTCAAAGAATTTCTGATCATTTCAAGAATTCTAGAAGCAATACTTACCGTAGTAAGTTTAGAGTTAGGAATCTGAAATGAAACAATATACGAAACTGCAATTGGATTTTCACTCGTCTGGCGGTAGTCCGCTCAGACAGATTATTTCCATAATTTAATAACAACTGAATACGAATGGCTATTCACCAGGCATGCGGTAGTCCGCGTAGACAGGTTATTCCCACAGAATAATAAAGAATGGAATAACAACAGAATTTCACCATGCATGCGGTAGTCTGCGTAGACAGGTTATTCCAACAGAATAATCAAGAATGGAATAACAAATCTTACGAGTATTGAAAGAAAATAACTCTCTTCATGAATATGAAAGAAATAATACCCCTTACCTTAAAAATTTGAAGAATGCACTAGTGTAATAGCAGAATACTCTTCTTCTTTCTCTCTTATTCTCTCTACACTTTCTCTCTCTATAGCTTTAGTGAATTGGTGAGAAATAATGAAGAAATGAGCTTCTATTTATAGGCTCGGTAGAGTAAGGGTAAAATAGTCCTTTTCCCATACTTTATGACATCATCGCTTACATCATCGATCCTATGACATCATTGCTTACCTCATCATTTCGATGACATCATTGCTTACCTCATCGTTTCGATGACATCATTGCTTACATCATAAGAATTCAAATTCAATTTGTTCTCTTCTACCTCATTTTACATTTACACCCTGAATTTACTATAATAATGTTACCATTCAAATTATAAAAATCATACTATTATATAATCACATCATACTACTATAATGTAATATTATAATAATATATTTGAATAAATTATTTTATCGAAAAAGATAAAATACCAACTTTCAACAAATGTCACACGTTAAAAATTCCTCCGTTTAAATCCACATTGAATAAATATTTTCTTATCATATATATCAAAAATTAATTATTCACAAATAATATTACAGAACTACAATATTGACAACCAGGTCGTTCCTAGGAAAGAGGGGGCCTTCCGATAACGATTTCTCCTTACTAGCGCGCAATTAATCAACCCCTTTTTTAGACAGAACTTTCTTAGACATTGTCAATAATGCTATCTAATAATAATATTCAAATAATATGAATTATTGATTTGATAATTTGAAATAATGTGCAATGACAATTATTAAATTAATAATATAAAATAGCAAAGTAGCACTTATTAATATAAAATATCAACGTAGCAAATATTGAACCAATAAAATATTCTGCAATTATTGAATCAATAATATAAAATATTGAACAGTAATTACTGTAACAATAATTGAGTAAGTGCCTTCCTACGTAAGAATCAATAATTTGAAATACTATGCAATACCGTGTGCTAATGTGCAACACCACGCATTACTATATTTTAACCACCGGGTATTTCAACAGTACTAACGGTAACAGTTTTGCCGTTATTTTTATAAAAAAGTTACTTCTGTCGCTTTCTATATCCGACATTCATTCCGTTGTGGGGTCCACCAATGACTGCGCCGTCATACGAATATTCTCCGACAAAAAGAATATTCCTCAACCAAACGAATATTCTCCGACACAACGAATATTTTATAACCACTTGCTTACTTTGTAAACTTTGTACGTTTCACCCATAACTTATCACATTTATCAAAGCAACACCTTACTATTTCAAAATAATATATAAAGAAAATTAAATCTTATTCATAAAATTTTGGGTCTTACAACCTCCCCTCCTTATGAAATTTCATCCTCGAAATTGACGTACGTACCTAGTATGTCGATAAGGTGAGGCTACCTCGTTTTCATTCCCGATTCTAACTCCCAGGTCATTTCTTCGATATCATGGTTCCTCCATAAATCTTATTCATCTTTGCAGTATGGGCCAAAGATATTCATTTGTATCACCAGTTGGTTATGTTCATCTCAACACCTGTTCATCTTTGCACTACGGGCCAAAGATATTCATCAGCTAATCATCTTTGCACTACAGGCTAAAGATATTCATCAAATAATCATTCATCTTTGCACTACTGGCCAAAGATATTCAGTTATATCACCATTTAGGACTGAGGATGATGAAAAATAATACGAATAACGGATCTAGTGAAATAAAGGACAAATATTAGAGAATTTATCCAGAGTTCAAGAATGAAGATCAAAACCTGGATCCAATCAAAGATGATTTGGAAGAAGAAAAAAATATTTTTTTACCGTGAATAGTATCCCGTGAATAGTAACTCGTGAATAGTAACTTATGAATAGTAACTCGACATGAAAAGATAAAAATTTCACAAGAAAGTTCAGACCAATATTCCAGTGAAATAATATTAGATGAAGCACAAAACTCAAGGAATTTCTGATCATTTCAAGAATTCTAGAAGCAATACTTACCGTAGTAAGTTTAGAGTTAGGAATCTGAAATGAAACAATATACGAAACTGCAATTGGATTTTCACCCGTCTGGCGGTAGTCCGCTCAGACAGATTATTTCCATAATTTAATAACAACTGAATACGAAGGGCTATTCACCAGGCATGCAGTAGTCCGCGTAGATATGTTATTCCCACAGAATAATAAAGAATGGAATAACAACAAGATTTCACCATGCATGCGGTAGTCCGCGTAGACAGGTTATTCCAACAGAATAATCAAGAATGGAATAACAAATCTTACGAGTATTGAAAGAAAATAACTCTCTTCATGAATATAAAAGAAATAATACCCCTTACCTTAAAAATTTGGAGACTGCACTAGTGTAATAGCTAAATACTCTTCTTCTTTCTCTCTTATTTTCTCTATACTTTCTCTCTCTATAGCTTTAGTGAATTGGTGAGAAATAATGAAGAAATGAGCTTCTATTTATAGGCTCGGCAGAGTAAGGGTAAAATAGTTTTTTTGCCATACTTTATGACATCATCGCTTACATCATCGATCCTATGACATCATTGCTTACCTCATCATTTCGATAACATCATTGATTACATCATAAGAATTCAAACTCAATTTGTTCTCTTCTACCTCATTTTACTTTTATACCCTGAATTTACTATAATAATGTTACCATTCAAATTATAAAAATCATACTATTATATAATCACATCATACTACTATAATGTAATATTATAATAATATATTTGAATGAATTATTTTATCGAAAAAGATAAAATACCAACTTTCAACAAATGTCACACGTTAAAAATTCCTCCGTTTAAATCCACATTGAATAAATATTTTCTTATCATATATATCAAAAATTAATTATTCATAAATAATATTGCAGAACTACAATATTGACAACCAGGTCGTTCCTAGAAAAGAGGGGGCCTTCCGATAACTATTTCTCCTTACTGGCGTGCAATTAATCAACCCCTTTTCTAGACAGAACTTTCTTAGACATTGTCAATAATGCTATCTAATAATAATATTCAAATAATATGAATTATTGATTTAATAATTTGAAATAATGTGCAATGACAATTATTGAATTAATAATATAAAATAGCAAAGTAGCACTTATTAATATAAAATATCAACGTAGCAAATATTGAACCAATAAAATATTATTCAATTATTGAATCAATATTATAAAATATTGAACAGTAATTACTGTAATAATAATTGAGTAAGTGCTTTCCTACGTAAGAATCAATAATTTAAAATACTGTGCAATACCGTGTGCTACTGTGCAACACCACGTATTATTGTATTTTAACCACCAGGTATTTCAACAGTACTAACGGTAACAGTTTTGCCGTTATTTTTATAAAAAGATTACTTCTGTCGCTTTCTATATCCGACATTCATTTTGTTGTGGGGTCCACCAATGACTGCGCCGTCATACAAATATTCTCTGACAAAAAGAATATTCCTCAACCAAACGAATATTCTCCGACACAACGAATATTTTATAACCACTTGCTTACTTTGTAAACTTTGTACATTTCACCCATAATTTATCACATTTATCAAATCAACACCTTACTATTTCAAAATAATATATAAAGAAAATTAAATCTTATTCATAAAATTTGGGGTCTTACAACCTCCCCTCCTTATGAAATTTCATCCTCGAAATTGACGTACGTACCTAGTATGTCGAAAAGGTGAGTCTACCTCGTTTTCATTTCCGATTCTAACTCCCAGGTCATTTCCTCGATATCATGGTTCCTCCACAAATCTTATTCATCTTTGCACTATGGGCCAAAGATATTCATTTGTATCACCAGTTGGTTATGTTCATCTCAACACCTGTTCATCTTTGCACTACGGGCCAAAGATATTCATCAGCTAATCATCTTTGCACTACAGGCTAAAGATATTCATCGAATAATCATTCATCTTTGCACTACTGGCCAAAGATATTCAGTTATATCACCATTTAGAACTGAGGATGATGAAAAACAATACGAATAACGGATCTAGTGAAATAAAGGACAAATATTAGAGAATTTATCCAGAGTTCAAGAATGAAGATCAAAACCTGGATCCAATCAAAGATGATTTGGAAGAAGGAAAAAATATTTTTTTACCGTGAATAGTATCCTGTGAATAGTAACTCATGAATAGTAACTTGTGAATAGTAACTCGACATGAAAAGATAAAAATTTCACAAGAAAGTTCAGACCAATATTCCAGTGAAATAATATTAGATGAAGCACAAAACTCAAGGAATTTCTGATCATTTCAAGAATTCTAGAAGCAATACTTACCGTAGTAAGTTTAGAGTTAGGAATCTGAAATGAAACAATATACGAAATTGCAATTGGATTTTCACCCATCTGGCAGTAGTCCGCTCAGACAGATTATTTCCATAATTTAATAACAACTGAATACGAAGGGCTATTCACCAGGCATGCGGTAGTCCGCGTAGACAGGTTATTCCCACAGAATAGTAAAGAATGGAATAACAACAGGATTTCACCATGCATGCTGTAGTCCGCGTAGACAGGTTATTCCAACAGAATAATCAAGCATGGAATAACAAATATTACGAGTATTGAAAGAAAATAACTCTCTTCATGAATATAAAAGAAATAATACCCCTTACCTTAAAAATTTAGAGACTGCACTAGTGTAATAGCAAAATACTCTTCTTCTTTCTCTCTTATTTTCTCTATACTTTCTCTCTCTATAGCTTTAGTGAATTGGTGAGAAATAATGAAGAAATGAGCTTCTATTTATAGGCTCGGCAGAGTAAGGGTAAACTAGTCTTTTTCCCATACTCTATGACATCATCGCTTACATCATCGATCCTATGACATCATTGCTTACCTCATCATTTCGATGACATCATTGCTTACCTCATCGTTTCGATGACATCATTGCTTACATCATAAGAATTCAAATTCAATTTGTTCTCTTCTACCTCATTTTACTTTTATACCCTGAATTTACTATAATAATGTTACCATTCAAATTATAAAAATCATACTATTATATAATCACATCATACTACTATAATGTAATATTATAATAATATATTTGAATGAATTATTTTATCGGAAAACATAAAATACCAACTTTCAACAAATGTCACACGTTAAAAATTCCTCCGTTTAAATCCACATTAAATAAATATTTTCTTATCATATATATCAAAAATTAATTATTCACAAATAATATTACAGAACTACAATATTGACAACCAGGTCGTTCCTAGGAAAGAGGGGGCCTTCCGATAACGATTTCTCCTTACTAGCGCGCAATTAATCAACCCCTTTTTTAGACAGAACTTTCTTAGACATTGTCAATAATGCTATCTAATAATAATATTCAAATAATATGAATTATTGATTTGATAATTTGAAATAATGTGCAATGACAATTATTAAATTAATAATATAAAATAGCAAAGTAGCACTTATTAATATAAAATATCAACGTAGCAAATATTGAACCAATAAAATATTCTGCAATTATTGAATCAATAATATAAAATATTGAACAGTAATTACTGTAACAATAATTGAGTAAGTGCCTTCCTAAATACTATGCAATACCGTGTGCTAATGTGCAACACTACGTATTACTGTATTTTAACCACCGGGTATTTCAACAGTACTAACGGTAACAGTTTTGCCGTTATTTTTATAAAAAGGTTACTTCTGTCGCTTTCTATATCCGACATTCATTCCGTTGTGGGGTCCATCAATGACTACGCCGTCATACGAATATTCTCCGACAAAAAGAATATTCCTCAACCAAACGAATATTCTCCGACACAACGAATATTTTATAACCACTTGCTTACTTTGTAAACTTTGTACATTTCACCCATAACTTATCACATTTATCAAAGCAACACCTTACTATTTCAAAATAATATATAAAGAAAATTAAATCTTATTCATAAAATTTGGGGTCTTACAACCTCCCCTCCTTATGAAATTTCATCCTCGAAATTGATGTACGTACCTAGTATGTCGAAAAGGTGAGGCTACCTCGTTTTCATTTCCGATTCTAACTCCCAGGTCATTTCCTCGATATCATGGTTCCTCCACAAAACTTTAACTTGAGGTATAACCTTTGAGCGTAGGACATGTTCCTTCCTATCCAAAATCTTAATAGGTACCTCCTCGTATGTTAAATCTTCGGCTATCTCATCTGGTTCTAACTCAATAATGTAGTTTGAATCTTTCACATATTTACGAAGCACAGATATGTGAAAAACATTATGAACACGAGACATGCTTGGAGGTAAGGCGAGTCTATAGGCCACATTTCCTACTCGGTCAAGGATTTCAAATGGACCAATAAATCGTGGGTTAAGCTTTCCTCTCTTTCTGAATCTCGTAATTCCTTTCCATGGAGCAACACGTAATAATACATGATCTCCGACATTAAACTCCACATCCCTTGGATGAAGATCAGCATAACTCTTTTGTTGATCTTGTGAAGTTTGTATACGTTGCCGGATCATTTAAATCTTTCCTGTAGTCATACGTACTAACTCTGGTCCCAACAATGTTGCTTCACCCACCTCGTCCTAGCATACTGGAGAACGACATTTTCGTCCATACAATGCCTCGAATGGAGCCATGCTTATACTTTCCTGACAATTATTGTTGTAGGAGAATTCCACCAATGGTAGATACTTATCCCAACTCCCTTTGGAGTCTAGAACACAGAGTCTCAATAGATCTTCAAGAGTTTGGATAGTCCTTTTCAATTGCCAGTCCGTTTGTGGATGATATGCCGAACTGAATCGTAAATCCATGCCCATAGCTTTCTGTAAGCTGACCCAAAATCGTGAAGTGAATCTTGGGTCACGATCCGAAACTATGGATACTGGCATGCCATGCAATCTCACAATCTCATTCACATACATACGAGCAAGACGTTCAAGGGAATAAGTCTCTCGTATCGGCAAGAAATGAGCAGACTTGGTTAATCTATCAACAATAACCCAAATCGCATCTATGCCTTGAGAAACCTTGGGAAGACCCGTAACGAAATCCATGGTAATGTGTTCCCACTTCCACTTTAAAATCTCAAGTGGTTGCAATGGACCCTTTGGCACTTGATGCTCCACCTTGACAAGTTGACACGTTAAACACCTCGAGATAAACTCCGCGATCTCTCTCTTCATATTTCTCCACCAAAATGTATGTCGAAGATCAAAATACATTTTGGTACTCCCAGGATGGATTGCAAACGGTGTGTTGTGTGCCTCCATCATAATTCTATACTTCAAATCAGAATCGTCAGGAACACAAAGTCTAGAGTTGACTCGAAGTATTCCTTCTTCATCAATTCTTGCTTCTGGAATAGTACCTTCTTGCACCTTTTCCTCATATTCATCAGCTCCGGGTCTGTAGCTTGAGCAGCTTTAACTTTATCAATCAAAGCCGGTTCTACGCGTATACTTGACATCATCGCATGGGTCCCCGGAGTCTTGAACTCTATCCCCATCTTTTGTAAATCACACAAAATAGGCTTTGAAAGTATCGCATTCGTTACCGCATATTATCTTATACTCAACGCGTCAGCTACCACGTTCGGTTTTCCAGGATGGTATTGGATGGTATAATCGTACTCTTTCAATAGCTCAAGCCAACGTTGTTGCTGCATGTTGAGTTCCTTTTGAGTGAAGAAATACTTAAGGCTCTTATAATCCGTATAGATCTCCACTTTCTCCCCCATACAGGTAGTGTCTCCAGATCTTCAACACAAAAACGACAGCTACCAACTCTAGATCATGAGTAGGATAATTCCTCTCATATTCTTTGAGTTATCGTGAGGCATAGGCTATGACTTTCCCATGTTATATGAGAACACATCCTAACCCTTTGCCCGAAGCATCGCTGTAAATGACAAATCCATCCGAACCAGATGGAATCATCAGAACAGGTGCCAAAATGAGTCTCCTCTTGAGCTCTTGGTGTTGGGTTTGTATGTAACGCAATCATGCAATCAAATCACATAAATAGGGCGGAAGCGTAAAAACTAGGTTTTCAAAATATATACAAACCCATAACCATGATCATGCTTTGTGCTTGTTATCAATAACAGAAAAGAGAGAACATGGAATTATACCTTTGAAGATCTAAGCTTCCTCAGGTACAAGTTCTACTCCTTTGATTCCTTTGATTCCTCTGATAGTGGCTCATTCCCTTGAATAATGTCAGCCACCCAAATGTTTGGCCTCTAACGGTGATCCACCAAGGAAGATGAAGAACTCAAGAAGATGGGTTATTGGCTTAACCCTTGTTTCTATCTCTATAGAATATTTGTGTACTCCCAACTCTTGGAAAATTTCACATCATCCCTTATTTCTGATATAAGACTCTCTTATATAGATATTAGGTTAACCCTCCTAATCCAATTAGAATAGGGTTTTATTTAATTAATTTATATCCTAATCTTTATTAGGATTGAGAGAGAGTACTAATAATATATTAATTCCTAAACTCCTTTAGAATTAAAATAATAATAATAATAATAATATTAATAAGACTCCTCTTATTAATTTATATTTAATATTTCTAAAATATTAAATAATACACATTAAGCTATTTAATTTATTCTATCATCATAGATTAAATTAATTATACTTAATGCATTATTACTATCATGCCATTTTCTTCTTAAATAATTCTTCTTCCTTTTATGGTGTGACCCTTTAGGTTCTCCATATTAAACCGGTTGTGAATAAATCAATTAGAACAATTCTAATCTTATTTAAATAAACAAATTAAACTAATAATCTATTTAAATAAATAACATTTATTCTACAATAGGGATAAGCCTCCCTAGCGATCAACGACTTTCCAGATAATATAGATTTCAACATTAATCATAAAAGAACCTGTGAGTTAATAGTTACCGAACAATTCTATCCTTCCACCATACAATGTCCCAATTAAATATAAGACATAGATTTACTGTCAAGTCTTAATTTATTTAATCATATGTATTTCGATTAGAAAATGCACAACTCCAAATAATGCAAATTAGAAACCTCTTTCTAATTTCATTCTACCTTGGCCAAGGATTCCTGGGTTGTCATTTAACGAATCACATAGGACATATCTCCTCTTTTACTAGAGGTGATAGATTCTTTATTGATCATTCATTATCTCCATATGTAACTCATTACACCCAAGCATACCTTATATATGCCTTAAAAGGCCTTAAGGAATTAGTCAAAGTATAATTTGTTACATACAAGATACTATGATGATCTCAAGTCCAAGGATCACATGTACTACTATCACATTAGGAATTCCTATTGACAGGCGAGTAAAACTCCATTAGGTATTCCATAGCGAGTCACGTTCAGTGAACTTATTCTCCAATAAGCACCTACATACTTGCTTTAGTGTCTCCACACAAATGACCATGAGATCAGTCATCCTCATCCAATGAGCAAGCAACATATGTACCAATCTATCCGGATTTACTAATCCCCTTTTTAGTAATCCCACGATTGGGAACTATTTTAGTTTTAAAGCTTTCTAAGAATTTAGATCTCATTATCATGATCAACATCAAGATTCTAAAAGCATTGCTTAAAACTATGGGTTATTTACATATTATAAAAATAGCACCATGTAGATAATTAAATGCCTTTAATAAATAAATATTTTATTAATAAATAAATAAGATTGTTTACAAAGTATGTGCTTTATCATCATACATGATTGGCTTGTATGCACACTACTATCAATCTCCCACTTGCACTAAAGCCAATCGCCATGGTATCTCATACCCATCTTCTCTAAGTGACGATCAAACTGCTGTTGTGTTAAAGCTTTAGTAAATGGATCTGCAATGTTGTCTTGAGAGTCTACACTCTCCTCTTTCAATGATTTCTTTAATCAAAGTGCCGCAACACATGTTTAGATTCAAGATGAGACTTAGGAACTATTCCTAGTTCTGTAATGAACTTTTCATCTAAAACATCAACTTGCAGCTTCACTTACAGTTATATACTCTGCCTCTGTCACTGAATCAGCAACCGTTTGCTGCTTGGAACTCTTCCAACTCACTGCACCTCCGTTCAAGGTAAACACATTTCCTGAAATAGATTTACTGTCATCTTGGTCTGTTTGAAAACTTGAGTCCGTGAATCCCTCGAGTTTTAATTCAGACCCACCGTAGACAAGAAAAATATCTTTAGTCCTTCTCAAGTACTTTAGGATATTTTTCACTACCTTCCAGTGCTCTTCTCCTGGATTCGACTGGTATCTGCTTGTTACACTAAGTGCGTGAGCAACATCCGGTCTAGTACATATCATACCGTACATGATAGATCCTATTGCAGAAGCATAAGGGATCTTACTCATACGGTCTCTCTCCTCAGGTGTCTTTGGGGCCTGTTTCTTGGAGAGATTTATTCCATGGCTCATCGGCATGAGACCTCTTTTGGAATCTTCCATGCTAAACCTCTTTAGCATCGTATCAATGTACGTTCCTTGGGATAAGCCGAGCATCCTTTTAGATCTATCTCTATAGATCTTTATCCCCAAAATATAGGATGCTTCACCCAAGTCCTTCATGGAGAAGTTTTTAGATAACCAGATTTTAATGGATTGTAACATAGGAATGTCATTCCCTATCAGTAATATATCATCAACATATAATACAAGGAATGATACTGCGCTCCCACTAACCTTCTTGTATACACATGGTTCATCCTCGTTTTTGATAAAATCAAATTCTTTGATTGTCTCATCAAAACGAATGTTCCATCTACGAGAAGCTTGCTTCAACCCATAAATGGATCGTTGTAGCTTACAGACTTGATTTGTTCCAACTTTTGAAATAAATCCCTCTGGCTGTGTCATATACACATCCTCCTCAAGTTTCCCATTGAGGAAGGCCGTTTTCACGTCCATCTGCCAGATCTTATAGTCGTTGTAAGCTGCAATCGCAAGCAAAATCCGAATGGACTTGAGCATGGCTACTGGTGAGAAGGTTTCATCATAGTCAACTCCTTGTCTTTGTTTGAAACCTTTTGCAACCAGTCGGGCCTTATAGGTCTCTACCTTGCCGTCCGCTCCAGTCTTTCTTTTAAAGACCCATTTACACCCAATAGGTTTAATACCTTCAGGTGGTGAAACCAAAGACCATACTTTGTTTTCATACATGGAGTCCATTTCAGATTTCATGGCTTCAAGCCATTTCCCTGAGTCTTTATTACTCATAGCCTGTTCGTAATTCAATGGATCATCATCATTCATGATGTGTACCTCATCGTCATCCTCTATAACGAATCCATACCTCTCAGGTATCTTCGGTACTCTTCCAGATTTACGAACATGGTGTGGTACAGTAGGTTCTTCTACTTGGTTAGGTACCTGACTTTGGTCCGTGGTAACTTGTGGTTCTTGAACTTTTTTCAAGATATATCTTACTCCCACTGACCCCTTCATGGATAAACTCTTTCTCCAAGAAGGTAGCATGTTTCGCAACAAACACCTTTTGATCAGTTGGATGATAGAAATAATACCCTACGGTTTCTTTAGGGTATCCCACAAATCTACACTTATCGGATTTAGTCTGTAGCTTATCATTTTCAAACTTTTTGACATAAGCTGGACAACCCCAAGTCTTAACATGCTTAAGATTTGGTTTCCTCCCTTTCCACATCTCATATGGAGTCTTTGGGGCGGATTTGGTAGGTACCTTGTTAAGTAGGTATGCAGCCGTTTCTAGGACATATCCCCAGAAGGAAATTGGAAGGTTGGTAAAACTCATCATGGATCGAACCATGTCCAACAGTGTTCGATTTCTCCTTTCAGATACTCCATTTAACTGTGGTGTACCTGGAGGAGTCCATTGTGAGATTATACCATTTTCTCTGAGACAATTGAGAAACTCACTGCTTAAGTATTCTCCACCTCGATCTGATCGAAGTATCTTAATACTCTTGCCCGTTTGTTTCTCTACTTCACTTCTGAACTCTTTGAACTTTTCAAATGATTCTGATTTGTATTTCATTAAATACACATATCCAAATCTTGAGTGATCATCAGTGAAAGTAATAAAATAAGAATACCCACCCCATGCACTTGTTGTCATAGGTCCACAAACGTCTGTGTGGATCAATGCCAACAACTCTGTAACTCTCTCTCCTTTTCCACTAAAAGGAGATTTAGTCATTTTACCCATGAGACAAGATTCACTAGTTGGATATGATTCATAATCAGATAGCTCGAGGAGCCCATCTTTATGCAACTTGAATAATCTTGTTTCATTGATATGACCGAGTCTACAGTGCCACATATAGGTATAATTAATATCATCTCTTTTCCTTTTCTTAATTTGTTCAATTTGAAATATATTTTCTTGCAAGTCAAGTGTATAAAGTCCATTTCGCAAATTTCCAATACCATATAAAACATCGTTTTTTATAAATAGAACAACCATTGTTCTTTATAATAACGTCAAAACCTTCCATATCCAATACAGAAATTGAAATAATGTTTTTAATAATATTCGGAACATAATAACAATTATTAAGATAAATAAATTTGCCCGAAGGCATTGCTAAACAATAAGTTCCTACAGCTAATGCAGCAACCTTTGCTCCATTCCCCACTCGTAGGATTACCTCATCATTGTTCAGCTTTCTACTTCTGACCAGTCCCTTCACATTATTACATATGTGAGAACCACAGCCGGTATCCAATACCCAAGTAGAATTTTGACTTTTTGAAAAATTAATTTCAATCATGAACAAACCTTGATTGGAAGTCGAAGCTTCTCCAAGCTTCTTTTTTGCCAGAAACTTCTTGCAGTTCCTCTTCCAATGACCCGGCTCGTTGCAATGGAAGCACATTCCTTTGCTAGCTGGATCAGATTTCTTTTGTTCCTTTATGTTCACTTTTCCCTTGGTCATCCGAGATCGGAAGAGCTCCTTAGATATCTCATATCTAGCAGTCCTACTTTGTTCACCATACAACTCCTTGAGGTGAATCAACATAGTAGGAGCATCCATGTTTTCGTGCTGACGCTGAAGCTCGTTATTCATGGATGCGAGCATGATGCATTGAGCCACAGATGCATCATCTTGCCACTTTACAATGGTGGCAATCTCTTCCTCAGAGGCTGTTTCTGGAACAGTTCCAGGGACAGGTGAGTTTAGGACATAAGAAATCTTTTCAGCAGTGAGAACTATTCTCAGATTTCTTAGCCAGTCCGTATAATTCGGCCCGGTAAGCTTATTAGCATCAAGTATGCTTCGTAGTGAGATTAGTGATTTTGACATTTTTAAAATTCTGCATGTGAAAAGACAACATTTTAGCAAACATTCATTTTATTAACTTTGCATACCAAAATAAATTTAGGTCTTTATTTTAAATTGGTATCTCCCACTATTTTTATCAAACTATATTACCCTCACTCATATAGTTCGGCAACATCTAATTAAAGATTTGCTAGTGAGATTAAGGATCCCATTTCAAATGTATATAACCTTGTGGATAGCACAACAAGCGATATACAAATAAATAGGTAGACAACTCTTGTCAATTACATCACCATGTAACTCCTTTTATTTTGCCTCTTAAATCATAATGGTCATGTGTGTGCACATCCGAACTAAAATGATTTAAGTTAAGTCCAGCCTAGCACTTCCATAAATTCAAAAAAGAAAAATTTTCGTCCTTGTGGATAGCACAACAAGACTAGATCGTTCAATTTTCTTGATAAGCATCAAATGTGATTAATTAACATCTTAAATATTCACTACTCGCCTTGTGGATAGCACAACAAACTCATATTAAATATTTAATACTCTATTAACTAATCATGCTAGAAGGCGACGTTCGATATTCCAAATATCATTTGAACGCTTCAGACTTAATATTATTTCTTTGAGGGGTTTGTTATTATTTGTCTCATCTTTTTAAGCGCGCATGCACATATATATATAAAATACGCGTCATTTTATTAAACATGCGAAGCATGTTTGTATAAAATATAATATATATAATATTTAGCATGCAATATAGAATACTATATTCTACCCGGATTGATTATGGACTTTTATTCTAGTTTGGTTCACTAGAGCCACCAAGTGAACCAAAAGGTCAAACCTAGGAGTGCAAGAATTTAAATTTAAATATAACTATTACATTTAAACCCTGGCTCCATACAAATGAGTCTTCACGCGCTCCTTGCTCCTTGGTCTCCAATTTCTTCAAAATAATTCTAACTATCTCTATTACATTAACTATTAAAATTAAATAGAAACCTTGATCAGCAGTCAAGGGGAAGTACATAGAAAGGAGATAGAATTTACATCGAGAATAAAACTAGAGAAGACGAGGTACGCAGACCCCATTTTATAAAACCCATTCATTCAAGCATTCAACCAAAATAAAATCCAATCACATTGGTCATTGTCCATAATCAATCCCATTTATTATCATACACATCAACATATGCATCAATAAATATCCATTCATCTCAAGAATAACAATGATATTCCATATATGGATCGATGTTATTTAATGGACAAAAGTTTTGCTAAATTTTTATTTTTGAAACAAAATAAACTCTTTTATTTTAATCAAAAATAAATCCAAATTAAACTCCTTTAATTTTAGCATTCTGAAATCATATTTCAGATAAAATAAACTTCTTTATTTTAAAACTTTATCAATTAAATAAACAGTTTACTTAATTAATTAAAATCAATTTTCAGGGTCTGTCCAGGTACCGGCGCAGCTGCGCCAGTAATGAACTGGGTAGCAGCGCAGCTGCGCAGGTAGACGGAAGCAGCAGTTTTTGCAGACCGGCGCAGCTGCGCCAGTAATGAACTGGGCAGCTGCGCAGCTGCGCAGCTGCGCCGTTCGCCGCAGAAACTTGCAGAAAACGATTTTTGTCCAGAAAAACGATCCAATTCTCACATCAATTCATACATGGAATTATAAAATTGATAATTAGCACAAAGTTAGGCTTTGATACCACTGTTGGGTTTGTATGTAACGCAATCATGCAATCAAATCACATAAATAGTGCGGAAGCGTAAAAACTAGGTTTTCAAAATTTATACAAACCCATAACCATGATCATGCTTTGTGCTTGTTATCAATAACAGAAAAGAGAGAACATGGAATTATACCTTTGAAGATCTAAGCTTCCTCAGGTACAAGTTCTACTCCTTTGATTCCTTTGATTCCTCTGATAGTGGCTCATTCCCTTGAATAATGTCAGCCACCCAAATGTTTGGCCTCTAACGGTGATCCACCAAGGAAGATGAAGAACTCAAGAAGATGGGTTATTGGCTTAACCCTTGTTTCTATCTCTATAGAATATTTGTGTACTCCCAACTCTTGGAAAATTTCACATCATCCCTTATTTCTGATATAAGACTCTCTTATATAGATATTAGGTTAACCCTCCTAATCCAATTAGAATAGGGTTTTATTTAATTAATTTATATCCTAATCTATATTAGGATTGAGAGAGAGTACTAATATTATATTAATTCCTAAACTCCTTTAGAATTAAAATAATAATAATAATAATAATAATATTAATAAGACTCCTCTTATTAATTTATATTTAATATTTCTAAAATATTAAATAATACACATTAAGCTATTTAATTTATTCTATCATCATAGATTAAATTAATTATACTTAATGCATTATTACTATCATGCCATTTTCTTCTTAAATAATTCTTCTTCCTTTTATGGTGTGACCCTTTAGGTTCTCCATATTAAACCGGTTGTGAATAAATCAATTAGAATAATTCTAATCTTATTTAAATAAACAAATTAAACTAATAATCTATTTAAATAAATAACATTTATTCTACAATAGGGATAAGCCTCCCTAGCGATCAACGACTTTCCAGATAATATAGATTTCAACATTAATCATAAAAGAACCTGTGAGTTAATAGTTACCGTACAATTCTATCCTTCCACCATACAATGTCCCAATTAAATATAAGACATGGATTTACTGTCAAGTATTAATTTATTTAATCATATGTATTTCGATTAGAAAATGCACAACTCCAAATAATGCAAATTAGAAACCTCTTTCTAATTTCATTCTACCTTGGCCAAGGATTCCTGGGTTGTCATTTAACGAATCACATAGGACATATCTCCTCTTTTACTAGAGGTGGTAGATTCTTTATTGATCATTCATTATCTCCATATGTAACTCATTACACCCAAGCATACCCTATATATGCCTTAAAAGGCCTTAAGGAATTAGTCAAAGTATAATTTGTTACATACAAGATACTATGATGATCTCAAGTCCAAGGATCACATGTACTACTATCACATTAGGAATTCCTATTGACAGGCGAGTAAAACTCCATTAGGTATTCCATAGCGAGTCACGTTCAGTGAACTTATTCTCCAATAAGCACCTACATACTTGCTTTAGTGTCTCCACACAAATGACCATGAGATCAGTCATCCTCATCCAATGAGCAAGCAACATATGTACCAATCTATCCGGATTTACTAATCCCCTTTTTAGTAATCCCACGATTGGGAACTATTTTAGTTTTAAAGCTTTCTAAGAATTTAGATCTCATTAGCATGATCAACATCATGATTCTAAAAGCATTGCTTAAAACTATGGGTTATTTACATATTATAAAAACAGCACCATGTAGATAATTAAATGCCTTTAATAAATAAATATTTTATTAATAAATAAATAAGATTGTTCACAAAGTATGTGCTTTATCATCATACATGATTGGCTTGTATGCACACTACTATCACTTGGAAGCTCTTCTCGCATTCCTCGTTCCATACGAATTTCGTATCTTTCCGAGTCAGCTAAGTTATTGGAGTAGCAATTCGAGAAAATCCTTCCACGAATCTCCGATAATAACCAGCTAAGCCCAGAAAGCTACGTACTTCGGTCACCGACTTTGATTGCTCCCAACTTTGTATTGCTTCAATCTTCGTCGGGTCCACAAATACTCCACGTTTTTATACTACGTGCCCAAGGAATGTTATCTCCTCAAGCCAGAACTCGTATTTCTTCAGCTTGGCATATAGCTTGTTTTCACGAAGCCTTTGAAGTACCAGCTTCAAGTGGTGCTCATGATCTTCACGGCTTTTGGAATAGATGAGGATGTCATCAATAAAGACAACCACGAACTGATCCAAATATTCCTTGAATACACGGTTCATCATATCCATAAAAGCAGCAGGAGCATTAGTCAATCCAAAAGACATGACTAAGAATTCATAATGCCCTTATCGAGTTCTGAAAGCAGTCTTCGGAATATCCTCAGTTTTAATCTTCAGCTGATGATATCCAGAACGAAGATCGATCTTTAAAAAGAATTGTGCACCTTGCAACTGGTCGAACAGGTCATCAATACGAGGTAACGGATACCTATTCTTGATGGTGACATGGTTCAACTCCCGATAGTCAATACAAAGTAGCATACTCCCGTCTTTCTTCTTTACGAATAAAACAGGAGCACCCCAAGGAGATGTACTAGGACGTATAAAACCGATGTCTAACAACTTCTGTAGTTGGACCTTTAACTCCTGAAGTTCTATAGGAGCCATTCGATATGGGGTTTTAGAAATGGGTTTTCTACCGGGTTCAAGGTCAATAAAGAATTCAACTTCTTGTTCCGGGGGTAGACCGGGAAGTTCTTCAGAAAATACATCAGGAAACTCATTAACAACAGAAATATCATTCAAACCTGACGTATTCTGGTTTAGATCAGTGACATGGGCTAAGAAAGCTTGACATCCGTTTTTCGATAAACGAATAGCTTTATGACTTGAAATAACATTGATTGATTTTAGTGGTTTGGTTGTTTGAATTCGCACAATAGGTTGGTTAGGAATATGAAAACTAACAACCTTACGAAAATAATCAATTTTGGCATGATAAGTGGTCAACCAGTCAATTCCTAAAATTACATAAAATGCAAGTATTTTCAACAATATAAGATCAACAGGTAGGGTGAGGGTACCAATTTGAATCTAGCAAGATTTGTAAACTATAGATGTAACGAAGGTTTTTCCCAACGGAGTTTCAACAGATAAGTCAAAGTCTAATTTCTCAGGTGTCAAGTTCAAACGTTGAGCACAAACAGGTGAAATAAAAGAATGAGTAGCACCAGTATCTAATAAAGTGTAAACTTCGCAAGAGTTTATTATCAGCTTATCCGTAATAACCTCGTTCGGGTTCCTTGCTTGTTGGGCATTCATGACAAAAGCTCTTCCAGGAACCACTGACTTTGACTTGTCAGGGATTGCCTTTAGAGTCACCATCCCTGCTAGACTTGGTTTTGCTACAGGACACACTCGAGCTATGTGCCCTTCCTTTCCACAGTTATAACACACCTTGGATTGTTGTGTGCAGTTGGGGCTGATGTGTTCCTCTTGCCCGCATTTATAGTATACGACCGGCGGTCGTTCTCCTCACCTAGAAACAGTTGATGTTGGTGCTACTGTTGATTCTTTCACGTTCTCATTGTTGTACCTTCTCTTCTTGAAATCTCCCCCCCCCCCGACTCACTTATTCTATTATCATGGCCACGATTACCACCGGAGTGGTTACCGCTTCTGGCATAATACTTTCTTCCCTGCTGGTTGTCATTGTTCCGATGACTGCTACCACCAGTACGACCTTGGTTGTCGTCCCTTGGTTGAACATAATTATTATCTCGTTCTAATAACTGGGCCCTGTTCCCTACATCCGAATACAGAGAAAATTTATGAGAAATGAGGTATTGTCGAATCTCGGGTTTCAAACCTCTCAGAAACATCCGCGTCATACATTCCTCATTCTCCACCAAATGAGGTGCAAACCGGGATAACTCCGCGGACTTAGTCTCGTACTGGGACACAGTCATGTTGTTCTATTCTAGTTTGATAAACTCTACCTCTTTCATGTGACGAATACTTTCTGGAAAGTACTTGTCATTGAACAGTTTCTGGAACGCCCCCCAAGACATCTTGAGTGCGCCAGGCTGGGTACGCTTCACAGATTTCCACCAGTAATCTGCCTCTCCACGGAACATAAAGGTGGCAAATGGAACCTTCTGTTCCTCCGTGCATCCCAAGAAATTAAATATCTTGGTAATTTACTTAATCCAATTTTCTACCTTAATTGGATCTAGCTTTCCCTGAAACTCTAGTGGTCCCAACTCTTTAAACTGCTTGGCAATGACAAGCCGCGAGTTGTTATTTTCACCTATATTATGAACACGAGTCTCCCTCGTCTGGTTTTGCATGAACTGCAAAAAGCTTCTAAACATCCCGTCATTTATAATTTCTTCGGTACGGTTGTTTACAGGAGAATTGTTGCCTTCCTGTTGCACGTTCTCTTGGTTGGTGATTAAAGGTGTCTCAACGATCTCATTCACTCCATTGTTTAGATTTTCAGCTGCCATTCTCAAATACTGCCACAAAACAAGGGTTAATCAAATAAATTAACATATCATATATTAACCCTATGTTCCAACCGACCAATTAAATAATAATTAAGCTTAGGTAGGACACATTAGCGAAGGTTTCACTCGTCTCTCCCCTCCAAGTTCTATTTCCAGATCTCCGCCAGAGATCATATCCCTAAGCTCTGATACCAACTATGACACCCCCAGAATTGGTCCAATCAACCCAACCCATTCTGAGTCGCCAAATACACTCAACAAAATCCAAATACAATCTTTTATATCAAACGGTCATGCAAAATACGACCACACAACTGTGAGTGTCAATACAGACATGAAAAAAATATAAACATTCAAACTAAATCCTCATTACATTTATTATCACACTATTTTATAAAAAAAATAGTGAGGACTTCTATAGCTCTAACTCGGACCATCACTCCATTTTCCGACTAGTACCCACGATATTCTCATTTCCTGAAGAGAACAATGGAAGAAAAGGGTGAGCTCAACTAGCCCAGTAAAGAATATTATGACTAAAATAATGAAGAATAAATTATCGTTAGTCTTCAACAAATCAGATAAAAATATTATGGACAACAAGTTTTAGATCAACAACTGCAGCGGAAATAACAATTCATTAGAAGAGTTAAGTAGAAAATGATGTCTACTATCTTCTTTGATTTAAAAATTCATCATCAATATTTTATCCCTGTAACATCAATCAATATACATCTCGAATCATTGCACTATGGGCCAAAGATATTCATTTGTATCACCAGTTGGTCATGTTCATCTCAACACCTGTTCATCTTTGCACTACGGGCCAAATATATTCATCAGCTAATCATCTTTGCACTACAGGCTAAAGATATTCATCAAATAATCATTCATCTTTGCACTACTGGCCAAAGATATTCAGTTATATCACCATTTAGGACTGAGGATGATGAAAAATAATACGAATAACGGATCTAGTGAAATAAAGGACAAATATTAGAGAATTTATCCAGAGTTCAAGAATGAAGATCAAAACCTGGATCCAATCAAAAATGATTTGGAAGAAGAAAAAAATATTTTTTTACCGTGAATAGTAACTCGTGAATAGTAACTCATGAATAGTAACTTGTGAATAGTAACTCGACATGAAAAGATAAAAATTTCACAAGAAAGTTCAGACCAATATTCCAGTGAAATAATATTAGATGAAGCACAAAACTTAAGGAATTTCTGATCATTTCAAGAATTCTAGAAGCAATACTTACCGTAGTAAGTTTAGAGTTAGGAATCTGAAATGAAACAATATACGAAACTGCAATTGGATTTTCACTCGTCTGGCGGTAGTCCGCTCATACAGATTATTTCCATAATTTAATAACAACTGAATACGAAGGGCTATTCACCAGGCATGCGGTAGTCCGCGTAGATAGGTTATTCCCACAGAATAATAAAGAATGCAATAACAACAAGATTTCACCATGCATGCGGTAGTCCGCGTAGACAGGTTATTCCAACAGAATAATCAAGAATGGAATAACAAATCTTACGAGTATTGAAAGAAAATAACTCTCTTCATGAATATAAAAGAAATAATATCCCTTACCTTAAAAATTTGGAAACTACACTAGTGTAATAGCAAAATACTCTTCTTCTTTCTCTCTTATTTTCTCTATACTTTCTCTCTCTATAGCTTTAGTGAATTGGTGAGAAATAATGAAGAAATGAGCTTCTATTTATAGGCTCGGTAGAGTAAGGGTAAAATAGTCCTTTTCCCATACTTTATGACATCATCGCTTACATCATCGATCCTATGACATCATTGCTTACCTCATCATTTCGATGACATCATTGCTTACCTCATCGTTTCGATGACATCATTGCTTACATCATAAGAATTCAAATTCAATTTGTTCTCTTCTACCTCATTTTACATTTGCACCCTGAATTTACTATAATAATGTTACCATTCAAATTATAAAAATCATACTATTATATAATCACATCATACTACTATAATGTAATATTATAATAATATATTTGAATGAATTATTTTATCGGAAAAGATAAAATACCAACTTCCAACAAATGTCACACGTTAAAAATTCCTCCGTTTAAATCCACATTGAATAAATATTTTCTTATCATATATATCAAAAATTAATTATTCACAAATAATATTGCAGAACTACAATATTGACAACCAGGTCGTTCCTAGGAAAGAGGGGGCCTTCCGATAACGATTTCTCCTTACTGGCGCGCAATTAATCAACCCCTTTTCTAGACAGAACTTTCTTAGACATTGTCAATAATGCTATCTAATAATAATATTCAAATAATATGAATTATTGATTTAATAATTTGAAATAATGTGCAATGATAATTATTGAATTAATAATATAAAATAGCAAAGTAGCACTTATTAATATAAATTATCAACGTAGCAAATATTGAACCAATAAAATATTATGCAATTATTGAATCAATAATATAAAATATTGAACAGTAATTACTGTAACAATAATTGAGTAAGTGCCTTCCTACGTAAGAATCAATAATTTAAAATACTGTGCAATACCGTGTGCTACTGTGCAACACTACGTATTACTGTATTTTAACCACCGGGTATTTCAACAGTACTAACGGTAACAGTTTTGCCGTTATTTTTATAAAAAAGTTACTTCTGTCGCTTTCTATATCCGACATTCATTCTGTTGTGGGGTCCACCAATGACTGCGCCGTCATACGAATATTCTCCGACAAAAAGAATATTTCTCGACCAAACGAATATTCTCCGACACAACGAATATTTTATAACCACTTGCTTACTTTGTAAAATTTGTACATTTCACCCATAACTTATCACATTTATCAAAGCAACACCTTACTATTTCAAAATAATATATAAAAAAATTAAATCTTATTCATAAAATTTGGGGTCTTACGCTAAACGTATCATTCGCTAAGATAATGATTAAATATTTTTTGTGAATGATATATTGCGAAAAATATGTTCTGCACAAATTATATATTGTAAAAGATAATTTTTGTTTGGCGAGGCGATGATTTTCTCACAATTAACATTTTGAAATAACTAGTAAAAATGTATTCCTTCATAAATAACAATTTGTGAAGAACATATTTACTTTAGAAATATTAATCCATTTTGTTGCTTTTCTACTCCTAAGTATGACTTTAAAACGAAATTCGGGTTCAATTCGAGCTTGACTCCGAAAAATGCGAGTGCGACTCAAATATTCAAATTTGAGAATAAATAAAAAATAGTTCGAATAAAAATATGAGTAAATTTTGTGTAAGATTATACTCGACTCATTTAAGATTAAGTTCAATTTATAATTATATCTATTATAAAAGTATATATTATGAATAGATTAGAATTCGAAGCTCGCGAATAGTTTTAATATAATTCGATTCCAGCCGGATCGAATTCGAGTAATGAATATTCGAGTCGTGTTGAATATTTTTTAAATACAATTTGAATCTGAGTCGAATTCGAGTATTAATTTAACTTTTCGAGTCGAATCCGAACAACTCTCTATTCGGTTCAGTTCGACTCATTAACACCCTTACTCCTAAGTAATTGAAATTGAACTTTTAATATTTTGGAATTTTCGTTATAACTAATGAGTAATTTGATTATTACTAGTACTAAATAATATATTGGTGGTCTAACTTGGTAATAGTGGCATGATAACAAATTTGAATTGGTCACGAGTGGTTTTATAGAGTTTGATCGTACTCAGTTATGGTTTGACTTCATTTAAAAAAATACTAATTAATACCATAATATTATATATATATATATATATATATATATATATATATATATATATATATATATATATATATATATATATATATATATATACAATTTATGTATTAACCAAGTGCAGAGGTATTATCAATTAGTATATCTTCCTCTAATTACATGTTCATTATTCTGTATTTTACTTATTTTATTTATAAATGCTTGACAGATGACTTTTTAAGTGTAGATATGTATATCCTCTTATGAGATCCTTTGGTATCTTGTTAAAAGGGTATTAATTAGTTGTTTTTTAATAAAATCAATCCGTATAAAAAATAGAGCAAAATTTTTCAACAAAAGCAGCTTAGTAATAAACAGTTATGATTATCCCACACTCAAATATGAAAAATCTATCAAAAATTAATACAAGTTATTCCAACCAATAAAAAAATGTCTAGAATAAAAAAAATTAAATCTCATAAATAAAATTTATTAGAAAATTAATCAATTATCTCATAAATAAAATAAAATCCAATACAAAAGTAAATAAAATATTAACAATAAAAAAATAAACACCAAAATTAAAATTCTAATTTAGCGCTAAACTGCTCTAATATTTCCCCATTTTTTCCCTCTTTCACTTTATTTCACTCCTGCGATGTACACTCCCAAACTAAATCTTCTCAAGTCTGATCTTACCTTATTAACCTTTCATCCCATTCTCATAAATTTAGGGCTTTTCATTTACTCATAAAGCTCCTCTCTCAAACCTCGCCCAAATGTTGTTGTAGATGTCAGGTACGCATAATCTATATATACATACATACTCCTTTTTAATCAAATCTACGGTATTACTCTATGTTTGTTCATCGTTTTCATAAAATTTATTTTTAGTTGAATTTGGGGATTTTTTTTCGTTTTGTTTTTTGTACTAATGATGAGAGAAATTACGATGGGCATATAGCTGGCTCACTTCACTTTGCGAGTGATATCTTTAATGAGAATTTGCCCAATCTCGTTCAAGCCGTTAAAGGCAAAGATACCCTAGTCTTTCACTGCGCCCTCAGCCAGGTTTTTGTTTGTTCGATTCACATGTTTTTAATTGATTTGAATTACTTTTCCTCCTGTTTTCCCCTCTTAATCAGGATTTGCAGGGACTTTGTGGAATTTGAAGGGTTCTAATGGTATTGACAAAAACAACAAAGTGAAGATCAGAGGTTTGGTTACTCTAAATTTGGAGAAGAAGTTTAAGGAGACTGTTGTTCCTTCTCCGATTTGTTGGGGTTCAAGATCTAGGAGGATGGAATTGAGTGAAGAAGTGGGTAATGTTAAGCCTCCTTCACATTCTAAGCCTCCCTCTGATGGTGAAATTAAATTATTGTGTCCCAAATCACCCGTCAGGTCCTCGGTACCTACTCCAACCCTTGTTTCTCCTGAATTGTCAAACTCAGAAATTGAAGGTTTCAAGAGAAAGGGGAATCTTCAGGGATCTTCTTCACCAGCCTCACATCCATCATTGGAACCATTAAATGGTAAAACTTCATTCAATAGATCCAATAGGCGACGATTTGGCATTGGCTCATCTACTGAGGTGAACGTCGAGAAAAGTAGTGGATTTGGTAATAGTGAAAAAGAGGACCTGTTGCGCAGAGAAAACAAGGGTGTCGATTCTTTGAACTCGGATGTGAAACCTGCAACTCTTGTTAAGGGTTTAAGGAGGGGGAAATCTGTTAGAATAATTAGATCAAATGACAAATTTATAGAACTTAAGAAAAGAGGAGGTTTGTTCAAGCCACACGGATGAGAAAGGTGGGAAAAGTGCAATAAAGTTGAATCAGGCTCCCTAAACATTACTAGTAGAAGAGTTGGACTCGAAAATCTGGAAGATGAAACAAATATAAATGACCTTTCTCTCATACAAACCTCAAGGTTAGGGAAGAATCGGAGTGGAGACGAGCAAAATTATTTTGGCAGCACTTTAGTATAGTCTGAAAATGTGTTGAAAAAGGAGTTTGAAAACCTTCAACTTAGCTCAAGTGAAAAGGAAACTAGACCTGACATTGTTAATGATACTCAATTGGAATCTGATGAGGTTGACAAGAAAGCTGGTGAATTTATAACCAAGTTCCGCGAGCAGATTAGGCTTCAGAGAGTTGCATCGATGAAAGGATTAAACTGTTGGTAGGCATTTCATCAGGGTAAGATATAACCTTTTGCTTCACCAAAGATTACTATAAAGTTTTATGAGAAGATGATATGCTCTTTCTGGTAAAAGTTATTTTGGTATGTATCTTACTTGGCACTAGTGTAGTTACCACATGTAGTTACAATTACAGTTATAGATTAAAGAATTTCTGTTTTATTGTTTTTCAGTGTTGATATATTTTCTGAGTAATGGCATCAATTTGCATAACATATTCACCAAAAGATTCAAAAGCATGTTTTAGACAACGGATTAATCTCTACCCTCAAGTTGTTGATTACCATTATGTGTCAGGTTTTGTGTTAAGGGTTTATGTGTTATGTGTTGAGTGATTTTCTTTTCTTTCACTTACAAAACCCAACTTGCTCTTAGAAGCACAAAGCCAGCTAACTGAATTGTCACTGCTCAGTTTTTACGTATTGCTCGTGTGAAGAATAAACATATGAACCAACTGCTCCAAGAATTTTTCACACAAAGATTCACCTCTCTGCTCCTTAGACAGATCTTGGTTTGAATCAATATGTTGAATAATTTTTTTAAAAGATTCTTTAAGACATTCCTCTTTAATTCTGACTACAAAGTCTAGTCTTCTTATCCTTCATAAGATAATTTTCTTTTCTTTTCTTTCCTTTCTTCGTCTATTTACCTTTCCTTTTAACCTGCCTCTATAATATTCTAAAAGACATTGTTTCCATGTCGCCTAGCCCTTTCATTTTTGCACTCTTCATTTTTTCACCTTTTTCATTTGAATTTTTAAACTCAATGGGCTTATCATTTATTCCCTTTCCATCTTTATCATTTCCAGAATGCAACTGTAACGCATGATCTGTCTCCCCATTTTCTTGGGGTTTTTCTGGGCAAAAATGCACATCCTTTTCCTCTTGAATTTCTTCCTTATTTTCACTTTCCTTAAATTGTTCAATAAATTCTTTGGTTGAACTAAAGCTCATTCCGAAGGAATAACTTCAGATGATTTCTGCCCTTTCCCCAATTGCTTTTTGCCACGTGGCTACTTGAATTATTAGAGCCCATAAACTTCTCTGGCGAGCTCTCGTCTTTTTCCAATGCTTCAAATCACCCACTACACCATTACATGAATCTGTGTTTTACTTGAATCTCTTTTATTTTAAGTGTAAATATCCTATTATTATACTACAAGTTAACAAAATAATCAATTTCTTCAATGCACTCTGTTTGAATAAAAATTCTTGTAGAGTCTGCCCTTTTCGTGAATTCAGTTTCCCACTCCAAGCCCAGAAAAGTTCCTCAAGTGGCAGCTATATCACCCATTGTTTTTCCTAGTCCATACTTGAAGCGGAGCCATATGTACCTCTCATAGCTCTTACTCTCCTCCATGCATTAAACTTTTTCAAAATACTTGCCTAGATTGTCTTTTCTTTCTTTCAATTTGTAGGATTTGCACAAATTATGATCTAGGTTTTGTGCTAAGGGATCAATTCACTGGGATGAGTAATGATATATTAAGAACTTCATGGTAGTTTAATTTTTATATTTTAAACTTAAAAAAATATGTGTCTAGTTTTGGAGCAAACAAAAATGAAAAAATGTTTCTCAAATTTTGGAAGGAAGGAAGTATTATTATGATTTCACTCTATTGCGTCAGTTTAGTTTAAAAATTTACAACAGCAAGTAGAGGTGTTATCAAGCCTAGCTGAATCGGGTTTTGACTTGTTGAGCTCAAGTTTGGTTAAAAGTTAAACGAGTCGAGTTAACTAAGTTGGGATTTGTACAAATCTATAATAAATGAATTGAGTTCAAGCTAAGATGAACTTGAGCACATTGAGCCTAGTCGAGTTAAGCCCGATTTGTTAACTTTTTCATTATTAAAAAAAGAATATATGTATTATGTATTAAACTAGTCAGACTCGAGTCAAACATCGCCCACTTTTCAAGCTTAACCCATTTAACTAAATAGGCAAAGTAGTTTGTTCGAGTTCTACTCATTTAACTAAACTAGAGACAAAGGAGCTTATTCAAATTTGGATGACGGAATTGGAAAATGTTTTGAAATGTGAAATTGTATTGCTAAAAAAATTAATCCTCGTAATTAATGTAAATCCCCTCCTCACTACTCTTCCCTATTGTCTTTCCTTGTAGTATTACACGAAAATCAAGGGGCTGTAAGTATGGAAATGCTTGTACATACAATCACAGTAGAGGAAAAAGTGTCGTGACTCCAATTTTAGAGTGTAACTTTCTTGGCCTGCCAATTCGACAGGTAATACTTCCTTGTTTTCTTCTTGTTTTCGTTTTATACATGATATTTGTTGGGGCATTGTTGCTATTTATAAAAAATGAAAGAGCAGCCTATGTTATAAAAAATCTATTGCTATTTAAAGAACAGTCTATGTTATATGCTATAATGGCTTAGTTTTGTTGAACAATTTTACTATTGAATCTAATATGAGAGGGAAGGGTACAGTACTGATGTTGTATCTATTGGGAGGTGGGGAAAATATATTTTTAGTTTTTTGAAGTAATGTTTGTTAGCCTTCTACTGGAGTATACAAATATTATCCTTTCGGCGTGTTTTGCATTTAAAAATGTGGTTTATGTTGTTCCATACTTGGTGCGTCATTTGGACAGGCTCACTTTTCTTTCTTAATTCTACCAAAATCTTTCGTCTATGGTTGTTTTGTTGCGATTGAGTAACCATGGCTACGTAAAGCAACCATGCTGCCCACATTTGGGACAGTTATATTGTTGTTTTTTTGGTAATGCTGATTGTTGAAGTCTTGTTTAGATTTTTTTAAAATTATTTTGTCCAAGGCTTAATTGTGTTATGAAAAATTTAGTTCACTGACCAATTGTTAATTTAATATGTTTGAAAATTACATTCGTCCCTTTTTTCATATATTTAGATGCCACAATAGAGAATTACTGTATCAACTGCTCGTCATTATATTATGTCATTGTATAATTATGATTTGCTCCTCATTAACCACTTAAGGTCCAATACTTCACTCAAGTGTTTATTATTTTTTGCTTGTAAGGAATATTCCATTGTTAACCTGATTATCACCCCAACATGATGTAGACACATTGCATTTTTCTTGGAAATATTTCATGCCAGATAATGTTTTTAATTAATTTTTTATTGCTAATATTTTTAACATGTTCTATTTTCGAATGTTTATTCGCACGGACTTATCAGGGATTCTCAAGTGAGTAGAATTTATAATATAGTTCTCAACTTTATGTTTCAAGAATACTTGAAGCTACGTCAAGGTTGGTCTAAATTAAGTTCTTTTTACCTGTATTGAAGTTAGTAAAGCTCGGTTTAACAAGATGAAGGTCTTCATCCAATTTCTTCAATAGCACATAATGTTCGTTTATATGCTTTTGAGAACATTGAAAATGTTACATCATTTCATTCCTTATGTGACTAAAGAACTTTGGTAGTTTAGATAGTTGATTGTAAGGATGATGAATGATCATGTACTGGATGATTTTATTTAGTTAATAATATTTGAGTTTTTTTTCTATTTCAGCCATAATTTGTTATGAGGTCAGTAAGACACGATTTATTTTGTTTGTAAAATAATTTTGATTTTCGTTACATAACAGGATCATCAATGATGGATTTGACAATGATACAATCAAAATTTATTTCGTTACCAAAAGACAATGTATAGTGTCGTTAATTGCCAATTTTTGTTGCTCTCGAAAAATAACCAGCATCGAACATTATCGTTGCTAATTGATCATAATTATCTATAATAAAATCAACAACAATGAATAATTTCGTTGTAAATTAATATATGACCGATTTATTTGCACATTTAGCAACGAAAATCGTTGCCAAAAAGTATACAATCAGTAACGATAACTAGTTAAGGTAACAATTTTCATATTATTTAGCAACAACAAATATTGTTGACAAATGTGTATCAAACGCAACAAATTTAATTTTTCGTTGAAAAAAAAGAGATTATTTTCGTTGTTAATTAGACAGATTTTGCAACGAAAGTTGCTTTTCAGTAACAATTTCTTAATAAATTTGTTATAAAACATTTCGTTGCGAAATGATCTATGATTTTACACGAAAAGAAACTTTCTTTGCGAAATATCTCACTTTCTGCAACGGAAAAAAATATTTCATTGCTAGACAATTAGCAACGCTCATTGCGCAATGAATGGTCCAACGACAAAAAATCGTTGCAAATCTTTGGCAACAAAATTGCGCACCTTTAGCAACGAAAACTGATTGTTGCAAAATCACCATTAAATTATATTATTTAGATTCAATTAAATTAAAGCCAATATTACTCATTAAATCGAGTTGTCACATTATTAAAATTTTTATTTATTAATTATAACAAATCAAGAAATCTCTAATTAATTATTAAATTAATTAGAGCAACATTATAATTATTAAACAACTCATTTAATTTAATTATTCCAATTAAATTAGAATTTCGAACTATAAAATTATTCCACATTAATTTAATTAATGTAACACATTTAATTAAATTAATCTACAACAATTTCATCAAATATTTATTTAACTCAATAAATAAATCAACAAAAATATTTATTTAATTTAATAAATTTTTAAAATAAATTACGAAAATCTCGTTCGTCACAACCTTCCCTCCTTAAAAGGATTATGTCCCCAGAATCATGATTCAATTAATTCGTCATGTTACATTCCCCCCCTACAAAGATTATGTAATACCCAAGGATTTTCGAATATTATTAAATGAATATATTAATGGAAATGAATATTTATTTGAATATAAACATGTAAGTGTTATGAGATGAGTTAACTCAATTATATTAAAGTGAATATATATAATAATTGAGGAAGATATGGAGTTTATGATAAGCTCATTAAATGTCTTGTGTGGCACGGGAATAAAAACATTAATGAGAAATATTAATGATTATATTAATTAACGAAGGAATTATTAAGTGAACAATTTTAATCAAATATTAATTGATATTTAATTGTAATGGAATATTAATGGTGATTAATAATATGTTGATTATTATTATTGCAAATAATAGAATAATAATAAGTAACTTGTTTATAAATATAATAAGATTTATATTTATCTAATGTGATAATTAATCATATAAATGTTAATTAATTGTTATGAAAATTAATAATTACATTGATTGGTGAGGGATGGATTGATATTATTATTAATTAATTGATAAGATAAGTAATTAATTAATTACCATTGAGAATAATAATATATTAAGAGTAATTAAGATTATAATTGCTCAATTAATTAATTATGTGCAAGTATGCAATAATTAAAAATATAAAGTATAGTGACTACAACTATATTATCTAGTGTAGTGTGACGTTAAATGTGATTATACTACATATAGAAATCATGTGTTAAGATTGATTAAACTATATAAGCTACATAATTTATGCTTATGTGACAATTGTGTGTGAGTATACATTAAAATAGTATATCATGGATATATTGTAAACAATTATTGATTAATAGAATTTAATAATAAAGGAGATAATATAATGTGATAATATCTGAGAAAATTATACTGGTATGATAAAATGTACATGGATTATATATGTGCAAGTTGAATTACATACATTGTAAAGTCCTCATTTAATGAAACTACCTTGTGACATTAGATTATAACCCATGTATACATAGTATGAAAATATACATAGCCTATGTATTACTATACTCCATGTTACCAAATGCTGAGCTTTATTTGTTTATCCCATAATTAGAGTCTCACTCTCCCTCACACGTGAACACTCAAGCTATCCTATTCCCCTATAACCTTAAAACTCAGCAAACTTCTATAGCTGCGAGCAAATGATGAACAAGGGAGTGGGATTCATGATGAATCCAACAATCATTCACCAACTCCTTCTTAACCACTATGAAATGCATTCTCCCAATGGTTTAGTTTGAAGTATATAGGCATTGTCTGGACATTGATTTCTCTATAAATGCAAACTCTCCTTCTCCATTTTTCTTTGTTGAGATATTGAGACATTGAGAGTATATTGTGAGTTTGTTAGATAGTTACAGTGAGAAACTTCAATTTCAGCAAGCTTATTTTGCATAACAGAGGTATAATATACCTTCCATGTTCTTCATTCTAGTTCTTCATTCATGTTTACTGTCAAGATTATAATTCTTGAATTGAGTATGAAATTCATGACTTTGTGATTGGATATTGTTTAATAGTTGTTGTATTGGTTTGTTAGCATGATAGAACTATAATGTAGTTGGTTTGAAAGCAAATTCGTAGAAAAATTCTGTGTTTGGGCTGGAAACTGCCGTAGCAGGCTGCTCTCTGGTGCGAACCAGACATGGCGCAGCTGCGCCGGTCTCTGAAACCAGTTGGCTGCCTTCTGCTAGAATCGATTAAGTGTTAGTTGTTAATATGATTTAGAACAAGCATGCTAGCATGAGTAATACATATATATGAATACATTGAGACAATGTAAACATGTTTTCTAGGATTGCATGCACGATTGAAGATACGACCCATAGTCTTAAAAATGAACTTAGAGTTTCAAAATGGACGTTGACATGTTATATCCGTTTTGACATTCTGACCTTGCAAGCATATTAGTATGATTTCAGAATGCATGAAAAGCATGTTAACTTACATATATACGTTTCATAGTGTAACATGAGTATGTTGAACCTCGCTAGTGAACATTTCTAACAAAAATATAAGTTTCAAAGGTGAACCTTGGCATGTAAGTATCATATATGCATTCTAATTTTGCGAGCATGTTTATATGGCCTAGAAACGCATGACAGACATGTTAACATATGTATATGTATAGCATGAACATGTTAGGCCTTATTAATGAACTTTACTAATGAAAGTATAAGTTTTGAACGTGCACCTTGACATGTTACCTTGAGATTTGGATTCCGATATTTATGGACATGTTTTATAGTACTCTTAGACTCACTAATGTATCATACATGTATGCCTACCATGTTAGATGTCGTAAAAATAAGTTAAGCATAAATGAAGCATGTTTTCAAACTAATAACGATGATAGTTACATGTAGGCGATGTGAATACTCATGAGCATGCCTAACACGAGTTATATGAATACCTTATGTGTTTAAAAGGTGAGCAAGTTAGACTTTGTGAGTTCGTGTCCTTGAATGGCCTTAAGTTATTAAAAGTATTAACTTAGAACCTATATCATGTATGATTGAACTTGGAAAAATTATACAAACATGAAAGGACCCTTTAACATGTATATGTGTTATGTGATATCATGTGTTGATACTTGAATCCGATTTTGACGGTTAACTCATAAGCAATGCTATAACTTACTAAATAAAATATGCTTGGTATTGATTATGGTCGTATGTGATAATAATGATATGAGAATACGTTTAACTCAAAAGGAGGAACGTTAAGGATAAAATGTGACGCTCCCAAATTCCAGGACCGCCACTTGGTCTCTCGAATTCGGTTCATCACGTGCTCATGGTAATACATCACAATAATAATAACTAAATAACACACATCACAGCGGAAAATCTATTCTAGAATAATTTACAATGATTTATTATAATTATTCTCCCAAGTCTCGCAACCTACAGTACTTAATAGATTACATAATAATATCAATTAACGACTTATTACATAACCTAACTTAAGCTTAAACATAATCAAAACCAGTCTTACTACGTCATCTTAATACAACAATAAAATATTTAAAAACATAAAAGAGACAAGCTAGTTGGTAGCCTTGCCCTTGCCCTTTTCAACGCCCGAAGGTTCGCCCTGCTCTGCCTTAACTGAAATGTTTTAGGGAAAGCAAGAATGAGCACAAATTGCCCAGCAAGTAATATACAATAAGGGTAAGTGATAAAATCCTTAATTTTCGAAAGGGTATAACAAAGTTTGATAGTTCAAGGATAACAAGAATATCAACAGTTTTCAATAATAGTCGCTAAGGACAGAATAATATCAATGTGATTCAATAACAAATCAATTCAAGATTTCAAGATAACTGAATACTGAGCAGTCGCTAAGGACTATGAACTTCCAGTAGAATTAACAGTAATAAACTGAAAATTCAACAAAAACAGGTACAACAGGTGATCAGCCTAAAGCACATCGTTATGCATAACAATCAATCATACTCAAGTGTGCACGTCGGTTCTCCGACAATTATATATTCCCTTCAAAGAAGGTTGTTCTTCTCAGTCAAATACAAGATCCCGCACCAATCAATTAGTTTGGGTCGCTTTTCAATAATATAAGTCTAGCCGAATCAAATGGCATAGACACTTTCACAATATTCAAGAACAATACTAAGTTCAACATGAATAATAGCTTTAATGAAATAAGAGTTCAAGTATGCTAATTCAATTCAAACGATTAAGTAGGAAACTAGTTCGCAATATACAAAGATAGAATACTTGTATCCAAAGAGATAAGGTTTAGATACTCGCTTACGATATCCGTTGAATAAAATAATGCAAGGGTTTAGGATACTTGCCTTATGCGTAGTTTACTCACGTAAAGCTAGCCAACACTTTCGAATTCCTATCGTAATACCATTACGTAAATATATGATATTCATTAGTCATATAATTTAACTTTATATCTCATCTCGTACATACGATAATCGCATAAGCTAAGTCTTAACCTAGCTACACAGTTATATAGAATATAATTTCTATCCTTAACTTCCTCTTTTAGAGTTTAAACACATTCTCATATCATATAAAGATGGCAACAATTAGCAAACATACTCGCATATTATTAATATCACATAAAACCACAATCAATACTAAATATATTTCATTTTTAGCAATGTAGGCATCATATAAGCTATCTGTCCAAAATCAGATTATCAAACTGCATGGCTTCTGATTCCAGGCCGGCGCAGCTGCGCCATGGCTAGGCCTAGGTCCAGCGCAACTGCGCAGCCCTCTGGCCAAGCCAAGGCTGAGCTGTGCCTTATGGTTTCTGTCCGGTCATGCAAGCCAACAACACCACATAACATATAAACATATTAAAAGATACTTTTATGTTTGTACAACCTTTTCTCGTTTCAAATATATGTGATATGGATTCTAAGTCAATACTTTCAATAACTTAAAGCCATTCAAGGATACGAACTCATATGGTCTAACATGCTCGCTTTTTAAACACATAAGATATTCATATAACTTGTATTAGGCATGCTCTTGAGTACTCGTATCGTATATATGTAGCTAGCATTGTTATTATCTTGAAAACATGCTTCGTTTACGCTAAACCTTAATCACGGCAACTAATCATGGTATATATACATGCATGACACATGAATGAGTCTAAGAGAACTATCACATGTGTCCATAAATATCAGAATTTAAATCTCCATGTATCGTGTCAATGCTCACGTGCAAAGCTTGTATTTCCATTAGTAAATCTTACTAATAGGGCCTAACATGTTCATGCTTCCTTACGAACCATATAAACACAAGTTAAGGGTTCATTCATGCATTTCAAAGTTATCTAAACATGCTCATAACATCAGAATGTATATATAGCATTTACATGATCATATCCACCTTCAAACTTATATTTTTGTTAGGAATGAGCACTAGTTAGGTTCACATGTTCATATCTTATTACGGAACCAATATAGATAAGCTAACATGCACTTCATGTGTCTCTAGGTGGTACTAACGTGCTTGCAAGGTCAGTATATAAACATGGCACGCATAATATCGAGTTCACTTCTAAAGTTCTAAATTCATTTCAAACTATACGCTTTTGGTAACCATACATGCTAATATAGTATAACATGCTCAAATTAGATCAATATACTCATATATATACATTACCCATGCTTACATACTTGCCTAAGCTTATAGTAATTCATTACACTTAGTAGCTTTTTTTTAAACAGAAGACAAAACTGCAGCAGGGTGCCGGCGCAGCTGCGCCGCATCCCAGGCTAAAACCCGCGCAGCTGCGCCACTACTGGTTCGCACCAGACAGCAGGCAGCCACAGCAGTTTCTAGCCCAACTCAAGAAATTACTTCACGAACTTGATTGTGATCAGTCACATTGTCTCATTAACACATGTATAAAACTATATAACGACTAAATAAACATCCTTTAATCCAATTGCAATCTAATTCATCATAGTCAAGAATTTGGATTTTGACCGAAAACAGAAATGGAGTTTTGACAGAAATAAAAATGAAGAACATGAATCATGGGATTATACATTTGCTATGAATTAAGCTTGCTGCTATCTCAATAACACTGATATATATATATATATATATATATATATATATATATATATATGCTCTCTAGTCTCACTTAGCCAAAATGCTCAGCAAAAGAAATGTGAAGGAGATGAGGTTATATTTATAGAACTCCCATTACACAGACAATGCAATTACCTACCATTTCAAACCAACGAAAAATTGAATTGCAGGGAGGTTACAAGGGGGTTGGTAATTAGTTGGTAGATGAAATCATGAGAGCCACACCCTTCTTCATCATTTGATAGCCTATGTTGCTGAGTTTAAGGAAGAATAGGGGAGTAGGATAGCTTGTATATTTCACGTGAAGGAGAAAGTGACTCCCCCTGCAAAACAATCCTCAGCCTTCTAGCAACATGCATATATACATACTTAGGCTATATACATATATATTCATACTATATATTTAGATTATAATTAACATTATAATGTAAGTCACATGCTTAATATATCAAGGTAGTAGATGTGATATGGTAATGTAACATATATATAATCCATGTACATTTTATTAATACCGGATATAATCTACCCGGATATAATCGCATCACATTATCTCCTTTATTAATTTCATTATTTCATTATATAAATAATCATCAATTATTATTTATATACATGATACACTATTTTAATGTATACCCACACATCATTTGTCACCTACACATATCATAACATATAGTTTCATAAATCTTAATATATGGTCACACTACACTTTACATTATGCATAACATATAGTTAGTTACTATACATTTAATTCGCCTGCTTGCATATAGAAGTAAATGATTTACTTATCTTATTAATTAATTTAATAATAATATCAATTAATCCATTGCTCATTAATCAATGCAATTATCAATGTCCACAATAACTGATTAACACTTACATGAATAGATGTAAATCTTATTATACTTATAAATACGTCGATTATTATTATTATATATTTCACACTAATAATAGTCACATATTATTAATTAATCACCATTAATATTTTATAACAATTAATTAATATTCTGCAATAACAGTTAACAATTAATATAGATTAATTGTTTACTTAATAATTCATTCGTTAATTAGTATAATCATTAAAAATCCTCATCACTGTGCCACACAAGGCATTTCATCGAGTTTATTATAAACTCCATATTTTTTCTCAATTGTCATAAATATTCAATTTAATATATAATTGAATTAATTATTCTCATAACACAAAATTATTTATATTTCAAATAAATTCTCATATCCATTAATATATTTATTTAATAATATTAGAAAATTCTCGGGTATTACATCCTCCCCCCCTTATAAAAATTTCGTCCCGGAATTGCTACAAGGTTACACAAATAAATGGGGATAATCCCTCATTATCCTATCTTCTAATTCCCATGTTGCCTCCTTGACATCGTGGTTATGCCAAAGTACTTTTATAGAAGAAATAATTTTATTTCTCAAAGTTTGCTCTTTCCTATCTAATATCTGGACATGAATTTCTTCATACGCCAAGTTCTTCTCCACTTGAATGGGCTCGTAAGAAATCACGTGCTTGTAGTCGGCCTTGTACGGTCGCAACACGGAAATGTGAAACACGTTGTGGATGTGCTCCAGTTCGGGTGGTAACGCAACTTTGTATGCCACTTCGCCCACTCGCTTCAGTATCTCGAACGGTCCTATGAATCTTGGACTCAATTTTCCTTTCTTGCCGAAACGGATTTTTCCCTTCTAGGGAGATACCTTCAAGAATACGAAACTGCCGACTTTGAAGACTCGGTCTTGCCGATGCAAATCTGCGTATTTCTTCTGGCGATCTTGAGCTGCTACTAATCTGGCTCTTATCACTGTCACCACGTCTGCGGTTTGTTGTACTAACTCTGGTCCGAGTATTCGTCGTTCCCCGACTTCGTCCCAACATAATGGCGTTCTGCACTTTCTTCCATAAAGAGCTTCGTACGGTGGCATGCCGATACTTGCATGGTAACTATTATTATATGCGAATTCTACTAAAGGTAGGTGGTCGTCCCAATTTCCCTTAAAATCCATCATGCAAGTCCTAAGCATGTCCTCCAGCGTTTGTATTGTTCGCTCACTTTGTCCGTCTGTCTAAGGATGGTAAGCAATACTCAACCTCAACTGCATTCCCATTCTTTCTTGCAAACTCTTCCAAAAATTAGACGTGAAGCGCGGATCTCGATCAGAGACAATTGACACCGGCACTCCATGTCGTGAGACAATTTCTTTTACGTATAAGTCCGCTAACTGATTCAAACTGTAGCGGATCTTGATTGGTAGAAAATGTGCGGTCTTGGTTAGTCGATCCACGATAACCCAAATAGCATCATAACCTTTCTACGTAACTGGAAGTCCTACCACGAAGTTCATCGTAATATGCTCCCATTTCCACTCTGGTATTTCTAACGGTTGTAGTAAACCACTTGGCCGTTGATGCTCTGCTTTAACGCGTTGGCAAGTCAAACATCTATTGACGCACTCTGCGACTTCCCGTTTCAAATTGGGCCACCAAAAATGTTGCTTCAAATCTCGGTACATCTTAGTGCCTCCCGGATGAACGGAATACGTCGTATTGTGTGCCTTGTGCAAAATCTCTTCCCTCAACTCGGTTACCGCTGGTACCCACACTCTTCCTTCAAATCTCAAAATACCGTCTTTATCCATTCGAAATTTTTCTTCCTCATTTTCCGTGATCCTTTTTCGAATTTTCTCACACTCTTCATCATTTTCCTGGGCTTCCTTTACTCTATCCAACAATGTCGGATGAGCTCCCACTACAAACAACTTCTCTCCAGGCTTCTTTGGTTCTTTCACTTCTATTTCCAATTTCTCCATCTCTCTTATCAATTCTTCCTGAGTCGTCAAATTAAACAACTTTTCCCTTCCTTTTCTGCTCAGAGCGTCGGCAACCACGTTTGCCTTTCCCGGGTGATAAAGAATATCGCAGTCAAAATCCTTGATCAATTCTAACCACCTCCTCTGACGCATATTCAACTCCTTCTGTGTGAAGATATATTTCAGACTCTTGTGGTTCGTGTATATCTCGCATCCGTGCAAATAATGCCTCCATATCTTTAACGCAAAAACTACTGCCGCTAACTCTAAGTCGTGAGTAGGGTATCGTTTTTCGTAATCCTTAAGTTGTCGTGACGCATACGCAATGACCTTACCGTGTTGCATGAGCACACAACCAAGTCCCTTGTGCGATGCATCACTATACACCACAAAATTTCCCGCATCATCTGGTAAGGATAACACAGGTGCTTCGCTCAATCTCTTTTTCAGTTCTTGAAAACTTTCTTCGCATTTGTCGGTCCATACAAATTTCATCGTCTTTCTAGTTAAATTGGTCAACGGGGTTGCTATCTTAGAAAAATCTTGGATGAATCTTCGATAGTACCCAGCTAACCCTAAAAAGCTTCTCACCTCCGTCGGTGTTCTCGGTTGTTCCCAATTACTTACTGCTTCTACCTTCGCAGGGTCTACAGCGATTCCATTCTTATCCACCACGTGGCCTAAGAATTGAACCTTCTCCATCCAAAATTCACACTTTGAAAATTTCGCATACATCTTCTCCTTCCTTAGTGCCTCCAAAACAATATCCAGATGTTCGGCGTGTTCTTCCTCTGTCTTCGAGTAGATCAAAATATCGTCGATAAAAACTACTACAAATTTATCCAAGTATGGCTTGAAAACTCAGTTCATCAAGTCCATAAATGCTGCCGGAGCATTAGTCAATCCAAATGACATTACCAAAAACTCGTAGTGTCCATAACGGGTTCGAAACGCAGTCTTTGGTATGTCCTCATCCCGTACCTTTAGTTGATGATATCCTGTTCGTAGGTCGATCTTCGAGAAACACTTTGCTCCCTTCAGTTGATCAAACAAGTCGTCTATCCTCGATAGCGGATATCGTTTCTTGATCGTTACTCTGTTCAATTCTCGATAATCGATACAGAGTCTCATCGATCCGTCCTTCTTCTTAACGAATAGCACTGGTGCTCCCCAAGGAGAAACACTCGATCAAATGTAACCCTTATCCAACAACTCTTGTAATTGTATCGTCAATTCCTTCATTTCTACTGGCGCCATACGATATGGAGCTTTCGAAATTGGTGCCGTTCTCGGTGCTAAGTCTATTATGAATTCGATTTCTCTGTCTGGCGAAAGACCAGGCAGATCGTCCGGAAACACATCTACAAATTCATTAACTACGGATATATCTTTAATTTCTACTCCCTTCTTCCGAGTATCAATAATGTAAGCTAAATAACCTACACATCCTTTCCTTAACAATTTCTTGGCCTGCATCATCGTAACGCAACACGATTGCTTAAGCGATGAGCTATCATAAAACACTATCTTAGACTTACTCGGAGTCTGAAGGTTCACACATTTGTTCTGACAGTCAATTATCGCAGCATGGTTATACAACCAATCCATTCCCAGTATTACGTCAAATTCTCCCAATCTAATAGGAATCAAGTCTACGCTCAGTTCATGTTCTCTAATGTTTGCGTGACAATCTCGATAAATGTATTCTACAGGGATCACTTCCTTATTAGCAACTTCTATGATCAAAGGATTTTCTAATCGTTCTCGGGGTGTACTAAGTCTACTAGCAAATTCTTCAGATACAAAAGAACAGGTGGCACCCGAATCAAATAATACATAAGCATTTATATCATTGATTGGGATTATACCTGACACCACGTCCTTCGCAGCCACGGCGTCCTGGATGGTCATGTTAAAGGTTCTGGCGGTTGGGCGGTTGGATTGTGCCGGTCCGCCGATCATCAGCTTGTTGCCTCCTTGCTGATTACTACCCCCGCCACTTCCCTTCTTTGGGCAATTCTTAATACGGTGCTCAGTTGAGCCGCAAGCAAAACACCCTTGGATCTTCTTTGGTTTCGGACAGTTGGGCGAGATGTGCCCTTCCTGTCCGCAGTTGTAGCAAGTGCCACGTCCCTTCCAGCACTCGCCCTGGTGATTCTTCCCACACTTTGGGCATCCTTTAGCCCTCTTCTTGAAACCTCCACGAAAATTCCCTGATTGATTATTGTTGTTCTTGTTGTTGTGGTTGTTGTTCTCCCACTTTCTCTTTCCCAAATTGCTTCCTCCGCTACTGCTTCCTCCAGTACGGTTCTCTCCTCCAGCATTATTTCCTTTCTTCTCTTTGTTATACAGACTTAAGGCCTCACTGCCACCTTCCGCAATGATTGCCTTTTCCAGTAATGTTGCAAAGGAATCAATTTGAAGAACTGATACCTTATTGAACAGCCACGGCTTCAACCCTTGTTCGAAGCGTCTAGCCTTTCTCTCTTCATCACCAACTTGGTGCTCCGCAAATCGCGCTAGTTCGTTAAACCTAGCCGCGTATTGCGCCACCGTCATCTCACCTTGTTTTAACTCTAGGAATTTCACCTCCATCCTATTCTTCATGCTTTTCGGGAAGTAATTTTCAAAAAACAGCGTCTTAAACTTATCCCAAGCTATTATCCCTTCTCCAGCTCTTTGTTGATTAGCCTCCCACCAGTAGTTCGCTTCTCCCCTCATCATGTACGTGGCAAACACCGTCTTCTGATCTTCGCCTACGCTAGCTATAGTGAAAGCTTTTTCGATCTCTTTGATCCAGGTTTGTGCGACGATTGGGTCGGTAGTTCCCTCGAACTCCGGGGGTCCTACACTCTTAAAATCTTTAAAGGTTGTTACTGGCACAGTCTGAGGGTTTGGGCGAACGGGTTCATTGTTCCTTCCCCTTAAGGCCTCTCCTAACAAGTCTACCAGTTTTTGGATCGGGTCTACTTGTTCCCTCTCATTGTTAACAGATTCTTCGGGTGCAGTCAATCTACGTCTGGGCGGCATTATCTGCATCACAAGTTTTCATTTTAATATTATTCAAGTATATTACTTAAGTATTTCTTTTAATACAAAAGAATAAATTTATAACACATTTCTGAAATAAACTTCATTTATATTCATATGCCAAATCGTGTGGCACGGAAATAGAAACGTTGATGAGAAATATTAATGATTATATTAATTAACGAAGAAATTATTAAGTGAACAATTAATAAAATATTAATTGTTATTTAATTGTAATGGACTATTAATGGTGATTAATAATATGTTGATTATTATTATTGCAAATAATAGAATAATAATAAGTAACTTGTTTATAAATATAATAAAATTTATATTTATCTAATGTGATAATTAATCATATAAATGTTAATTAATTGTTATGAAAATTAATAATTACATTGATTGGTGAGGGATGAATTGATATTATTATTAATTAATTGATAAGATAAGTAATTAATTAATTATCATTGAGAATAATAATATATTAAGAGTAATTAAGATTATAATTGCTCAATTAATTGATTATGTGCAAGTATGCGATAATTAAAAATATAAAGTATAGTGACTACAACTATATTATATAGTGTAGTGTGACGTTAAATGTGACTATACTACATATAGAAACCATGTGTTAAGATTGATTAAACTATATAAGCTACATGATTTATGCTTATGTGACAATTGTGTGTGAGTATACATTAAAATAGTATATCATGGATATATTGTAAACAATTGTTGATTAATAGAATTTAATAATAAAGGAGACAATATAATGTGATAATATCTGAGAAAATTATACCGGTATGATAAAATGTACATGGATTATATATGTGCAAGTTAAATTACATACATTGTAATGTCCTCATTTAATGAAACTACATTGTGACATTAGATTATAACCCATGTATACATCGTATGAAAATATACATAGCCTATATATTACTATACTCCATGTTACCAAATGCTGAGCTTGTATTTGTTTGTCCCATAATTAGAGTCTCACTCTCCCTCACACGTGAACACTCAAGCTATCCTATTCCCCTATAACCTTAAAACTCAACAAATGTCCATAGCTGCTAGCAAATGATGAACAAGGGAGTGAGATTCATGATGAATCCAACAACCATTCACCGACTCCTTCTTAACCACCATGAAATGCATTCTCCTAATGGTTTAGTTTGAAGTATATAGGCATTGTCTGGACATTGATTTCTCTATAAATGCAAACTCTCCTTCTCCATTTTTCTTTGCTGAGATATTGAGACATTGAGAGTATATTGTGAGTTTGTTAGATAGTTACAGTGAGAAACTTTAATTTCAGCAAGCTTATTTTGCATAATAGAGGTATAATATACCTTTCATGTTCTTCATTCTTGTTTACTGTCAAGATTCTAATTCTTGAATTGAATATGAAATTCATGACTTTGTGATTGGATATTGTTTAATAGTTGTTGTATTGGTTTGTAGCATGATAGAACTATAATGTAGTTGGTTTGAAAGCAAATTCGTAGGAAATTTCTGTGTTTGCGCTGGAAACTGCCGTAGCAGGCTGCTCTCTGGTGCGAACCAGACATGGCGAAGTTGCGCCGGTTTAATACTGAGGCGCAGCGCAGCTGCGCCAGTCTCTGGAACCAGTTGGCTGCCTTCTGCTAGAATCGGTTAAGTGTTAGTTGTTAATATGATTTAGAACAAGCATGCTAGCATGAATAATACGTATATATAAATACATTGAGACAATATAAACATGTTTTCTAGGATTGCATGCACGATTGAAGATACGACCCATAGTCTTAAAAATGAACTTAGAGTTTCAAAATGGACGTTGACATGTTATATCCGTTTTGACATTCTGACCTTGCAAGCATATTAGTATGATTTCAGAATGCATGAAAAGCATGTTAACTTACATATATATGTTTCATAGTGTAACATGAGCATGTTGAACCTCGCTAGTGAACATTTCTAACGAAAATATTAGTTTCAAAGGTGAACCTTGGCATGTAAGTATCATATATGCATTCTGATTTTGCGAGCATGTTTATATGGCCTAGAAACTCATGACGTACATGTTAACATATGTATATGTATAGCATGAACATGTTAGGCCTTATTAGTGAACTTTACTAATGAAAGTATAAGTTTTGAACGTGCACCTTGACATGTTACCTTGAGATTTGGATTCCGATATTTATGGACATGTTTTATAGTACTCTTAGACTCACTAATGTATCATACATGTATGACTACCATGTTAGATGTTGTGAAAACAAGTTAAGCATAAATGAAACATATTTTCAAACTAATAACGATGATAGTTATATGTAGGCGATGTGAATACTCATGAGCATGCCTAACACGAGTTATATGAATACCTTATGTGTTTAAAAGGAGAGCATGTTAGACTTTGTGAGTTCATGTCCTTGAATGGCCTTAAGTTATTAAAAGTATTAACTTAGAACTTCTATCATGTATGATTGAACTTGGAAAAGTTATACAAATATGAAAGGGCCCTTTAACATGTATATGTGTTATGTGATATCATGTGTTGATACTTGAATCCGATTTCGACGGTTAACTCATAAGCAATGCTATAACTTACTAAATAAAATATGCTTGGTATTGATTATGGTCGTATGTGATAATAATGATATGAGAATATGTTTAACTCAAAAGGAGGAACGTTAAGGATAAAAGGCAATCAAAGTTATATTAGTCGAGACTTGTGAATTAATATGATACTATATATGGTATAACTGTGTAGCTAGGTTAAAACTTATCTTATGTGTTGATCGTATATCCAAGATAAGATATGATGTTAAACTATATGACTAATGGATATCATATATACTTAACTATATTACGATAGGGATTTGAGAGTGTTGATTTACTTAACGTGGATAAACTACGCATAATGCAAGTTCCCTAACTTACACTATTTTATAGTGCAACCTTGCATTACTTTATTCAACGGATATTGTATGTATGTACTTGAACTCTATTCTTATTGAATTCGTATTAAGTTTATTATTGTGCAAGTGAGTTATTCAAATTATAACTTATTGCGTCATAGTTATGATAAAGTCAATTATATTCTTCGAACTTTAATGTCAAGTATTGAACTTATAAAGAGTGGTCTATGCCATTTGATTCGGCTAGACTTATATCATGATTAGAAAGCTATCCAAACCAATTGATTGGTGCGGAGTCTTATATTGACTGAGATGAACAACCTTCTTTGAAGGAAAAATATATTTATCGGGAGACCGACGTGCGCACTTGAGTATGATTAAATGTTATGCATAATATAAGGTACTTTAGGCTGATCACCTGTTGTACTTATTTTTGTTGGATTATCAGTATATTACTGTTAATTCTAGTAAGAGTTCATAGTACTTAGTGACTGCTCAGTAATAAATTATCTTGAAATCTTGAATTGATTTAGCATTGAAACTTATTGATATTCTGCTGTCCTTAGCGACTGTTATTGAAAACTGTTGATATTTCTTGCTATCCTTGAACTATCATATCCTGTTATACCCTTTTGGGATACGAGAAGTATAATTACTCACCCTTATTGTCATATTACTTGTTGAGCAAACTTGTTGCTCATTCTTGCTTTCCCTAAAACATTTTAGTTAAGGCAGAGCAGGGTGGACTGTCGGGCGCCGACAAGGGCAAGGGCAAGGCTACCGACTAGCTTGTCCCTTATATGTTTTAAAATCTATAATGTTATATTAAGAGTATTGCAAAACTATGTTTAAGCTTAAGTAGGGTTATGTAATAAGTCTGCATTTGATATTATGATGTAATCTATTAAGTATTGTAGGTTGCGAGACTTGGAGGAATAATTATAATAAATCATTGTATATTATTCTAGATTAGATCTTCCGCTATGAATATATGTTTTAGATATTATTATTGTATTGTTATTAGAACGTGACGAACCGAATTCGAGAGACCAGTGGCGGTCCGAATTTGGGGGCGTTACAGATTATGTCCCAAGAATCGCTACACCCAGATTAAGCAAATAAATGAGGTTAATTTTTCATCATTTGATCTTTGAGTTCCCACGTAGCTTCTTCTATGTTGTGGTTCCTCCAGATTACCTTAACAGAAGGTATTACGTTATTTCTAATTACTTGCTCTTTCCTGTCAACTATTTGAACAGGAACTTCTTCGTAAGATAAATCTTTTCAAATTACAGGGGTTCATATTCTATAACATGCTTGTAATCGGGCTTGTATAGTTGTAACACTGAAACATGAAATACGTTATGTATATATTCTAACGCCGGAGGTAAATCTACCTCGTACACGACTTCACCAATTCTCTGCAATACTTCAAAGGGTCCAATAAATCTCGGGCTCAATTTTTCCTTTTTACCAAATCGAATTTTTCCTTTCTAGGGAGATACATTCAAGAAAACGAAGCTAGCAGATTCAAATTCTCGATTCTTGCGATGTTGATCGACATATTTTTTCTGCCTATCATGAGCAGCTATCAATCTTATCCTGATCACCTTGACGATCTCGGCGGTCTTTTGTACAGTTTTGGTCCTAGAAATTGACGTTCACCAACTTTATCCCAGCATAATAGAGTTCTACACTTTCTGTTGTACAACACTTCGTAAGGCGGTATGCCAATACTTGCGTGGTAACTGTTATTTTACGCAAATTCCACCAATGGTAGATGATCATCCCAATTCCCTTTGAAATCTATGATACAATCTCTTAAAATATCCTCCAATGTCTGGATCGTTCTTTCACTCTGTCTGTCGATCTGAGGATGATATGTCGTACTTATTATTAACTGCGTTCCCATGCATTCCTGTAGTCGCTTCGAGAAGTTCGATGTGAAACGCGGATCTCTATCTGACACAACAGACACTGGAACACCGTGCCTTGAAATAATCTCCTTCACATACAACTTTGCCAACTGATCTAAGTTGAATCTTATCTTAATCGGTAAATTTTGTCAGTCGATCCATGATAACCCAAATTGCGTTAAAACCTTTTTGAGTCATCGGAAGACCTACTACGAAATCCATTGTGATATGTTCCCATTTCTATTCTAATATTTCTAAAGGTTGTAATAATCCACTCGGTCTCTGATGTTCTGCTTTAACTTTCTGATAGGTTAAACACTTTGCCACATAATTGGCAACGTCTCTTTTCATATTCGGCCACCAGAAATGCTGTCGGAGATCCTAGTACATCTTTGTACTCCCCGGGTGAATTGAATACCTTGAACTTTGAGCCTCACTCAAAATTTCCTCCTTAACCTCTGGTACTGGCGAAACTAAAATTCTTCCCTCGAATCTCAATAACCTTATCCACCAAATTTGGGTCGGCTCATAATTAAAATAATTTTTCATCAGACTCTTTAGGATATTTCACCTCTAACTCCAGTTTTGCCATCACTGAAATTAGCTCCTCCTGAGCGGTTAACATAGACATTTCTCTCGACCCTTTCTACTTAAGGCGTCGGCAACAACATTCGCTTTACCCGGATGGTATAAAATCTCGCAGTCATAGTCTTTTATAAATTCCAACCATCTCCTCTGACGCATGTTCAAATTCTTCTATGTGAAAATATATTTCAAACTCTTATGGTCTGTATATATTTCACACTTCTCCCCGTAGAGATAGTGCCTCCATATCTTCAAAGCAAACACTATCGCAACCAACTCCAAATTATGGGTTGGATACCCCTTCTCATAGTCCTTCAATTGACGCGATGCATACGCAATGACCTTGCTATTTTGCATAAGCACACAGCCTAGTCCTTTATGTGATTCATCACTATACACCACAAAATTTCCTGTGCTATCGAGAAGAGACAACATAGGTGCCGTACTCAGCCTTTTCTTTAATTCTTGAAAACTTTCCTCACACTTCTTCGTCCAAACGAACTTCATCGATTTCCTAGTCAAATTCGTCAAAGAAATCGTTTTGAAAAGTTCTAAATGAATCTTTTGTAGTAACCTGCCAATCCTAGAAAACTCCTTACTTTCGACGGTGTCATCGGCTGATCCCAGTTTACTACAGCTTCAACCTTTGATTGATCTACTGAAATTCAATCCTTATCAATCACATGTCCAAGAAATTGCTCCCTCTCTATCCAGAATTCACATTTCAAAAACTTGGCGTACAACTTCTCTCTTCTTAATGCCTCCAATGTCACCTTCAAATGTTCTACATCCTCCTCCTCGGTTTTGGAATACACCAGAATATCGTCGATAAACACCACCACGAATTCATCCAAAAACGATTTAAACACCCTGTTTATTAGGTCTATAAATGCTGTAACAGCATTCGTTAGACCAAATGACATCACGAGGAACTCGTAGTGACCATAACGATTCTTGAACGCTGTCTTTGGTATATCTTCCTTTCTCACCTTCAACTGATTGTACCCACTTCTCAAATCTATCTTTGAGAAATACCTAGCTCCCTTTAGCTGATCAAACAAATCATCGATGCTTAGCAGTGGATACTTATTCTTAATCGTGACCTTGTTTAACTCTCTATAATTAATGTAAAGTCGCATCGATCTGTCCTTTGTAACGAATAATACCGGCGCTCCCCATGGCGATATGCTCAGTTGGATATACTTCTTGTCCAAAAGTTCTTGTAGTTACACCATCAATTCCTTCATCTCTATCGGAGCCATACGATATGGGGCCTTCGATAGAGGGGCAGTTCCTGGCGCTAGATTGATCACAAACTCTACTTTCCTATCTGGCAAAAGTCCTAGTAAATCATCTGAAAATACGTCTACAAAGTCTCTCACGACAAGTATCTCCTTTAATTTTGCACTCTCCTTTCGAGTATCAACTATGTAGGCTAAATACCCTACAAAATCTTGTCTTAACAACTTCCTGGCTTGCATCATCGTCAGACAACTCGCTTATCTAGGTGACTTGCTGCCATAAAATACTACCTTTGACGGGGTCATAAGGTTAATACACTTCTTTTGGCAATGAATTATCGCCCCATAATTGAATAGCCAACCCATCCCCAAAATAACGTCAAATTCACCAAGTTCAATCTGGATTAGATCTACGATCATCACGTTTCCCTTAATATCCACCCTACAATTCTTCTGTACAAACCTAACAGGAATTACTTCTCTATTTGCAATTTCTATGTTCAAAGGGTAATCTAATTCTTCCTTAGGTAATTCTAAATTCTTAGCAAAATAATAGGATATAAATGAACAAGTAGCACCCGAATCAAATAATACATAAGTATTTATATCATTGATCGAAATGATACTTGACACCACATCCCTCAACTGGACAACATCTTGCACGGTCATGTTGAAAGTTTTGGCGATGGGTCGGTTTGACGGTGTTGATCCAGTGATAGTCAGAGTACGACCACCATTGTTTCCCCTACTTCCACTCGCTTCTGCTCCTCCCGCTGCCTTCTTGGGACAATCTCTATCCAGATGGTCCCTTGACCCACAACTGAAGCAAGCACCTTTCTTAGGATTAGGCAGTTTGGTGCTATGTGGCCTTCCTGACAATAATTGTAGCAAACCCTCTTTCCTTTCATATATACCCCCACGTGGTTCTTTCCACAGGTAGCATAAACCTCCACCCTCTTCTTCTGACTTCCTTGTTGATTCCCAATAGTCACACTGTCGTTCCACCTCCTCTTCTGATGGTTACCACCACCACTATTGATGCCACTAGCCTTATTGTTCTCATTTTCACTTTTCTTCTTTTTCCGTTCCTGGTTATACTTTGTCAGAGCATCACTCCCACCTTCTGCGATGATTGCCTTCTCCAACATTGCTGCAAAAGTGTTCAGCTGGAACATTGAAACCTTGTTATACAACCAGGGCTTCAATCCCTGTTCAAACCTTCTAGCCTTCCTCTCATCCGTATTCACCTGATAAGTTGCAAACCTTGCCAACTTGTTGAATTTTGCAACGTATTCTGGCACAAACATGTTATTTTGTTTCAGTTCCAAGAATTGAACTTCCATCTGGTTCTGAGAGCTCGTCGGGAAATACATCTCGAAGAACATCTCCTTAAACCTATCCCATGTAATCACACCCTGTCCTCCTCTAACCTTGTTTGCCTATCACCAATAGTTGGCCTCTGACTTCAGCATAAAGGTTACGAAGGCAGTCTCCTGGTCGTCACGGACCCTCGCAACATCAAAGACTTTCTCCATCTCCATCACCCAAGTCTGAGCTTCGATTGGATTCATGGAACCCTTAAACTCTGGCGGTCCTACCGCTTTGAAGTCATTAAACGAAGTAGCTTGTGGAGCTTGCGGCTGATTCGCAAGTGCTCTCGTTAATAGATTTACCAACTGCTAAACAGGATTAGCGTTTGTAACGAATGAGATTTTGAATATTTAATTATAAATATTTATTAAATTAAATAAATATTTTAATTTATTTATTTATTGAGTTGAATAAATAATTTATGTGATTATGTTGTGGAGTAATTTAATTAAGTGCAATATGTTAATTAAATGGATGTGTAATAATTTTGTGGTATAGTTCTAATTTAATTGAGATAATTAAATTTGATGATTATTATGTGGTAATTGTTACATAAGATTATGATTAGTGAGTAATTATAATTCTGTAGCAATTTAGTATTATGTGATAATTTTAATTAATTAATAAATGTTATCTTGTATTTAATTAAATTAGAATGTTAGGATTTAATTAAATAAAGTGTGACAATGGAAACTATGTGTTAAAAGAGTTATTAAAATAAAATAAAAGGGTTTTAAATTAATTTTTCCAAACAAGCTAATTTAAAGAGTTTTGCCAAACAAGGCCCTTACATCTGTTTTAATCCTGTTTTACCAAACAAGGCCTTAACTACTAAAAATCTATTTTTTTGAAAATAAATTATTTTTGCCAAACAAGCCCTAGTGACTTTTGATTTTCAAAAATATATAACTGATGTATTTACTAGGTTGATTAATTATTATCAGTTATATATATATATATATATATATATATATTATGTAATTATATGTATAATATATCAGTTATATTATATCAATCAGTGTATTATACGTTAAGTTAGAAAATAAGAAGAACAGAGAAAGAGAGAAAGAGAGAGAGGGGAGAAGGAGAGAGAGAGAGCAGAGAAAGAAAAAAGAGAAAAGTAAAAATAGTTTTTTATGAAATTTATATGATTATGAAGTATACATGTTGTATTGTATATATATATACTATTATATATGTGATATATAATAATTTAAGTAGTTTAATTCATATAAATATGATGAACATGAAGAAATCATGTTCATAGCAATTTACAGTGAACTTACTTTAAAAAATAGTCTTTAATTATCAAAATTTGTGTTTGATTATGCTATGTTATATAAATTAAGTTTAGATTGTAATAATATGTTAAGAAACAAAATCAATACTCTTTGAATTGTGTGATTTGGTTTAAAAACCAACTCACAGTGTTAATTTTCTTCAAAAAAATGCTTAACAATGATGTTTTCTTTAAAATTATGAAATTAAGTGTTTTGATTATGTTTTGCGGTGTTTATGTATATTAAAAACATGTTAGAAGATTAAGATTATGTTTTATTAACGTTTTATATGTATTGTGTTAGTTAAAGTCGAAATTTGGTGCGAAGAAATAAGCCAAATTGGCTTTTTCTCTTCACAGTTCGCGAACCAGGTTTTCCACCAGCAAGGGGACTAGCCTCAGCGGACTTTTTGCCTTGAAAAATTCTTCCCAGCGGACTTTCCTGATGTCCGAAAAGTTGTGTTGTGTGTTTTAAGTCCTGACTTGATGAATTAATTGAATGTAATGAATTTGATGACATGTTAAGTATATAGAACAATAATATAACATATTGTTGACATGTATGAGACAATTTGAAGTCTCATATTAACATGTTATGTGTGAACTTATATATTTTTATCGTAGGGTATGATTATGATGGTTTAAAATATTATACACGTGTGATATGCATGTTGTGAGTTTAGACTCACGTTATGTGGTTAGTTAGCGAGTTAAGTTTACAAACCACGTTGTTAAGTTGAACTTAAGTAAGAAGTTCAATGGTTAAACATAGTGGTTATGAAACTAATCGATATTTTAAACGTAATGTAATATGTAGGATAATTGTGGAACGTGATTGTAAATTGTAGCTTGTGCACGAGGCAAGATTTCTTAACCTAACTCGATTACGATTACGCAAGTTGTTCTATCCTTTCTTGTTATAATTTTGCAAGTTATTTTACTCTCTAAATTCCATATTGAGCAAATATACTATTGAAGTTTGTTATTGAAATAATGAGACCTTGACTTAATTGTTCAAGTAAGGTCTATTGAATCTTTCAAATGCTTTAAGTTATTTCTAAAGCATGACTATATAATATAAAGTCTATTGCTATGACTCATAGTTGATTCGTAATTTTTTTATTATCGAATTCTAAATTATTGTAAGTTGATTCAACTACCCCTTAGTTGATGATAGTTGAACTCCAAATTTCCCTTTAAGCTTATCCAAACCAAACTTTCTTTGGTGCGGACTTGTTATCAAAATACTGAGATGAACAACCCTATTTAATAGGGGAATACCATGCGAAAGCGTTAAGATGTTTGTGCACAATACATGGTACCAAGGGCTGATCCCCCTAAGTACGAGTTAAGAGTCCATATAGTCTAACGACTGTTAAAGATTTTAAATAGAAATATTTATAACCTAGGACATAGTTCAAGGTCTTATAACCCTCAGATGAATTCTAAATCTTATTCTTGATTATCGATGAATGAAATATTATCTATTCAGTTGAAGCTATTCAATACTATGTCATCACCATTGTTTGCTATTTTAAGTGAGCTTTTGTCTTCTCACTCTTGCATTATTTAACCCTTGCAACTAAAGTTGAGAAAGTTGACGAACCGTCAACTAGCAAAGGCAAGAGCAAGATGAACAAGTGAAGACTTGTTTATATTTGACTATGATGTGTAATAAGACTTTAATTATTTAAGATGTTTTATTTTTCGCATTTGATGTTTATTAAGGTTAGAAACCTGGGAATGATTTGAGAAGTTGTAATTCTTTTTATAAGGAAGATTTTATTTATTTAATAAGGTTGTAATTTATTTTGCATTCCTTATTTATGGGCAGTAGTTATGTTTTATTTAGATAGTGAGCACCAAATCTTGTGAAAATAAAGTATCCGGATTTGGGGGTGTCACAGCGTTGGCGTCATTGTTGTTGTTATTAGTCGATCTTTCTTGAGCTTGCTGACGGGTTTGGAGTCTTCTTGGCGGCATTTTTCTGTTTAAGATACACGTTTATTAAATTATTACTCAATTTCTTAAGTATTTAATACTTTGCTTAAACATTTTAAGAATATCACTTAACACATAACATCTTCAAATAAACTCTGATATTTTATTCATTCAAAATTCTCAAACATAGAAAAGATAGCATCACTGCTATTTAAATCAACTATCCCGATATAAAAGAATCTTTAGGATTAAATCATCATATTCTATTTTTTATAACCACATTGGAATTTACATTACTAACTACCATAAATATTCACATAACTCATTACTCTTCCTATCACGGCCTACTAAGACGTCAAACAGCTTCTCTGCGCTCTTCCTCCATGATACGGAACATCGTCCTACGATCTAACATGTACAAAGGTAAGTCTTCGAACTGGACTTGTGACACCCCCAAATCCGGGTACTTCGTTTCCACACGATTTGGTGTTCACTATCTAAATAAAACATATATCTACCCAATAATAAGGAATGCAAAATAAATTACAACCTCATCATTTAATAAAATTTTTCTTATGAAAAAGGATTACAACCTTAGTCCAAAATTATTCCAGGTTTGCTAAACTTAACATAACAAATAAGTGTGGAATAAAATATCATAAACAAAATATTATTACAATTAAAATTAAAGATAACAAGTATTCACTTGTCCATCTTGCCTTTCCCTTTACTTGTTGACGGTACGTCAACGTTCTCGGCTTTAACTGCAAGGGATTATTAAATATGCAAGAGTGAGCAAACAAAAGCTCACTTGGAATACCACAATAATATGACATAACTGAATAACTTCAAAAGGTTTGAATAACTTTACTTTCATCAACAATAAAGAATTGAATAATAATTATTTCATCAATATTTAGAATTTCAAATATTTAAATCATCTGAGGGTCATAAGACCTTGAACTATGTCCTAGGTTATAAACATTTATATTTAAAACCTTTAACAGTCATTTAGACTATGGACTCTGAATTCGTACTTAGGGGGATCAACCCTTCGTACCATGTATTTTGCACAAACATTCAACGCTTTCGCGTAGTAACCTCCCCTAATAAATAGGGTTGTTCATCTCATTATTTGATACAAGTCAGAACCAAAGAAAGTTTGATTTGGATAGCTAAAAGAAAATTTGGAGTTTCAACTATAATCAACTAAGGAGTAGTTGAGTCGACTCACAATAATTTAAGAGTTCGATAATATTAACCTTATGAATCAGATATAAGCCATGACAATAGACTTTATAATAACTAGGCATGCTTTAGAAATAAATTAAAGCATTTGAAAGATAAAATTGATCTTGCTTAAATAAATAAGTCAAGATCGCATTACTTCAATAGTAACTTCAATACTTATTCATTATGAATATTAGAATAAAATATAACTTGTACAATAATCAAAAAGTTAAGAATTGGAAATAAACTTGCATAATATAAAGAGTAAGGGTTAGAGAAGTTGCACAATATAAATATCAAGTTTTTAGGGATAGGAAATTTGCACAAACGTAAAAGAAAGGTTTAGGAAACTTGCCTCAAGCGCAAGCTACACTTTACAATATACAATCACTTCCACAATTATCCTACATAGTACATTACGTTCATAATACCAATTAGTTCTTAACTATGACATTTAATCGTTGAACTTCTTACTCAAATTCAACTTAGTAACATGGTTTACAACTTACGTTGTTAATTATACACATACATGAGTCTAACTCACAATCATGCACGTCATACACGTATAGCACTTTAAACTATTATATCGTACTCTATGATAATAATTTTTAAGTACACATATAATATAGCAATATGAGACTTCAAATTATGTTAAGCATATTAAAATTTTGTTATCTTATTGTCTAATACACTTAACATGTCATCACATTAAGTTAGCTAACATGTATCACATAAAAACTTCACGGAACAGAAACTAAAAATACCGGACAACCTCTACCCCCGCTGTTGCGGGGTTCCTAGGCTTAATACCCCGCTGGGGCGGGTCCCCCCTCTGGTGGCTCCCCAGTTCGCGATCGTACAGAGAAATAACCGAATTTGGCTTATTTCTTTGCACCAAAGTCTGATTTTAATCATCATAATGTATATAAAACTTTATGAAAAATAAATCTTAAAGTTCTAACATGATTTTAACATTCATCAACACTACAACACAAAATCAAAACACAATTTTCATGATTTTTGAAGAAAACAACATTCTCAAGTGTTCTTGACGAAAATTTATACCGTGGGTTTGTTTTTAAACCAAATCATGTAATTCCAACTGTATTAACTCTATTTATTAATATATTATCATAATCTATGATCAATTTAAACAACAATTAACAATCACACACCAATTTTGATAATTTAGAAGACTATTTTTAAAATAAGTTCACAATAAATTACTATGAACATGATTTCTTCATGTTCATCATATTTACGTGAATTGAATCACTTAGAAAACTATAAGAATTATATATAAGCATATATATAAATATACATCACATATATACATCATAATCAAGTAATTTTCATAAAAAGATTATTATAGAGAAGTTCTTTTTGAAAAACATGAAAGACATAAAACACAATATAGAAAATTGAAACTTAGAGATTATACCCTTTGATTGTGAGGAAGAAGAAGATGATGTTTGTTGGCTTTAGCAAGGACTCCTCTTCCTTCTTCTTTTTCTTCTCTCTTCTCTCTGAGTATTTTCTCTAACTTTTTCTCTGTTCTTTCTTTCTTTGTTTTGTTCTAATTTTCTAACGTAACTATTTTGTATAACATGTATAACTGATATACATATATTATACATATAATACTTATAATTATATAGAATATGTAACTGCTATCTATTTAATACATATACTAATTATCAATTAATATATAGGTTATACAAATTTGAATTTAGAAAGCTCTAAGACTTGTTTGGCAAAAACAACTTTATTTTTAAAACAGATTATTATTAGCTAAGTCCCTGTTTGACAAAACGAGATTAAAACAAGTGAAAGGGCCTCGTTTGCCAAAACGGATTTAAAAACAGTTTTAAGGGCCTTGTTTGGATAAAACTAATTTAAAACCCTTTTTATTCTTTTATTAAATTCTTTAACCCATAGTTTAAATGCTACACTTTATTTAATTAAATTTCAACCTTCTAATTTAATTAAATAAAAGCTAACATCAATTATCCATATAAAAATTGCCACATAACAATTATAATTACTCGCTAATTATAATTTCATGCAACGATTATCACATAAAATACATCTAATTCAATTATCTCAATTAAATTAGAACTATACCATAAAATTATCACACAGTAATTAAATAAAATATTAAATATTCATTCAATTAATATATTATACTTTATTAAATTACTCCACAATAATCACATAATTTATTTATTTAACTCGATAATTAAATCAATTAAAATATTTATTTAATTCAATAAATATTAAAATTTAATGTATAAAATTCTCATTCGTTACAATCTTCCATCCTCTAAAGTATTCTGTCCCCAGAATCACACATAATTTTTTTTTTCATCTATTACATTCTTCCCTCCTTAAAAAGATTCTGTCCCCAAAATCGGTATATAAGGGGTTACACAAATAATTAAGGAAATAGTTGAGGATACGATTTCCTCATTACATCTTCGAGTTCCCACGTGGCTTCTTCAGCATTGTGGTTCCTCCAGATTACCTTAATAGAATGTATCACTTTATTTCGAAGTACTTATTCTTTTCTATCAACTATTTGAACAGGCACTTCTTCATATGTTAAGTCTTTATCGAATTGTAAAGACTCGTATTCTATTACATGCTTGTAGTCGTGTTTGTACAGTCGCAACGCAGAAATATGGAAGACGTTGTGTATATTGTCTAGCTCCGGAGGTAACGCCACCTCGTAAGCCACTTCGCTAACCTTTTGCAGTATCTCAAAAGGTCCAATGAATCGGGGACTCAGCTTCTCCTTCTTACCAAGTCGGATCTTCCCTGTCCAGGGAAATACCTTCAGGAAAACGAAGCTTCTTGGTAAGAATTCTCGATTTTGACGATGTTGATCGGCATACTTCTTTTGTCTGTCTTGAGCAGCAACTAATCTTGTTCTGATCAGCTTCACGATTTTAGTAGTTTGTTGTACCAGTTCCGGTCCTAAAAGTTGACATTCACCGACTTCGTCCCAGCACAATGAAGTTCTGCATTTCCTGCCGAATAACGCTTCGTAAGGCGGCATGCCAATCCTCGCGTGGTAACTATTATTGTAGGCGAACTCCACCAATGGTAGATAATCATCCCAGCTTCCTTTGAAGTCCATAACGCAAGCTCTCAGCATGTCCTCTAACGTTTGAATCGTTCGTTTGCTCTAGCCATCGGTCTGAAGATGGTATGCCGTACTCATTCGTAATTGCGTTCCCAGACATTCTTGTAATCGCTTCCAAAAATTCGACGTAAACGCAGATCTCTATCGGACACAATCAACACTGGAACACCGTGTCGAGATATAATCTACTTAATGTACAACTTCGCTAACTGGTCCAAGTTGTATTTAATCTTGATCGGTAAGAAATGGGCTGACTTCGTCAATCGATCCACTATAACCACTATTACATCGAAACCTTTCTGAGTCGTTGGAAGACCAACCACGAAATCCATCGTGATATGCTCTCACTTCCATTCTGGAATCTCCAGCGGTTGTAGCAATCCACTGGGTCTCTGGTGTTCTGCCTTAACTTTCTGGCACGTTAAGCATTTCGCAATGCATTCAGCAATGTCCCTCTTCATGTTCGGCCCCCAAAAATGATGCCTGAGATCCTGGTACATCTTCGTACTTCTAGGGTGAATCGAATACCTCGAACTGTGAGCTTCATTTAAAACCTCCTCTTTAACGTTTGGTACTGGTGGTGCCCAGATTCTTCCTTCAAATCATAGCAGACCTTTATTATCGATCTTGAACTTGATTTCCTCGCCATCGATTATTTGTGAAGTTGTGCCTCTTTCACTTTGTCTACCAGAGTAGAACCAGTAGTTACTTGAAACAGCTTCTCATCCGATTCTTTCGGATACTTCACTTCATGTTCCAATCTAGCCATCTCTGCTATCAACTGATTTTGATCAGTTAACATATTTAGCTTCTCCCGACCCTTTCTGCTCAAAGCGTCAGCGACGGCGTTAGCTTTACCCGGATAGTAAAGAATCTCGCAGTCGTAGTCCTTGATCAGTTCCAACCATCTCCTTTGGCGCATGTTTAAATCCTTTTGTGTAAAGATGTACTTCAGACTTTTATGATCCATGTACATCTCACACTTCTCTCCATATAAGTAGTGTCTCCAAATCTTCAGAGCAAACACTACTGCCGCCAATTCTAAATCATGGGTTGGATACCCTTTTTCATAATCCTTCAGCTGACGTGATGCGTAGGCAATCACGTTACCGCTCTGCATCAGCACACAACATAATCCCTTATGTGAGGCGTTGCTGTATACTACGAAATTCCCCGTACTATCCGACAAAGACAACACAGGTGCAGTACTCAACCTCTTCTTCAATTCCTGAAAACTTTCCTTACACTTTTCCGTCCAAACAAACTTAATTATTTTACGAGTCAGATTCGTCAACAGACTTACGATTCTAGAAAAGTCTTGGATAAATCTTCGGTAATAACCTGCTAATCCCAAGAAACTCCTTACTTCAGACGGTGTCTTCAACTGATCCTAATTCATCACGGCTTAAACCTTCGATGGATCTACTGAAATCCCATCCTTGTCAATCACGTGGCCAAGAAATTGCACACGTTCTAACCAGAATTCGTATTTCGAGAACTTTACGTAAAGCTTCTCTCGTCTCAGCGATTTTAAGGTCAGCCTTAAGTGTTCAGTGTGTTCCTCCTTGATCTTGGAATAAACCAGGATGTCATCTATGAACACCACTACGAACTTATCTAGGAATGGCTTAAATACCCTGCTCATTAAATCCATAAATATAGCTGGGGCATTCGTTAGACCAAATGACATCACTAAGAACTCGTAATGTCCATACCGAGTTATAAAAGTCGTCTTCGGTATATCTTCCCTTCTCACCTTCAACTGATGATATCCACTTCTCAAATCGATTTTTGAGAAGTATCTAGCACCCTTCAGTTGATCGAACAAGTCATCGATCCTAGGTAAAGGATACCTATTTTTGATCGTAACTTTGTTCAACTCCCTATAGTCAATTCAAAGCCGCATCAATCCATCCTTCTTCTTCACAAATAAAACTGGTGCTCCCCACAGTGAAACGCTCGGCTGAATATACTTCTTGTCCAGTAATTCTTGCAGTTGAACCATCAATTCCTTCATCTCGACTGGAGCCATTCTGTATGAAGCTTTTGAAATCAGAGCAGTTCCCGGCGCTAAGTCGATTACGAATTCTATTTCCCTATCTGGCGGAAGTCCTGGTAAGTCGTTTAGAAATACATCCACAAACTCCCTAACCACTGATATCTCCTCTATCTTCGGGCTTTTCTTGCGAGTATCTATTATGTAGGCTAGATATCCTACACAGCCTTGCATCAAAAGTTTCTTGGCTTGCATAACCATCAGACAACTTATTTGTCTTGGCGATTTGCTTCCATAGAACACTAACTTCGACGGAGTCGTAAGGTTTACCGACTTCTTCTGACAATCGATTATCGCCCCATGGTTGAACAACCAATCTATACCTAAAATCACATCGAATTCCCCAAGTTTTATCGGAATCAAATCTACCCTCAATTCCTGACCATTAATGTCTAATCTACAGTTCTTGTAAACAAACCTAACAGGAATAACCTCCTTATTCTCAATCTCTATGTTCAAGGGATAAACTAATTCCTCTTTAGGCAAGTCTAGGGTCTTAGCAAACTCATCAGATATGAATGAACAAGTAGCACCCGAATTAAATAATACATATATATTTATACTATTGACCGAAATAATACCTGACACCACATCTTTTGACTACACAACATCCTGCACCGTCATGTTGAATGTACGGACAGTAGGTCGAATGGCCTGCAGTGGTCCAGCGATAGTCACAGTGTTACCGCTGACATTTCCTCCATTCCCTGTTGACCCTGCCGCTGGTTTTTACGGGCAGTTACAAGCCATGTGATCCTTGGATCCACATGCGTAACAAGCTCCCTTCTTCGGGTTTGGGCAATTCGGCGCAATGTGGCCTTCCTGACCACAGTTGAAGCACACCCGTCTTCCCTTCACGCACACCCCAGTGTGATTCTTCCCGCATGTCACACATGCTTCGATCTTCTTCTTCTGCTGGTTCCCCTGTTGACTTCCAGCAGAGGCGTTATTGTTCCACTTCCTTTTTTGGTTGATAGCCCCACTACCATTGTGACACCCCCAAATTCGGGTACTTCAATTTCCACGGGACTTGGTGTTCACTGTACAAATATCATCTATCTATCTATCCATAAAAATGCAAACCATGAAATAAATAAAAATAATCCTCCCTTTATGGGTTTACAACATCTGAAAATAAATACATCAATCCCAGGTAATACTAACCTTAAACATCTGTGCGGAACATAAACAATTAAATAGTCTTACACAACTTTAACAAAGAGCTGAAACATAAACATATAAAATAAACAACAAGTCTTCATCACTTGTTGACCTTGCCCTTGCCTTTGCTAGTAGAAGGCTCGTTGGACCTTTCGTTCTTAACTGCAATGTTATTATACGCAAGTGTGAGCACGATTGCCCACAAGTATAATAATATGACAACAATATAATAACATGCGAGTGAATCAAAGACATCTGAATAAAAAAACTCAACTTTTGACTCGAGGATAAATAACAGGAATCAAAATAACATCTGAGGGTCATAAGACCTTGAACTATGTCCTAGGTTGTAAAGTGTTTATACTTTAAACCTTTAACAGTCATAAGACTATGAACTCTACCTCTCGTACTTAGGGGGATCAGCCCTTAGTACCATACTGTGCACAATATCTCAACGCTAAAGCGTAAATAATCCCCTTTTACAGGGTTGTTCATCTCAGTTTTGACATCAGAGTCCGCACCAAAGGAAGTTTGGTTTGGATGAGCTCAATAAGTATTTTAGAATTTAGAACGTTCATCAACTATGGACTAGTCGAATCAATAAGGGTTCACTAGTCCTATAAGGTTCAACAATAACATCGATATTCAACTTGAATAATAAATCTCAAGAGTATACAATCGAATAAGTATTGTATAACTGAATCATGCTTTTAAAAGAGTTACAATATGTAATATGAATTTCGAACTGGAACAATTAAGAACACGAGCTTACTCGATATAGAAACACAAGTCTAAGACTTAATAAATGAATAAATTAGAATTTAGGGAACTTGCTAAATCAATAAGTTAGGGATAGGATACTTGCCTCTTGCACAAGCTACAAATATAATTACAATTCACTTCCTCAACGTCCTACACATTACATTATGTATACGACATCGATTAGTTTTCATAACTACCATGTTTAACTGTTGAACTATTCACTTAAGTTCGACTTACAACTTGGTTTATAATATTACTCAATGGCTAACCACGTAACATGAATGTAAACTCACAACATGCATATCACACATGTATAGCCCTTTAAACAATCATAATCAAGTTTTACAATTACGATATTCAAGTTCGCACTTAGTTTGTTAACTTGAACCTTCACATTATCTTATACATGTCAATAACTTAATTTATTAATCATGAACTTCAAATCATATAATATTCATGTATGTAACTTAAAACAACATCTTTTATTATCGAGAACACTACACTTGTGTGTGTGCATGTCCGAAGCCCTCCGATTGCCTCCGAATACGCATCAGTCACAAATATGGCCATTTTTATCCATTTTAAACATTTCAAATTGAAAAACTTAAAGAATGAAAGTTATAGGTCTACTCGTTATCTTTCCGAATCATCTTGAATCGCCTTAATCGTAGTTCGTATGAAAAAGTTATACTTATTTTACTAAAGGAGGTCAAAATAGTCTCAAAAACCAAAAAGAAGGCTCCCGGACAGCCCTTATACCCGCTGGGGCGGGTCCTAATGCCCATGAACACCCGCTGGGGTGGGTCCCCCTGCTGGTGCACTCCCTGGTTCGCGATGAACACACAGAGTAGCCCAAATAAATCCAAATTAAACTAACGTAATGAATTATAAGGCTACCCATAATGTAAAAATTCCACAGAAACATTATATAACATTTCTAGCATGATCTTAGCATTTTAAATCACGTATTTACACAATTCAAGGCATCTATTTTCACTGTTTTTAATATTTTGTAAAGTTTTGAAGGAAAACAAGAAATTCAACGTTACGGATTCGTTATAACACCGAATCCGTTCGTTTAACTTTCATTTTGTTCGTTTAAACGTACATAATTACATGCAAGTATCAATTTAAGTTAAATAAACGTATAAGGCGTGTAAATTTTGTACGTAAGGGCCATATGGGCCATATGTACAATTTTTACACTCTGTAACTTTTGAAAACCCAATTATCAACAAAATTCCATGGTGTGATCACTGAAAGTTATGCATATATGACATATAATATGTTATAAACACATATTAACACAAATGTAGCCATATAATGAACAAATATCAATTTTTTTCCATTCACAGAGAATTTTTAAAGCTCGTAAATGGAAAAACTCTGTAAAATTTTGAAAACCCAATTAAGGCCTAATTACATGAATTCGATTATTTTAATTCATTCATACCAAATACAAAACATGTTATAATCATACAATAACACATATATGATTACATCTTAAGTATTCGTCACCAAAATCATATACAGAGAGTTTGGAGTTGGGTTTGAAAAATAAACTAACGTAATAAAACTTGAGATGAAGGATTATACCCTTGTTAACTCTGTTTGATGATGATATGAACTTTAATTCTTCAATCTATTCTCCAAATCAATTCTTCTCTCAATTTTCTCTCTTAATCTCTAAGTTCTCTGACGTTTGTAATATATAAAATATAAAACTGGTGTATAGGATATATGTATAGAGTAATACGTATAATATGTATAGTGGACGAGTAATGGGTGAGTGGCGTCAGTTAATCCGTAATGGGTTAACTGGTGCAACTCCCCTTAGGGCCTTGTTTGTTTGTCCCTTGTAATCTCCTTTCCCATTAATTTAATTAAAGCTTTATAATATAGTTTTAATGTCACACCCAATTAAATAAAATAATGTTATTTAAATCACTTAAATAAAATAGCATAAATTCATATTAAATCACATAGTCACATAATTAAAATTCTCATTCATTAATTATGCCAAATTATTAAATCTCTAATTAATTATTTAAATTAATTAGAATAACATTATGCTTATTAATTAATATATTAATCAAATAAGCTCAATTAAATACATACTTTGAATATAAAAATTCACCACATTAATTTAACTAACGTGACACATATAATTAAATTAATCTACCATAATTTCATCAATTAATTATTTAAATCAATAATTAAATCATAAAAAAATATTTATTTAATTCAATAAATATTCAATTTAAATTACAAAAATCTTGTTCGTCACATCTTTCCCCACTTAAAAGGATTCTGTCCCCAGAATCACGGTTCAATTAAAAATTTGTCCCGTTACATTCTCCCCCCCTTACAAAGATTCTGCCCCCAGAATCACATATACAAAAAATTAAGTAAATAAATCTGGGTAATTCTTCATCATATGCTCTTCTAGTTCCACGTAGCTTCTTCAGCATTGTGGTTCCTCCAAATTACCTTAACAGAAGGTATAACTTTGTTTCTGAGGACTTGCTCTTTTCTGTCAACAATTTGAACAGGAATTTCTTCATAGGATAAGTCTTTTTCAAAATGTAGGGGTTCATATTCAATCACATGCTTGTAATCGGGTTTGTAGGGTCGTAGAAATGAAACGTGGAAAACGTTGTGGACATTCTCGAGCGCCGGAGGTAAGGCTACCTCATACGCAACTTCTCCAATCCTTCGCAGTACTTCAAAGGGTCCAATGAACCTCGGGCTCAATTTCCCCTTCTTACCGAATCTGATCTTTCCCTTCCAGGGAGAGACTTTCAAGAACACATAGCTACCCGATTCAAACTCAACGTTCTTACGGTGTGGATCGGCGTATTTCTTCTGCCTATCCTGAGCGGCTACCAGTCTTGTCCGGATCACTTTGACTATCTCTGCTGTTTGTTGTACCAACTCTGGACCTAGCAATTGTCTCTCGCCAACTTCATCCCAGTATAGCGGAGTTCTGCATTTTCTTCCGTACAACGCTTCGTACGGCGGCATGCCAATACTAGCGTGGTAACTGTTGTTGTAACCGAATTCCACAAGCGGTAGGTGATCATCCCAATTTCCTTTAAAATCCATGATGCATGCTCTCAATATATCTTCCAATGTCTGAATCGTTCTTTCACTCTACCCGTCTGTCTGAGGGTGATAAGCCGTACTCATTCTCAACTGTGTCCCCATGCATTCCTGTAGTCGCTTCCAGAAGTTTGATGTGAAGCGCGGATCTCTGTCGGAAACAATTGACACCGAAACTCCGTGCCTCGAAACAATCTCTTTCACATATAACCTTGCCAACTGATCTAAGTTGAATCTGATTTTGATCGTAAAAAAGTGTGCTGATTTCGTCAGTCGGTCAACGATAACCCATACTGCGTCGTAGCCTTTCTGAGTCGTCGGAAGGCCAACCACGAAATCCATCGTAATGTGTTCCCATTTCCATTCTGGGATTTCCAGGGGTTGTAGCAAACCACTCGGTCTCTGATGTTCTGCTTTCACTTTCTGACAGGTTAGACACTTTGCAACACACTCAGCAACATCTCGTTTCAAATTCGGCCACCAGAAGTGCTGTCGAAGATCCTGGTACATCTTGGTACTACCGGGGTGAATCGAATACCATGAGCTATGAGCCTCGCTCAAAATGTCATCCTTAATCTCTGGCACTGACGGTACCCAAACTCTGTTCTCAAATCCCAGTAGTCCCTCACTGTCTATCTTGAATCTCGGTTCGGTTCCTTCAGATATCTTTTTCTTAACCTTTTCACATTCTTCGTCCTGAAGTTGAGCTTCCTTAATTTTATCCAATAGGGTTGTACCAGTTTGCATCTGAAATAACTTCTCGTCAATCTCCATCGGATACTTCACTTCCAATTCCAGCTTTTCCATTGCTGAAATTAGCTCCTCCTGAGCAGTCAACATCATCAATTTCTCCCGACCCTTTCTGCTTAAGGCGTCGGCAACCACATTAGCCTTACCCGGATGGTATAAGATTTCACAGTCATAGTCCTTAATTAACTCCAGCCACCTTCTCTGGCGCATATTCAAGTCCTTCTGTGTAAAAATATATTTCAGACTCTTGTGATCTGTATATATTTCACACTTCTCCCCATAGAGATAGTGTCTCCAAATTTTCAAAGCAAATACCACTGCAGCTAACTCCAAGTCATGGGTCGGATACCCTTTCTCATAGTCTTTCAATTGTCATGACGCATACGCAATGACCTTGTCGTTTTGCATAAGCACACAGCCAAGTCCTTTATGCGACGCATCACTATAAACCATAAAATTTCCTGTGTCATCCGGAAGGGATAACACAGGTGCTGAACTCAACCTCCTCTTAAGCTCTTGGAAACTTTCCTCACACTTCTCCGTCCAAACGAATTTCATCGATTTTCTAGTCAAATTCGTCAGCGGAGTTGCGATCTTGGAAAAGTCCTGAATGAATCTTCTATAATAACCCGCCAATCCAAGAAAACTCCTCACTTCCGATGGTGTTTTTGGCTGATCCCAGTTCATCACAGCTTCTACTTTAGAGGGATCTACCGAAATTCCGTCCTTGTCGATCACATGTCCAAGAAATTGCACTATTTCAATCCAGAATTCACATTTCAAAAATTTGGCGTACAACTTCTCTCTTCTCAACGCCTCTAATGTTAACTTCAGATGTTCTACATGTTCTTCCTTGGTCTTTGAGTATACCAAAATATCGTCGATAAAGACCACCACGAATTTGTCCAAAAATGGCTTGAACACTCCATTCATTAAGCCCATGAATGCTGCAGGAGCATTCGTTAGACCAAATGACATTACCAGAAATTCGTAGTGACCATATCGAGTCCTAAATGCTGTCTTTGGAACATCCTCTGGCCTCACCTTCAGCTAATGATAGCCACTCTTCAAGTCTATCTTTGAAAAGTACCTTGCGCCCTTCAATTGGTCAAACAGATCGTCGATCCTCGGTAATGGATATCTATTCTTAATTGTGACCTTATTCAATTCTCTGTAGTCGATGCAAAGCCGCATCGTCCCGTCCTTCTTCTTCACAAACAACACCGGCGCTCCCTACGGCGATACGCTCGGTTGGATGTACTTCTTGTCCAGTAACTCTTGAAGTTGTACCATCAACTCTTTTATCTCTACCAGAGCCATCCGGTACGGTGCCTTCGATATTGGGGTCGTTCCTGGCGCCAAATCGATCACAAACTCAACATCTCTGTCTGGTGGAAGTCCTGGCAGATCATCCAGAAATACGTCAATGAAGTCCCTCACGACTGGTATATCTTCCACTTTCGGGTTTTCTTTACGACTATCGACTATGTAGGCTAAATATCCTACACAGCCTTGTCTTAACAACTTCCTGGCCTGCATCATCGTCAGACAACTCGCTTGTCTAGGCGATTTACTGCCATAAAACACAACCTTTTACGGGGTCATAAGGTTGATACACTTCCTCTGGCAATCAATTATAGCCCCATAATTGACTAGCCAATCCATTCCCAGAATAACATCGAATTCCCCAAGTCTAATCGGGATAAGATCTACGTTCATAATGTTACCCTTAATATCTACTCTACAGTTCTTGTGTACATACTTAACAGGGATCACTTCTCTATTCGCAATCTCTATGTTCATGGGGTATTCTAACTCGTCCATAGGAAGTTCTAAGTTCTTAGCAAAGTCATCGGATATAAATGAACAAGTAGCACCCAAATCAAATAGTACATAAGCATTAACTTTATTGATCGGAATGATACCTGACACCACATCGCGAGACTGTACAGCATCCTGCACGGTCATGTTGAAGGTCCTGGCGGTTGGTCGATTGGTTGCGGTTGGTCCCGTGATAGTTAGAGCACTTTCACCGCTGTTTCCCCTGTTCCCTCCTGATCTTGCCCCTCCAGATCCCTTCTTGGGACAGTCCCTTGCCAGATGGTCCTTTGAGCCGCAAGTGAAACAAGAGACCTTCTTTGGGTTTGGACAGTTCGGTGCTATGTGGCCTTCCTGACCACAATTGTAGCATACTCGTTTTCCCTTCATACAGACCCCTAGGTGAGCTTTCCCGCAGGTCGGACAAGCTTCGATCCTCTTCTTCTGACCTCCTTGCTGATTCCCAGTTGATGAGTTATCATTCCACCTCCTCTTCTGATTATTACTCCCTCCCATGTTGCTACCACTAGCCTTGTTAACTCCTTCACCCTCACTCTTTTTCTTCTTTTGGTCTTGATTGTACTTTGTAACAGCGTCACTCCCGCCTTCAGCGAGAATGGCCTTCTCCAACACCCCAGCAAAAGTGTTCAATTGGAACATTGACACTTTGCTATACAACCAGGGCTTCGGGCCCTGCTCAAACCTCCTTGCCTTCCTCTGATCGATGTGCACTTGATATGTGGCAAACCTAGCCAATTCATTGAATTTTGCCGCATATTCCGATACGGACATATTCCCCTGTTTCAGCTCCAGGAACTGGACCTCCATTTGATTCTGCGAACTGGTCGAAAAGTACATCTCGAAGAACATCTCTTTAAACCTCTCCCAGGTAATCACACCTTCACCTCCCCGGACCTTATTCGCTTGCCACCAATAGCTGGCCTCGGATTTTAGCATGAACATTGCATAGGCGGTTTTCTGGTCTTCTCTGACTCTGGCGACGTCGAAAACTTTTTCCATCTCCATAACCCAGGTTTGAGCTTCTATCGGGTTCATGGTGCCTTTAAACTCTGGCGGTCCCACCACCTTGAAGTCCTTGAACGTTGTGTTTGGTGGAGCTTGAGGTTGGTTGTTAAGCGCTCCAGCAAGTAAGTTCGCCAACTGCTGAACGGGGTTAGCATTGGCGTCGTTGTTGTTGTTAGTTGACCCTTCCTGGGCCGGTCGACGGTTTGGTCTTCTCCTTGGCGGCATATTTCTGTTAAGATATACGTTTATTAGAACTTTATTCAATCTTTTAAATATTTAAGGCTTAACTTAAACATTTAGACACAATCAGTCAACACATTATCTCAAATAAACTCTGATATATTACTAAATCAAAAGTTTTAACATAATACGATAGCATCACTGCTATTTACATCAACTATCCCGAGATAAAGAATCTACAGGATTTAAAACATAAAATATTCCTCTGTTTATAAACACATTGGAATTTACATTATTAACTACCAGCTAGGTTTCACAAAATCAAATGTTCCTATCACTGCCCATTAAGGCGACGAACAGCTTTGCCACGCTCTGCTTCCATAATCCGAGACATCGTCCTGCGATCTAGCATGTATGACGGTAGTCCTTCGAACTAAATTGAGTACCTCATAACCCGATCCTGGGCCTCATTAATTGCATATTGAAGCGTAGAGTACGTCTCCTCAAGCTTGGCCTTCTTCGCCCGACAATTATCTTCTACGAGATCTGCTCGTCGTGATTCCCTTACCCAAGCCTCCTCTGCTATGGCCAGCCTTGCTGATTTCTCTTTCAGTTCATTCTTCAATTCCTCTATTTCCTCTGACTTCTGCTTAGTTTGGCCTTTCTCGTGAACCAAATTCCACTCTACATTTTCCAAATGTGTGTGAAGAGCCTCAACCTCTCCATCCCTCAGCTCGATGGTAGACTGCTGAGTAACCGACCGCTCCCTCAGCTCCTGAACAGTATCACGTAACTCTATGTTACGGTCATACAGCTCATCATACATCTCAGCACTGATAGAGCTCGGTGGAAACTCTTCAGGGTCTTCCTCCTCCTCTTCGACTGCCTCAGCCTGAACCTCAATCTCCTCAGGGTCTTCCTCAGAGTCCTCCTCTGAATTAGACACCGACACATACTGCTGACCAACGACTGTGATCAAGGGTGATAGCTCTTGTCGGACTAACTGCTCCCAAACTACGTGGATATCTCGGGGCTCCTCCTCTCTAGCCTCTAGGGGTACAAGGTCCCTGGACTGACTAGGTTCTCCAGCATCTGTCATCCTGATAAATAAAATTTTAAGTTTTAGTAATTACGTGATGCTAATCGATACTCGAATATATAAGTATAAGCACATAGCACATAAGGTAAGTTATTATCTTTCTTATAACTCGATAAGAGTTATCATTACTATGTTCTCGATCTCTAAAAAGGCTACTATCCTAAGGTTTTCCCCCAACCTAAGGTTCATAACCTATAGCTTTGATACCAACCTGTGACACCCCCAAATCCAGATACTTCAATTTCCACGGGACTTGGTGTTCACTGTACAAATATCATCTATCTATCTATCCATAAAAATGCAAACCATGAAATAAATAAAAATAATCCTCCTTTTATAGGTTTACAACATCTGAAAATAAATACATCAATCCCAAGTAATACTAACCTTAAACATCTGTGCGGAACATAAACAATTAAATAGTCTTACACAACTTTAACATAGAGCTGAAACATAAACATATAAAATAAACAACAAGTCTTCATCACTTGTTGACCTTGCCCTTGCCTTTGCTAGTAGAAGGCTCGTTGGACCTTTCGTTCTTAACTGCAATGTTATTATACGCAAGTGTGAGCACGATTGCCCACAAGTATAATAATATGACAACAATATAATAACATGCGAGTGAATCAAAGACATCTGAATAAAAAAACTCAACTTTTGACTCGAGGATAAATAACAGGAATCAAAATAACATCTGAGGGTCATAAGACCTTGAACTATGTCCTAGGTTGTAAAGTGTTTATACTTTAAACCTTTAACAGTCATAAGACTATGAACTCTACCTCTCGTACTTAGGGGGATCAGCCCTTAGTACCATACTGTGCACAATATCTCAACGCTAAAGCGTAAATAATCCCCTTTTACAGGGTTGTTCATCTCAGTTTTGACATCAGAGTCCGCACCAAAGGAAGTTTGGTTTGGATGAGCTCAATAAGTATTTTAGAATTTAGAACGTTCATCAACTATGGACTAGTCGAATCAATAAGGGTTCACTAGTCCTATAAGGTTCAACAATAACATCGATATTCAACTTGAATAATAAATCTCAAGAGTATACAATCGAATAAGTATTGTATAACTGAATCATGCTTTTAAAAGAGTTACAATATGTAATATGAATTTCGAACTGGAACAATTAAGAACACGAGCTTACTCGATATAGAAACACAAGTCTAAGACTTAATAAATGAATAAATTAGAATTTAGGGAACTTGCTAAATCAATAAGTTAGGGATAGGATACTTGCCTCTTGCACAAGCTACAAATATAATTACAATTCACTTCCTCAACGTCCTACACATTACATTATGTATACGACATCGATTAGTTTTCATAACTACCATGTTTAACTGTTGAACTATTCACTTAAGTTCGACTTACAACTTGGTTTATAATATTACTCAATGGCTAACCACGTAACATGAATGTAAACTCACAACATGCATATCACACATGTATAGCCCTTTAAACAATCATAATCAAGTTTTACAATTACGATATTCAAGTTCGCACTTAGTTTGTTAACTTGAACCTTCACATTATCTTATACATGTCAATAACTTAATTTATTAATCATGAACTTCAAATCATATAATATTCATGTATGTAACTTAAAACAACATCTTTTATTATCGAGAACACTACACTTGTGTGTGTGCATGTCCGAAGCCCTCCGATTGCCTCCGAATACGCATCAGTCACAAATATGGCCATTTTTATCCATTTTAAACATTTCAAATTGAAAAACTTAAAGAATGAAAGTTATAGGTCTACTCGTTATCTTTCCGAATCATCTTGAATCGCCTTAATCGTAGTTCGTATGAAAAAGTTATACTTATTTTACTAAAGGAGGTCAAAATAGTCTCAAAAACCAAAAAGAAGGCTCCCGGACAGCCCTTATACCCGCTGGGGCGGGTCCTAATGCCCATGAACACCCGCTGGGGTGGGTCCCCCTGCTGGTGCACTCCCTGGTTCGCGATGAACACACAGAGTAGCCCAAATAAATCCAAATTAAACTAACGTAATGAATTATAAGGCTACCCATAATGTAAAAATTCCACAGAAACATTATATAACATTTCTAGCATGATCTTAGCATTTTAAATCACGTATTTACACAATTCAAGGCATCTATTTTCACTGTTTTTAATATTTTGTAAAGTTTTGAAGGAAAACAAGAAATTCAACGTTACGGATTCGTTATAACACCGAATCCGTTCGTTTAACTTTCATTTTGTTCGTTTAAACGTACATAATTACATGCAAGTATCAATTTAAGTTAAATAAACGTATAAGGCGTGTAAATTTTGTACGTAAGGGCCATATGGGCCATATGTACAATTTTTACACTCTGTAACTTTTGAAAACCCAATTATCAACAAAATTCCATGGTGTGATCACTGAAAGTTATGCATATATGGCATATAATATGTTATAAACACATATTAACACAAATGTAGCCATATAATGAACAAATATCAATTTTTTTCCATTCACAGAGAATTTTTAAAGCTCGTAAATGGAAAAACTCTGTAAAATTTTGAAAACCCAATTAAGGCCTAATTACATGAATTCGATTATTTTAATTCATTCATACCAAATACAAAACATGTTATAATCATACAATAACACATATATGATTACATCTTAAGTATTCGTCACCAAAATCATATACAGAGAGTTTGGAGTTGGGTTTGAAAAATAAACTAACGTAATAAAACTTGAGATGAAGGATTATACCCTTGTTAACTCTGTTTGATGATGATATGAACTTTAATTCTTCAATCTATTCTCCAAATCAATTCTTCTCTCAATTTTCTCTCTTAATCTCTAAGTTCTCTGACGTTTGTAATATATAAAATATAAAACTGGTGTATAGGATATATGTATAGAGTAATACGTATAATATGTATAGTGGACGAGTAATGGGTGAGTGGCGTCAGTTAATCCGTAATGGGTTAACTGGTGCAACTCCCCTTAGGGCCTTGTTTGTTTGTCCCTTGTAATCTCCTTTCCCATTAATTTAATTAAAGCTTTATAATATAGTTTTAATGTCACACCCAATTAAATAAAATAATGTTATTTAAATCACTTAAATAAAATAGCATAAATTCATATTAAATCACATAGTCACATAATTAAAATTCTCATTCATTAATTATGCCAAATTATTAAATCTCTAATTAATTATTTAAATTAATTAGAATAACATTATGCTTATTAATTAATATATTAATCAAATAAGCTCAATTAAATACATACTTTGAATATAAAAATTCACCACATTAATTTAACTAACGTGACACATATAATTAAATTAATCTACCATAATTTCATCAATTAATTATTTAAATCAATAATTAAATCATAAAAAAATATTTATTTAATTCAATAAATATTCAATTTAAATTACAAAAATCTTGTTCGTCACATCTTTCCCCACTTAAAAGGATTCTGTCCCCAGAATCACGGTTCAATTAAAAATTTGTCCCGTTACATTCTCCCCCCCTTACAAAGATTCTGCCCCCAGAATCACATATACAAAAAATTAAGTAAATAAATCTGGGTAATTCTTCATCATATGCTCTTCTAGTTCCACGTAGCTTCTTCAGCATTGTGGTTCCTCCAAATTACCTTAACAGAAGGTATAACTTTGTTTCTGAGGACTTGCTCTTTTCTGTCAACAATTTGAACAGGAATTTCTTCATAGGATAAGTCTTTTTCAAAATGTAGGGGTTCATATTCAATCACATGCTTGTAATCGGGTTTGTAGGGTCGTAGAAATGAAACGTGGAAAACGTTGTGGACATTCTCGAGCGCCGGAGGTAAGGCTACCTCATACGCAACTTCTCCAATCCTTCGCAGTACTTCAAAGGGTCCAATGAACCTCGGGCTCAATTTCCCCTTCTTACCGAATCTGATCTTTCCCTTCCAGGGAGAGACTTTCAAGAACACATAGCTACCCGATTCAAACTCAACGTTCTTACGGTGTGGATCGGCGTATTTCTTCTGCCTATCCTGAGCGGCTACCAGTCTTGTCCGGATCACTTTGACTATCTCTGCTGTTTGTTGTACCAACTCTGGACCTAGCAATTGTCTCTCGCCAACTTCATCCCAGTATAGCGGAGTTCTGCATTTTCTTCCGTACAACGCTTCGTACGGCGGCATGCCAATACTAGCGTGGTAACTGTTGTTGTAACCGAATTCCACAAGCGGTAGGTGATCATCCCAATTTCCTTTAAAATCCATGATGCATGCTCTCAATATATCTTCCAATGTCTGAATCGTTCTTTCACTCTACCCGTCTGTCTGAGGGTGATAAGCCGTACTCATTCTCAACTGTGTCCCCATGCATTCCTGTAGTCGCTTCCAGAAGTTTGATGTGAAGCGCGGATCTCTGTCGGAAACAATTGACACCGAAACTCCGTGCCTCGAAACAATCTCTTTCACATATAACCTTGCCAACTGATCTAAGTTGAATCTGATTTTGATCGTAAAAAAGTGTGCTGATTTCGTCAGTCGGTCAACGATAACCCATACTGCGTCGTAGCCTTTCTGAGTCGTCGGAAGGCCAACCACGAAATCCATCGTAATGTGTTCCCATTTCCATTCTGGGATTTCCAGGGGTTGTAGCAAACCACTCGGTCTCTGATGTTCTGCTTTCACTTTCTGACAGGTTAGACACTTTGCAACACACTCAGCAACATCTCGTTTCAAATTCGGCCACCAGAAGTGCTGTCGAAGATCCTGGTACATCTTGGTACTACCGGGGTGAATCGAATACCATGAGCTATGAGCCTCGCTCAAAATGTCATCCTTAATCTCTGGCACTGACGGTACCCAAACTCTGTTCTCAAATCCCAGTAGTCCCTCACTGTCTATCTTGAATCTCGGTTCGGTTCCTTCAGATATCTTTTTCTTAACCTTTTCACATTCTTCGTCCTGAAGTTGAGCTTCCTTAATTTTATCCAATAGGGTTGTACCAGTTTGCATCTGAAATAACTTCTCGTCAATCTCCATCGGATACTTCACTTCCAATTCCAGCTTTTCCATTGCTGAAATTAGCTCCTCCTGAGCAGTCAACATCATCAATTTCTCCCGACCCTTTCTGCTTAAGGCGTCGGCAACCACATTAGCCTTACCCGGATGGTATAAGATTTCACAGTCATAGTCCTTAATTAACTCCAGCCACATTCTCTGGCGCATATTCAAGTCCTTCTGTGTAAAAATATATTTCAGACTCTTGTGATCTGTATATATTTCACACTTCTCCCCATAGAGATAGTGTCTCCAAATTTTCAAAGCAAATACCACTGCAGCTAACTCCAAGTCATGGGTCGGATACCCTTTCTCATAGTCTTTCAATTGTCATGACGCATACGCAATGACCTTGTCGTTTTGCATAAGCACACAGCCAAGTCCTTTATGCGACGCATCACTATAAACCATAAAATTTCCTGTGTCATCCGGAAGGGATAACACAGGTGCTGAACTCAACCTCCTCTTAAGCTCTTGGAAACTTTCCTCACACTTCTCCGTCCAAACGAATTTCATCGATTTTCTAGTCAAATTCGTCAGCGGAGTTGCGATCTTGGAAAAGTCCTGAATGAATCTTCTATAATAACCCGCCAATCCAAGAAAACTCCTCACTTCCGATGGTGTTTTTGGCTGATCCCAGTTCATCACAGCTTCTACTTTAGAGGGATCTACCGAAATTCCGTCCTTGTCGATCACATGTCCAAGAAATTGCACTATTTCAATCCAGAATTCACATTTCAAAAATTTGGCGTACAACTTCTCTCTTCTCAATGCCTCTAATGTTAACTTCAGATGTTCTACATGTTCTTCCTTGGTCTTTGAGTATACCAAAATATCGTCGATAAAGACCACCACGAATTTGTCCAAAAATGGCTTGAACACTCCATTCATTAAGCCCATGAATGCTGCAGGAGCATTCGTTAGACCAAATGACATTACCAGAAATTCGTAGTGACCATATCGAGTCCTAAATGCTGTCTTTGGAACATCCTCTGGCCTCACCTTCAGCTAATGATAGCCACTCTTCAAGTCTATCTTTGAAAAGTACCTTGCGCCCTTCAATTGGTCAAACAGATCGTCGATCCTCGGTAATGGATATCTATTCTTAATTGTGACCTTATTCAATTCTCTGTAGTCGATGCAAAGCCGCATCGTCCCGTCCTTCTTCTTCACAAACAACACCGGCGCTCCCTACGGCGATACGCTCGGTTGGATGTACTTCTTGTCCAGTAACTCTTGAAGTTGTACCATCAACTCTTTTATCTCTACCAGAGCCATCCGGTACGGTGCCTTCGATATTGGGGTCGTTCCTGGCGCCAAATCGATCACAAACTCAACATCTCTGTCTGGTGGAAGTCCTGGCAGATCATCCAGAAATACGTCAATGAAGTCCCTCACGACTGGTATATCTTCCACTTTCGGGTTTTCTTTACGACTATCGACTATGTAGGCTAAATATCCTACACAGCCTTGTCTTAACAACTTCCTGGCCTGCATCATCGTCAGACAACTCGCTTGTCTAGGCGATTTACTGCCATAAAACACAACCTTTTACGGGGTCATAAGGTTGATACACTTCCTCTGGCAATCAATTATAGCCCCATAATTGACTAGCCAATCCATTCCCAGAATAACATCGAATTCCCCAAGTCTAATCGGGATAAGATCTACGTTCATAATGTTACCCTTAATATCTACTCTACAGTTCTTGTGTACATACTTAACAGGGATCACTTCTCTATTCGCAATCTCTATGTTCATGGGGTATTCTAACTCGTCCATAGGAAGTTCTAAGTTCTTAGCAAAGTCATCGGATATAAATGAACAAGTAGCACCCAAATCAAATAGTACATAAGCATTAACTTTATTGATCGGAATGATACCTGACACCACATCGCGAGACTGTACAGCATCCTGCACGGTCATGTTGAAGGTCCTGGCGGTTGGTCGATTGGTTGCGGTTGGTCCCGTGATAGTTAGAGCACTTTCACCGCTGTTTCCCCTGTTCCCTCCTGATCTTGCCCCTCCAGATCCCTTCTTGGGACAGTCCCTTGCCAGATGGTCCTTTGAGCCGCAAGTGAAACAAGAGACCTTCTTTGGGTTTGGACAGTTCGGTGCTATGTGGCCTTCCTGACCACAATTGTAGCATACTCGTTTTCCCTTCATACAGACCCCTAGGTGAGCTTTCCCGCAGGTCGGACAAGCTTCGATCCTCTTCTTCTGACCTCCTTGCTGATTCCCAGTTGATGAGTTATCATTCCACCTCCTCTTCTGATTATTACTCCCTCCCATGTTGCTACCACTAGCCTTGTTAACTCCTTCACCCTCACTCTTTTTCTTCTTTTGGTCTTGATTGTACTTTGTAACAGCGTCACTCCCGCCTTCAGCGAGAATGGCCTTCTCCAACACCCCAGCAAAAGTGTTCAATTGGAACATTGACACTTTGCTATACAACCAGGGCTTCGGGCCCTGCTCAAACCTCCTTGCCTTCCTCTGATCGATGTGCACTTGATATGTGGCAAACCTAGCCAATTCATTGAATTTTGCCGCATATTCCGATACGGACATATTCCCCTGTTTCAGCTCCAGGAACTGGACCTCCATTTGATTCTGCGAACTGGTCGAAAAGTACATCTCGAAGAACATCTCTTTAAACCTCTCCCAGGTAATCACACCTTCACCTCCCCGGACCTTATTCGCTTGCCACCAATAGCTGGCCTCGGATTTTAGCATGAACATTGCATAGGCGGTTTTCTGGTCTTCTCTGACTCTGGCGACGTCGAAAACTTTTTCCATCTCCATAACCCAGGTTTGAGCTTCTATCGGGTTCATGGTGCCTTTAAACTCTGGCGGTCCCACCACCTTGAAGTCCTTGAACGTTGTGTTTGGTGGAGCTTGAGGTTGGTTGTTAAGCGCTCCAGCAAGTAAGTTCGCCAACTGCTGAACGGGGTTAGCATTGGCGTCGTTGTTGTTGTTAGTTGACCCTTCCTGGGCCGGTCGACGGTTTGGTCTTCTCCTTGGCGGCATATTTCTGTTAAGATATACGTTTATTAGAACTTTATTCAATCTTTTAAATATTTAAGGCTTAACTTAAACATTTAGACACAATCAGTCAACACATTATCTCAAATAAACTCTGATATATTACTAAATCAAAAGTTTTAACATAATACGATAGCATCACTGCTATTTACATCAACTATCCCGAGATAAAGAATCTACAGGATTTAAAACATAAAATATTCCTCTGTTTATAAACACATTGGAATTTACATTATTAACTACCAGCTAGGTTTCACAAAATCAAATGTTCCTATCACTGCCCATTAAGGCGACGAACAGCTTTGCCACGCTCTGCTTCCATAATCCGAGACATCGTCCTGCGATCTAGCATGTATGACGGTAGTCCTTCGAACTAAATTGAGTACCTCATAACCCGATCCTGGGCCTCATTAATTGCATATTGAAGCGTAGAGTACGTCTCCTCAAGCTTGGCCTTCTTCGCCCGACAATTATCTTCTGCGAGATCTGCTCGTCGTGATTCCCTTACCCAAGCCTCCTCTGCTATGGCCAGCCTTGCTGATTTCTCTTTCAGTTCATTCTTCAATTCCTCTATTTCCTCTGACTTCTGCTTAGTTTGGCCTTTCTCGTGAACCAAATTCCACTCTACATTTTCCAAATGTGTGTGAAGAGCCTCAACCTCTCCATCCCTCAGCTCGATGGTAGACTGCTGAGTAACCGACCGCTCCCTCAGCTCCTGAACAGTATCACGTAACTCTATGTTACGGTCATACAGCTCATCATACATCTCAGCACTGATAGAGCTCGGTGGAAACTCTTCAGGGTCTTCCTCCTCCTCTTCGACTGCCTCAGCCTGAACCTCAATCTCCTCAGGGTCTTCCTCAGAGTCCTCCTCTGAATTAGACACCGACACATACTGCTGACCAACGACTGTGATCAAGGGTGATAGCTCTCGTCGGACTAACTGCTCCCAAACTACGTGGATATCTCGGGGCTCCTCCTCTCTAGCCTCTAGGGGTACAAGGTCCCTGGACTGACTAGGTTCTCCAGCATCTGTCATCCTGATAAATAAAATTTTAAGTTTTAGTAATTACGTGATGCTAATCGATACTCGAATATATAAGTATAAGCACATAGCACATAAGGTAAGTTATTATCTTTCTTATAACTCGATAAGAGTTATCATTACTATGTTCTCGATCTCTAAAAAGGCTACTATCCTAAGGTTTTCCCCCAACCTAAGGTTCATAACCTATAGCTTTGATACCAACCTGTGACACCCCCAAATCCAGATACTTCAATTTCCACGGGACTTGGTGTTCACTGTACAAATATCATCTATCTATCTATCCATAAAAATGCAAACCATGAAATAAATAAAAATAATCCTCCTTTTATAGGTTTACAACATCTGAAAATAAATACATCAATCCCAAGTAATACTAACCTTAAACATCTGTGCGGAACATAAACAATTAAATAGTCTTACACAACTTTAACATAGAGCTGAAACATAAACATATAAAATAAACAACAAGTCTTCATCACTTGTTGACCTTGCCCTTGCCTTTGCTAGTAGAAGGCTCGTTGGACCTTTCGTTCTTAACTGCAATGTTATTATACGCAAGTGTGAGCACGATTGCCCACAAGTATAATAATATGACAACAATATAATAACATGCGAGTGAATCAAAGACATCTGAATAAAAAAACTCAACTTTTGACTCGAGGATAAATAACAGGAATCAAAATAACATCTGAGGGTCATAAGACCTTGAACTATGTCCTAGGTTGTAAAGTGTTTATACTTTAAACCTTTAACAGTCATAAGACTATGAACTCTACCTCTCGTACTTAGGGGGATCAGCCCTTAGTACCATACTGTGCACAATATCTCAACGCTAAAGCGTAAATAATCCCCTTTTACAGGGTTGTTCATCTCAGTTTTGACATCAGAGTCCGCACCAAAGGAAGTTTGGTTTGGATGAGCTCAATAAGTATTTTAGAATTTAGAACGTTCATCAACTATGGACTAGTCGAATCAATAAGGGTTCACTAGTCCTATAAGGTTCAACAATAACATCGATATTCAACTTGAATAATAAATCTCAAGAGTATACAATCGAATAAGTATTGTATAACTGAATCATGCTTTTAAAAGAGTTACAATATGTAATATGAATTTCGAACTGGAACAATTAAGAACACGAGCTTACTCGATATAGAAACACAAGTCTAAGACTTAATAAATGAATAAATTAGAATTTAGGGAACTTGCTAAATCAATAAGTTAGGGATAGGATACTTGCCTCTTGCACAAGCTACAAATATAATTACAATTCACTTCCTCAACGTCCTACACATTACATTATGTATACGACATCGATTAGTTTTCATAACTACCATGTTTAACTGTTGAACTATTCACTTAAGTTCGACTTACAACTTGGTTTATAATATTACTCAATGGCTAACCACGTAACATGAATGTAAACTCACAACATGCATATCACACATGTATAGCCCTTTAAACAATCATAATCAAGTTTTACAATTACGATATTCAAGTTCGCACTTAGTTTGTTAACTTGAACCTTCACATTATCTTATACATGTCAATAACTTAATTTATTAATCATGAACTTCAAATCATATAATATTCATGTATGTAACTTAAAACAACATCTTTTATTATCGAGAACACTACACTTGTGTGTGTGCATGTCCGAAGCCCTCCGATTGCCTCCGAATACGCATCAGTCACAAAGATGGCCATTTTTATCCATTTTAAACATTTCAAATTGAAAAACTTAAAGAATGAAAGTTATAGGTCTACTCGTTATCTTTCCGAATCATCTTAAATCGCCTTAATCGGAGTTCGTATGAAAAAGTTATACTTATTTTACTAAAGGAGGTCAAAATAGTCTCGAAAACCAAAAAGAAGGCTCCCGGACAGCCCTTATTCCTGCTGGGGCGGGTCCTAATGCCCATGAACACCCGCTGGGGTGGGTCCCCCTGCTGGTGCACTCCCTGGTTCGCGATGAACACACAGAGTAGCCCAAATAAATCCAAATTAAACTAACGTAATGAATTATAAGGCTACCCATAATGTAAAAATTCCACAGAAACATTATATAACATTTCTAGCATGATCTTAGCTTTTTAAATCACGTATTTACACAATTCAAGGCATCTATTTTCACTGTTTTCAATATTTTGTAAAGTTTTGAAGGAAAACAAGAAATTCAACGTTACGGATTCGTTATAACACCGAATCCGTTCGTTTAACTTCCATTTTGTTCGTTTAAACGTACATAATTACATGCAAGTATCAATTTAAGTTAAATAAACGTATAAGGCGTGTAAATTTTGTACGTAAGGGCCATATGGGCCATATGTACAATTTTTACACTCTGTAACTTTTGAAAACCCAATTATCAACAAAATTCCATGGTGTGATCACTGAAAGTTATGCATATATGGCATATAATATGTTATAAACACATATTAACACAAATATAGCCATATAATGAACAAATATCAATTTTTTTCCATTCACAGAGAATTTTTAAAGCTCGTAAATGGAAAAACTCTGTAAAATTTTGAAAACCCAATTAAGGCCTAATTACATGAATTCGATTATTTTAATTCATTCATACCAAATACAAAATATGTTATAATCATACAATAACACATATATGATTACATCTTAAGTATTAGTCACCAAAATCATATACAGAGAGTTTGGAGTTAGGTTTGAAAAATAAACTAACGTAATAAAACTTGAGATGAAGGATTATACCCTTGTTAACTCTGTTTGATGATGATATGAACTTTAATTCTTCAATCTCTTCTCCAAATCAATTCTTCTTTCAATTTTCTCTCTTAATCTCTCTAAGTTCTCTGACGTTTGTAATATATAAAATATAAAACTGGTGTATAGGATATATGTATAGAGTAATACGTATAATATGTATAGTGGACGAGTAATGGGTGAGTAGCGTCAGTTAATCCGTAATGGGTTAACTGGTGCAACTCCCCTTAGGGCCTTGTTTGTTTGCCCCTTATAATCTCCTTTCCCATTAATTTAATTAAAGCTTTATAATATAGTTTTAATGTCACACCCAATTAAATAAAATAATGTTATTTAAATCACTTAAATAAAATAGCATAAATTCATATTAAATCACATAGTCACATAATTAAAATTCTCATTCATTAATTATGCCAAATTATTAAATCTCTAATTAATTATTTAAATTAATTAGAATAACATTATGCTTATGAATTAATATATTAATCAAATAAGCTCAATTAAATACATACTTTGAATATAAAAATTCACCACATTAATTTAACTAACGTGACACATATAATTAAATTAATCTACCATAATTTCATCAATTAATTATTTAAATCATAAAAAAATATTTATTTAATTCAATAAATATTCAATTTAAATTACAAAAATCTTGTTCGTCACAACCATCAGCCTTGTTCTCCGTCTCATTCATCTGCTTCTTGTCCTGATTGAACTTGGTCACCGCGTCGCTTCCTCCCTCAGCGAGTATGGCCTTTTCCAGTACAGCTGCAAATGTATTCAGCTGGAACATGGAAACCTTGCTGTAGAGCTAGGGCTTCAGTCTCCACTCAAAACTCCTCGCCTTCCTAGCGTCAGTGCTGACCTGGTATGTAGTAAACCTGGCCAGCTCGTTGAATTTCGCGGCGTACTCCGACACCGTCATCCCTCCCTGCTTAAGCTCTAGAAACTGGACCTCCATCTGGTCCTGCGAGCTAACGGGGAAGTACATTTTAAAAAACATCTCTTTGAAACTATCCCACGCTATCACTCCTTCCCCCTCTTTGGTCTTGTTGGCTTGCCACCAGAAACTAGCATCCGACTTCAACATGAAAGTTGCAAATGCCGTCTTTTGGTCTTCGCTAACCCTAGCCACGTCGAAGACGTTCTCCATTTCTATAAGCCACGTCTGGGCATCTATCGGGTTCACCGATCCTTGGAATTCAGGCGGTCTTACTACCTTAAACTCTTTAAAAGTCGTACCATGCACTTGCGACTAATTCGTAAGTGCTCCCGTCAGCAAGTTCACTAACTGTTGAACCGAGTTGGAATTCGGTCCATCGTTATTGTTGTTATTGTTATTCGTCGAACCCTCAGAGTTTTGACATGTAGGTTTTCTTCTAGGAGGCATTTTTCTATTAAGAAATATTCTTATTAGATCCTTTACTCAATTCTTGAATATTCAAGTTCAACTTAAACATTTAAATAATTCCATTCATATATGAACAAATAGCACGTCAATAAACTTCTTTATTCATTCATTCGTAGTTTTAAAACATATAATAGATAGCATCTCTGCTATTTACATCATCTTTCCTGAACTGAAAAAGTTGCAGGATTACATCATTAACTTATTCCATTATTATCTCAAATTCTGGGATTTACATTTATTTATTAACATAAAGAAACACATAATGAAAGACTCTACTATTTAGGCATATTAAGACGTCGCACAGCCTCTCTGCGTTCTTCCTCCATCACCAGGAATGCTGTCCTACGATCCACCACTTACCATGGTAAACCTTGGAACTGAGCTGGGTAATAGAAGACACGATCTTGGGCCCTCTCTATAGCCGTATGGAATGCGTATTCCGTCTCCCTCAGCTTGGCCTTCTTTGCCTAAGCCTCGTCTTCAGCTTGATCGGCTCGTTGGGTAGCCCTCAAGTTTGATTCCTCCGCTCTGGCACGCTTCGCTGACTCCTCCTGGATGTCGTTCTTCAGCTTCGCTATCTTGGTCAGTGCAACATCTCTATCACTCTCCGTGTGGATTAAATCCCACTTTGCGTTTCCTAGCTCACTATCCAACTCCTCGATAGTTTCATCCCGCTGCTGTATGGTAGTCCAACTCTCGTCCACCAGTTCCTGAAGTTCCATGTTACGGTCGTAGATTGCCTCGTACATCTCAGCACTAGTAGATTGAGGTGAAAATTCCTCCTCAGGGTCCTCCTCCTCCTCTTCCTCATCTTCTGACTCATCCTCGTCCTCATTATCTTGGTCAGATATCGGCTCATGCTCCTGACCAGCTATGGTGATAAAAGGAGATGGCTCTCTCTGAACCAACTGCTCCCAGACAACATGGATATCTCGAGGCTCCTCGTCCCTCGGCATATGAGGTAACTCCTCTCTAGCCTGACTAGACTCTCCAACGTTCGTCATCCTGATAAGAAAATTTTAAAGTTGATTATTAAGTGATATCGGTAGACACTCTCCGAATACTAGAACGTAAACACATAGTACACAAGATAATTTATTATCTTTACCTATCACTACTATCTTTTTGATTTTCCTGTAAGGCTACTACCTAAGGCTTTTCCCCCACCTAAGGTTTATAACCTATAGCTCTGATACCAACCTGTGACACCCCCAAATCCGGGTACTTTGTTTCCACACGATTTGGTGTTCACTATCTAAATAAAATATACATCTACCCAATAATAAGGAATGCAAAATAAATTACAACCTCATCATTTAATAAAATCTTCCTTATGAAAAAGGATTACATCCTTAGCCCAAAATTATCCCAGGTTTGCTAACCTTAACATAACAAATAAGTGCGGAATAAAATATCATAAACGAAATCTTATTACAATCAAAATCAAAGATAACAAGTCTTCACTTATTCATCTTGCCTTTCCCTTTACTTGTTGACGGTACGTACGTTAACGTTCTTGGATTTAATTGCAAGGGATTATTAAATATGCAAGAGTGAGCAAACAAAAGCTCACTTGGACTACCACAATAATATGACATAACTGAATAACTTCTAAAGGTTTGAATAACTTTACTTTCATCAACAAATAAGAATTGAATAATAATTCTTTCATCAATATTTAGAATTTTGAATATTTAAATCACCTGAGGGTCATAAGACCTTGAACTATATCCTAGGTTTAAACATTTATATTTAAAATATTTAACAGTAATTTAGACTATGGACTCTCAATTCGTACTTAGGGGGATCAACCCTTCGTACCATGTATTGTGCACAAACATTCAACGCTTTCGCGTAGTAACCTCCCCTAATAAATAGGGTTGTTCATCTCATTATTTGATACAAGTCAGCACCAAAGAAAGTTTAGTTTGGATAGCTAAAAGGAAATTTAGAGTTTCAACTATCATCAACTAAGGAGTAGTTGAATCGACTCACAATAATTTAAGAGTTCGATAATATGAACCTTATGAATCAGATATAAGCCATGACAATAGACTTTATAATAACTAGGCATGCTTTAGAAATAACTTAAAGCATTTAAAAGATTAAATTGATCTTGCTTGAACAAATAAGTCAAGATCGCATTACTTCAATAGTAACTTCAATACTTATTCATTATGAATATTAGAATACAACATAACTTGTACAATAATCAACAAGTTAAGAATCGGAAATAAACTTGCATAATATAAAGAGTAAGGGTTAGAGCACTTGCACAATATAAATAACAAGTTTTTAGGGATAGGAAATTTGCACAAACGTAAAAGAAAGGTTTAGAAAACTTGCCTTAAGCGCAAACAACACTTACAATATACAATCACTTTCACAATTACCCTACATAGTACATTATGTTCATAATACCAATTAGTTCTTAACTATGACATTTAACCGTTGAACTTCTTACTCAAATTCAACTTAGTAACATGGTTTACAACTTACGTCGTTAATTATACACATACGTGAGTCTAACTCACAATCATGCACATCATACACGTATAGCACTTTAAACTATTATATCGTACTCTATGATAATAATTTTCAAGTACACATATAATATAGCAATATGAGACTTCAAATTATGTTAAACATATTAAAATTATGTTATCTCATTGTCTAATACACTTAACATGTTATCACATTAAGTTAGCTAACACGTATCGCACAAAAACTTCACGGAACACAAACTAAAAATCCCGGACAACCTCTACCCCCGTTGGGGCGGGGTTCCCTAGGCTTAATATCCCGCTGGGGCGGGTCCCCCCTCTGGTGGCTCCCCCAGTTCGAGATCGTGCATAGAAATAAGCCAATTTGGCTTATTTCTTCGCACCAAAGTCCGATTTTAATCATCATAATGTATATAAAACTTTATGAAAACAAAATTTTAAAGTTCTAAAATGATTTTAACATTCATAAACACTACAACACATAATCAAAACACAGTTTTCATAATATTTGAAGAAAACAACATTCTCAAGTGTTCTTGACGAAATTTTTTACTGTGAGTTCGTTTTTGAACCAAATCATGTAATTCCAACTATATTAACTTTAGTTCTTAACATATTATCATAATCCATGATCAATTTAAACAACAATTAACAATCACACACCAATTTTGATAATTTAAAAGACTATTTTCAAAATAAGTTCACAGTAAATTACTATGGACATGATTTCTTCATATTCATCGTATGTACGTGAATTGAATCACTTAGACAACTATAAGAATCATATATAAGCATATATATATATATATATATATATATATATATATATACATCACATATATACATCATAATAAAGTAATTTTCATAAAAAGATTATTACAGAGAAGTTCGTTTTAAAAAATATGAAAGACATAAAACACAATATAGAAAATTAAAACTTAGAGATTATACCCTTTTATTGTGAGGAAGAAGAAGATGATGTTTGTTGGCTTTAGCAAGGACTCCTCTTCCTTCTTCTTTTTCTTCTCTCTTCTCTCTGAGTATTTTCTCTAACTTTTTCTCTGTTCTTTCTTTCTTTGTTTTGTTCTAACTTTCTAACGTAACTATTTTGTATAACATGTATAATTGATATACATATATTATACATATAATACATATAATTATATAGAATATGTAACTGCTATCTATTTAATACATATACTAATTACCAATTAATATATAGGTTACACAAATTTGAATTTAAAAAGCCCTAAGGCTTGTTTGGCAAAAACAACTTTATTTTTAAAACAGATTATTATTAGCTAAGGCCTTGTTTGGCAAAACGAGATTAAAACAAGTGCAAGGGCCTCATTTGCCAAAATGGATTTAAAAACAATTTTAAGGGCCTTGTTTGGGTAAAACTAATTTAAAATCATTTTTATTCTTTTAATAAATCCTTTAACCCATAGTTTAAATGCTAAACTTTATTTAATTAAATTTCAACCTTCTAATTTAATTAAATAAAAGCTAACATCAATTATCCATATAAAAATTACCACATAACAACTATAATTACTCGCTAAATATAATTTCATGCAATGATTATCACATAAAATACATCGAATTCAATTAACTTAGTTAAATTAGAATTATACCATAAAATCATCACATAATAATTAAATAAAATACTAAATATTCATTTAATTAATATATTACACTTTATTAAATTACTCCACAATAATCACATAATTTATTTATTTAACTCGATAATTAAATCAATTAAAATATTTATTTAATTCAATAAATATTAAAATTTAATATATAAAATTCTCATTTGTTATAGGACTGGATAGTAGATAACTCAATCCTGGGCCCTATCAATCGCTGTCTGAAAACTGTAGTCTGTCTCCTCAATCATAGCCTTCTTTGCCCCATCACTGTCTTCAGCAAGATCTGCACGTCGAGAAGCCTTTATCCAAGCGTCCTGTAACGACCCCAAAATTCATATAATACAACTCTCGACATCGGTCGTTAACAATACAACTTTATTCTAACTTTACATCATGATTCGATATTAAAATTACTAAAAATATGGAATAATTAAAACTTTTATATAATCCTTTCTTTATTGCCCTGAATCGCAACCTTTACATTACAAAAATTTGATTCAACTCTATTACATGAATCACTTTCTCAAAGTTACTATACAAAATCTTACATTACAATTTATTATCCATACACATTGGATAACTCCACTTATAATCCAACAACATGTTACATTCAAAACATTAGATACATTTCTCATAAAACATAAGTAATCTTCGTGAATATGGTTCTCTATAATTCACTTAGCACGTATCCTTACCTTGAAATCTTTACTTGCAAAATTTATTATTTGCAAGAGTGAGCGCGACAGCTCAACAAGTTCTAACAGTTTTCATGCATCACATAGTACATAATAACATGCTCAACATACATCTCATAATAATTAAAGTAACATGACATACATGCTTCAATTCACATAGCAAATATAAAGATTGAGTTCTTTACTCAATCAACATTCTTTAATCAATCAATATAGTCATAAATTGACTTTAACATTCATGTTTACAACATATATAATATATCATGCTCTTTGCAAAATAATTTAAAATAGTTCATAATATCATCAAGTTCACATAAAAAATAGGAACCGAAAGATTTGCCTGGCTTGTAGATTACCAAATACCGAAAAATAACTTAATATAATCTGCTTCATGAATCCTACATAACGTATTACCATACGCATCAATTATTAGTCTCATAGCGACGTTTAGTAAACGCTTCAGACGCTTAAGTAACTTCTACTTTACACTTTCTAATTCTCTTCAATTTACTCGTTAGACACACACTGTCAAACCATATATATAATTAACAATATCAGTTAATTATCACATAGCTAATCCTCATCATTAGTTAACCAATCTAGGTTAACTCATTCCTTATTAACTATTAAATTAATAATTGATTATCACATCACATAATCATATAACTTCTCACATAATTAATCAATTAATAATTACATACTCATATTAAATTATAACTAAATAAATTATAATTTAAACATCCACTTTAATTATAACTAATCAAATTACATCTTATGTTAATCAAATTATAATTATCAATCACTCTACATCATGCATAATTAAACAAATTACAACTTCTAATTATTCATGCATTTATTAAACTATAATTAAATAAATTACAATTTAAATTACACATTCATCTTAATTATAATTATCCCAAATTATAATTACATATTAATCAATTAAATTATAATTATCCAATTATAATTTAAGTTAAACATTTACTCGATAAAATAAATCAACTAACCTTCATTATAATTTAACAAGTTATAGATTAAATTAAATCCTTACTCTAATTATAATTATTCAAATTATAAATGCATATCATGTTCACTACATTATAACCAAATAAATTATAACTTAAGTTAAACCTTTACTTAATTAAAATGAATTAACTAATAACAATTTAAGATTTTCACCATTCTTCCTTTTCTATTTTGAAATAGCCAAATACATACTCATAACATCTTATTACAAATCTTGGTTTATGTTAACACATAACCAAATCAATTTAGGTTTTAAAACTGTACAAATACTTTAAGTTTTCTGCCTCTGCTCAGGTACTGGCGCAGCTGTGCCACCTTAAGCTTTGGAACCAACGCAGCTGCGCTGGTGCACGATCTGGAAAACTCAGCTGGCGCAGCTGCGCCGTTTCTGCCTTTGTTACCGGCGCAACTGCGCCGTAACACGGACATAAACAGTGCAGACTGCTTCCTTGCATCACTGTTCTTCCCCAATATACCAACAATTGGCAATTCTAAACTACTCAGATAGTGTAAAGCATGCATGTGTAACCATACACATGTACAACATAATTCAAATCATAAAAATCATATAAGTAATCAAAATCAAAGGTTTTAAAACTAAATTTTGCTATTTTCACAAAAACTCATACTTTTCACAAAATAATTCACCATAAATCCAATTCTCAACCAATTAAATTCATAATTCATGTATTATCTTCGTTATTGAAGCTAGTATCATGAACAACTCCCAATTTGAATTTTAACACATGATAAATCCTCAATTTTCATTCTAAAATTCAACCAAAACACATAAACCCATAAGAACACAAATTCTCCAATAGAAATTTGTTTTTATAATACTTTGATTTCTGAAAAATCGTTTATAGTATACATGTAAGGGATTACAACATCTATCAATTCATTCATCATGTAATTAGCCAAATCATCCATTACAATTCTAATTATTTAAGAAATTCAAGAACACAATAACTAAGAACAAGAGATGGATTACTACCTTAAATCCTTGACTGAGCTTCGTTAGATTGTGAGAATAGCTCTGATAATCCCCCTTTGATTCTCAGAATCACTGACCTGCTCTCAATTTTCTTTGTAAAAGTCACAGAGTGTTTACTCTCTGTATTTCTTTCTCTTCTTGTTGTTCTTCTAAGTAACGTAGTATTATAAAATATAACTGATAGGATATATATTATATATATAATACATAATCTATATATCAATGCTAGGTATTAAATACCCATTAACACCATAATATATATAAGTTGTAACCTTTGGAATTTTAAAAAAAAAACCTTAAGGCTTGCATGGCAAAACACATTCTTTTAAAAACAGGTTTTAATAGTTAAAGTCCCGTTTGACAAAACGGATTTAAAACAATACAAGAGCCTTGTTTGGGAAAATGATTTTAACACTTTTAATACTTTTAACGCATAATCTTAATGCTACATTTTAATTAATTAAATCTTAATATTATAATTTAATTAATTAAAAGTCTAACATCAATTAATCACATAATTATAATTACTCGCTAATTATAATTTCATGTAACACTCATCATATAACTCATCTAATTTAATTATCTCAATTAAATTAGAACTATAACATAAAATCATTACATCAATTAAATAAAATATTTAATTAATTAATATATTACACTTAATTACATTCCTCCACAATAATCACATAATTTATTTATTTAACTCAATAAATTATTTATTTAATCATTATATATTCTCTTCACATCAATTCAAATATTTTACAACATATGACACGTATACACATATTCACACTCAAAACATCTCATAAATAAGAATTTTATTTATTAAATTATCATTTATAAATTCTTAAAAATCCGGGATGTCACACGTCCTCTGCTCTAGCACGCTTTGCTGACTCCTCCCACAGGTCACTCTTCAGTTTCTCTACCTCAGCTGACATCTCTTCCTTTTGGCTCTCTGCCTGAACTACCTTCCACTCCACGTCTCCAAGCGTTCATCAAGATTCTCAATCTTGTCATCCTTTTGCTCTATAGCAGCCTGTCGTATATCTGCCATCTCTTTCAATTATCTAACACTATCCTGTAACTTTATGTTACGGTCATATAGCTCGTCATACATCTCAGCACTGATAGAGTTCGGTGAAAACTTATCAGGATCCTCATCTTCCTTTGTCTCCTCCTCATTCTCCTGGTCAAACACATGCTCATACTCCTAACCCATAACAGTGATCAACGGAGATGGCTCTCTTTGTACCAACTGCTCCCAGACGGTATAAATGTCTCGAGGCTCCTCCTCTCTAGCTACTCGGGGTTCAACCTCCCTAGGCTGACTGGATCCTCCAATGCCAGACATCCTGACAATCAAAATTTTAAGTTTTAGTTACTACGTGATGCTATTCGATACTCACGAGCACAGAAGTTATAACACATAAGCACATAAAGTCTTTTATTATTATCTTTAATGAATTCCTTAATTCATTCCTTAGAACTCGATAAGAGTTCATCACCACTATGTGTCAGAAGACATGGTTGGAATTGATAAAAGATTATGATTACGAGATTTTATACCATCCGGGTAAAGCGAATGTTGTTGCCGACGCCTTAAGCAGAAAGAGTCAGGAGATATTGTCTATGTTAACCGCTCAGGAGGAGCTAATTTCAGCAATGGCGAAATTGGAGTTGGAGGTGAAATATCCTAAAGAGTGACGAAAAATTATTTCAATTGGGAGTCGGCCCAACTTTGGTGGATAAGGTTAAGGAAACACAACTTCAGGATGAGGAATGTGAGAAAATCAGGAAAAGAATATATGAAGGTGATGAAGTGAAATTCAAAGTCGATATGGAAGGGTTATTGAGATTCGAGGGAAGAATTTGGGTTCCGCCAGTACCAGAGGTTAAGGAGGAAATTTTGAGCGAGGCTCATAGCTCAAGGTATTCGATTCACCTGGGGAGTACGAAGATGTACCAGAATCTCCGCCAGCATTTCTGGTGGCCAAATATGAAAAGGAACGTTGCCGATTGTGTGGCTAAGTGTTTGACATGTCAGAAGGTTAAAGCAGAACATCAGAGACCGAGTGGGTTGCTTCAAACGTTAGAGATATCGGAATGGAAATAGGAGCATATTAATCTGGATTTCATAGTAAGTCTTCTGATAACTCATAAAGGTTTTGACGCAGTTTGGGTTATCGTGGATCGACTAACGAAATTAGCTCATTTCCTACCAATCAAGATAAGATTCACCTTAGATTAGTTGACAAAGTTGTATGTGAAGGAGATTATTTTAAGGCACGGTGTCCTAGTGTTTATTGTACCAGATAGAGATTCGCGTTTCACATCAAACTTCTGGAAGCGACTACAGGAATACATGGGAACGCAGTTGCGAATTAGTACAACATATCATCCTCAGACCAATGGGTAGAGTGAAAGGACGATCCAAATATTAGAGGATATGTTAAGAGCTTGTATCATGGATTTAAAAAGGAATTGAGATAATCTTCTACCGTTAGTGGAATTCGCTTACAATAACAGTTGCCACGCAAGTATCGGCATGCCGCCTTACGAAGAGTTATACGATAAAAAAATGCAGAACTCCATTATGCTGGGATGAAGTTGGCGAACGTCAATTGCTAAGACCAGAAATGGTACAACAGGCTGCTGAAATTGCCAAGGTGATAAGGACAAGACTGATAGTTGGTTAGGACAGGCAGAAGAAATATGTCGATCAACACCGCAAGAATCGAGTACTTGAATCTGGTAGCTTCATTTTCTTGAAAGTATCTCCCTGGAAGGGAAAAATTCGATTTGATAAGAAGGGGAAACTGAGCCCGAGGTTCATCGGACCCTTTGAAGTGTTACGGAGAATCGGTGAAGTCGCGTATGAGGTAGCCTTACCTCCGGCGTTAGGATATATACATAATGTTTTTCATGTTTCGGTGTTAGGACCGTATAAGCCCGATTACAAGCATGTTATAGAATATGAACCCCTGCAATTTGAGAAAGAATTATCTTACGAAGAGTCGACAGGAAAGAGCAAGTACTCAGAAATAAAGTAATATCTTCTGTTAAGGTAATCTGGAGGAACCACAACGCTGAAGAAGCTATGTGGGAACTCGAAGATCTGATGATGAAAAATTTCCCTCATTTATTTGCATAATCTGGGTGTAGCGATTATAGGGACAAAATCTTTGTAAGGGGGGGGGGGGAAGAATGTAACGGGACGAATTAATTAAATAGTAATTCTAGGGACAGAATCCTTTTAAGGAGGGAAGGATGTGACGAACGAGATTTTTGTAATTTTTTTTAAATATTTATTGAGTTAAATAAATATTTTGTTGATTTATTTATTGAGTTAAAAATATATTTGATGAAATTGTTGTGGATTAATTTGAGTAAGTGGTATACATTAATTAAATTAATGTGGAATAATTTATAGTTCGAGGTTCTAATTTAATTGGGATAATTAAATTAAATAAGTTGTTTAATAATTATAATGTTGTTTTAATTAATTTAATAATTAATTAGAGATTTATTGATTTGTTATAATTAATAAATAAAAATTTTAATTATGTGATAACTTGATTTAATGAGTAATATTGGCTTTAATTTAATTGAATTTAAATAATGTAATTTGATTAATTAAAGTGTGACAAATAAACTATATGATAAGTGAATTAATAAAAATAAATTAAAAAGGAGCTTTAAGTAACTAGCCAAACATGGCCTTGGGAACATGGGTTTAGTTAAGGCCATAATGCGCTTAACTGATACCCATGTATATCAGTTATTATATACGCATCAGTCTTATGTTTTCACGTACTTTATTTCCTAAGGCCAAAGCTAGAAAACTCAGAGAAAAAATGAGAGTGAAAACTTGAGAGAAATTGAGATTTAAGATGAAGATTGAAGAATCAAGAAGAGTTTCTATCATCTTGCTTATCTAAACAAGAAATTAAGGGTAATTTATTAATCTCAAGCTTTAAATTATGTTCTTGAGATTTCTCCATAAAAATTGATTTTAGTTCTCTGTAAATGGATTTTGATGGCTAATTTGTTAAGAAATTGATTATAGATGTTTATTAGTATGAATAATCTATTTTTATATGATTTGTATGTGATTTAGAGTAATCAAATCGATGAAATTATGTTAAAAAAATGGAGCTTTGAGTTTACAGAAAAAATTATATGAATATGGCTTATATGTATGAAAATTGATGTTTAAATCGTATGTTAATATGTAAATTGATCATAATTTTTGTTAATATGTTAAAAAACGGAAAGAACAAAATTTATATGGACTGATTTGGTTGTGAAACAGATTCATAATTTTCAATTTCGTTAATTTTTTTAAAAGTTTGAGTTTTAAGCAAGAGCATGACATTTATGAGTTCATATTTAGTTGTTTAAGTTGTTAAAATCATGCTCTGTTTGTTGTAATATGTTTATGTAAAGTTTAGAACTTATGGGTAGGATTAATTTGTTGTTTGAGCGAAGTTTTTGGACCTATTTTGGCTCTGTTCTGTGTTCTTCACGAACTGCAGGAACTGAAACTGCTACGTAGCGCTGCAGCGCCTCTTAGCAAGCTATTCGGCACGCTTAATGATTGTAGTATGCATACAAGCTATTAGGAATATACATGAGATTGTTATTCCTATTTATATAAGATTTGATTATTAACTTAATTAATGAATATGCAAATATGTCTGCATTGATGAAAGCTGTAAAGTCCTTAATAGATGATAGACATATGTACAAGGACTTAGACTGAAAAGATCAAATATGTTAGGTTGATCCTATATGAACAAACAGCTTTGTGAAGTTCTTCAAAAGATTATACTGTACAAGGACTATAAATAGAAAGATCAAGCTTGTTAGGTTCTTGATCTTATAAAATGTAATAGATAGGCCAGTCTGATCGTCAAGTACTACACCAGCAATCGCGGTCTGCCAAGAGAGTCAAGGCAGAATCGTGGTGTATCGAGGAAGACTTTCTCGGAGCCGTAGTCTGTCAAGGAAGCCAAGTTCAGAATCTTGGAGACAGCCTGTCGAAGTGCCTGCTAAGCGCTTGCCGAGCCAAGTCAAGAATAGTATGCTTCACTCGAAGACGTGGAGTCTGCAGATCATAACCAAGGTAGAAATTGTAGTTGGGCAGATCAGTCAAGTGACTGCAGTTGTTAAGGCAGAAATCGTAGTCTATCATATGATCTACTCTCACAGTCGCAGACTACACTCGGAGTCGTAGTGTCTGCAAAACCAAAGCCAGATAGAAGTCTGCAGAACAAAAGCCAAAACATAGTCAGTCTAATGCTCACAACGCCAAGAAAGAAAACAGTAGAGCATTCCTGAAGTATACACAAAGACCTCACTCTAGTAGTAGTCAAGGTTCAGAAAGCAGTCTACCTGAAAAGGATCAAAAAGCACTCCCTGAATGGCCTGCAAGCAAACAGAAGATCGAAGCACCAACTCTATTAGCGAGGTTAATTGAGAAGTGAAGAGCCATTCAGAAGAAGTCTTCTATAAGCATCCACTAGAAGACAATGAATGAAGTGACTGTCAAAAGGAAGACAACGATTGCAGTGTCTGTCAAACCAACATAAGACAACGATCGTAGTGATGACTATGATCGTGGTGTTTGTCAAACGAGCAACAGAAACTGATGAAGCACATACAGAGACATTAGCCAACCTATAGAGAACAGACGAAAAGGATTTTCTATGCTCAGCCTCACCATGAAGAGTGAACGGGAGATCACAGAGCAGAAAGTTGAGAGAGCTGAGCATAACTAATCAGAAGAGTCTTGCAAACTAGAAGGGCCAAAGTAGTCAGTCAAGTTATCAGTTCCTAATGCGAGTCAAGGCAAGCAGAATCGTAGAAGCACTGCAAGAGTGAAGAGTAAGAGGTTCAACTTTGTCAGACCATAGAACACTCTTAGAATCGTAGTGTTGTCAAAGCTAGTCAACTTGAAACATCCACAGACAAACTACGATCAAGCACATGAACGTCTGCATCAGAATCGTGGAGTTCGGTCGTCTACTTATTGAGTCTCAGCAATGTCTCAATATAAATACTGACAATTGAATGTTGCGGATTGGGAGCATCGATGCAGTAAGTCAACTCCTTTGGTCTGGATCGAAGAAATAGAAAGGAGAAATAAAGGTGACTACCAACCTGACTTGTGAAAGTGACATCTCAGAGGTGTTAAGTGAAACAGCAGATTGCAGTGTCAGGAAAGTTAAAAAGGTGTTGTTAAGTTAAATTAGCAGTCTGTACTAAATAACTCAGAATCTTTGAAGCATTTCAAATAGCTTCCAATGGCTATATTCAAACAGAAAGCTAATGGAGGAGTATATAACAGCTGAAGCTTCAAAGGTGAAGAGTTGTTGACTCTATATGAGAGTTCTACAAAGCTTAACAGAAAATGTCTTAGTGGCAGTGAGACTACCATAGTAGGACTGAAGCACGTATGATGAAGAGCTTTAAACTGCTAAAAGCTTCACTCAACACAAAGGAGAATGCTAACCATAATGGCATTTGAGCTGAGAGCCGAGAAGGCCAAGAAGACAAGAATTAGAGTGGCAGACAAGAAAGCAGATCTCCAGAGCTACTTTACGATTCACCATGAACAACCCGAGCTGAAGAGAAGTAGTTGCAGAGCGAAATCTGCACACAAGTCAATTAGTGTTCAAGGGATGCTAAGTACCAGAAGAAGTCTACCTGAAGTGTAAAGACTTAGCAGATCCTCAATGGTGATAGTGTGCTATGCTGAAATTAGATGAAGTCAATCATGAACAACAAAGATCAGCTGCACCATGGAGAAGTGATAGACTGCTAAGTACTCAAGAATGTCGAGCTTCATGTACATCTTAGTAGTCCATCAGTGGTGATCCAGTCTCGATGCAGAATACCAGAACACCACACTATGATTCTAAGTATTAGAAGATGAACAAGCTTAATGTTATCTTAGCAGCTCAGCACCAACAACAACAAACCAACAACCAGAGCCTGAGGGGTCCTTGTCTTCGTTACTAAATTAAATTCAAGTCTGCTGGGCTTGCTGAGTACCGGAGGGTATAAGAGATTCTAAGTCTGCTGGGCTTAGTCTACAGTTTCAAGTCTGCTGGGCTTGAAGAGCTCTTAGTGAACTAGAGTTCCAAGGCTGCTGGCCTTGAAGGAATCTTAGTGATTCGAGAGTTACCTTTTCTTTAGTGGAATCTCTGCTTGTTAAAGTAAAAGAGTGGAGTAGGAGCTTGAGTCTTTGAACCACTTAAAATCTATTGTGTCATTTACTTTATGTCATTTATATTATGCACTATAACTGCTATAACTGCTATGACCACTTACACTTAAACTAACATTAGAACTATGTTTATTAAGATATCTTTGAAGGGGATCTTTAACTTATTCCGCTATGCATAAACTGATTCTTATGTTTTTCATCTGCTAATTACTTAGCAATACAAAAGAAATGGAAAAAGCTTTTAAGACTAAAAAGGATCTATTTAACCCCCCCTTCTAGATCTATTGTGTGCCCTCTAGGAACTAACAATTGGTATCAGAGCAGGTTCTCATGCTATATCCAAAAGCTAACGCTTTGAGTTTGGTCCTAGGAACAAATAAAGTTCTAAACTTAGTTTTAGTAGTAAGTCACTTCTGAATGAAGATGAGCTCACACGTTGACAATTGTATATATAGGTAAATGTGCATATATACCTGAAGCTGTCCAGATTGGTCCCTGTCCTTATATGCTATTACAATCAGACCAATCGTTGCCCATAGCCAATCAGCAGTCTACAACCCACTGATGGGAAGTCAAGAAGCATCAAGAGTTAAAAGCCTGATGTTCACTGTTCTGAAAGATGAAATGCCTATACATGCAATGAGACGCTTATCTAGAGAAGATAGGAGAATTCTTCAAATATGTATTTGGCTAAATCCAAGTATCTGATCCTTGAGGTTCGAGGGCGTCAAAGAATTTAGGTTGCCAAGACTTTCCTCGGATCATCACTCTAAGGCTTTCTTAGATTTATCAAAGGCCATATGGAGCAACAAGCTGTCTGTACTAAATGCAAAAATATGCACATTAATGCCTAATGTCATTGTGCAAATAAGCAGGAAAAATATTTGTCAAGAAACTGACAGTGTCAAGGTATGTTCCTCATATATATACACGTGCATCATATTGCATTACCTTATGTGCTATAATAGTGTTCTATCAAAAGATCATTTTCTTCTTAAAAAGGGAAAGAGAGAAAGTACATTGAGGTTGGAAACTTATTACTAACAAACTTTCTCTCCACCCATGTTTTAGGTTGAACATAAATTTTTGAAAGAAGTCTGATATAAGCTATAAGTATAGTACAATCTAAGAAGTTTAAGTTGCTCTACCTTTGCTGATGGGTTGGTATGTATATAAATTCATACAAGCCAATGTTTTGTGTTTGATAAATTGTAGAGTATGATCAACACTACAGGTGTATCTTGAAGGTTCTTAGAAACTGATCAACTCCACGAACCAATCAAATGTAAATAATTAATGGAGCTGATCCTTACTCTGTAAACATTCAAAATCTGTGAATATGGCAAAGCAAAGGGTGTAACAACTAAAGAAAAAGATTATCATATCAAAATGTTTAATCATACACACACTCACAATCATGCATTATAAATGTCATATCTAAATTTGATATATGTATGAATATGATTGTTGATGCTTATATGATGTAAATCCAAGAAAATGAGGAACTGAGATTTTAAGAAAACTAACCTAGCAGGACCCAAGTAACCATGGGTACCAAGATAGAAATTTGCTTAACTTGCAGGTACTTGGTCTGTAAGACCCCAAATTTTATGAATAAAATTTAATTTTTTTTATATATTATTTTAAAATAGTAAGGTGTTGATTTGATAAATGTGATAAGTTATGGGTGAGATGTGCAAACTTCACAAAGTAAGCAAGTGATTATAAAATATTCGTTGTGTCGGGGAATATTCGTTTGGTCGAGGAATATTCTTTTTTGTCGGAGAATATTTGTACGACGGCGCAGTCATTGGTGGACCCCACAACGGAATGAATGTCGGATATAGAAAGCGACAGAAATAGCCTTTTTATAAAATAATGGCGTAGTTGTTACCGTTAGTACTGTTAAAATACACGATGGTTAAAATACAATAATATGCGGTGTTGCACAGTAGCACACGGTATTGCACAGTATTTTGAATTATTGATTCTTACGTAGGATGGCACTTACTCAATTATTTTTACAGTAATTACTGTTCAATATTTTATATTATTGATTCAATAATTGCATAATATTTTATTGGTTCAATAATTGCTACGTTGATATTTTATATCAATAAGTGCTACTTTGCTATTTTATATTAGTGATTCAATAATTGTCGTTGCACAGTATTTCAAATTATCAAATCAATAATTCATATTATTTGAATAATATTATTAGATAGTATTATTGGCAATGTCTAAGGAAGCTCTGTCTAGAAAAGGGGTTGATTAATTGCGCACCAGTAAGAAGAAATCCTTATCGGAATGCCCTCTCTTTCCTGGGAACGACTTGGTTGTCAATATTGTAGTTCTGTAATATTATTTGTGAATAATTAAATTTTGATATATATGATAAGGAAATATTTATTCAATGTGAATTTTTAACGGAGGAATTTTTAGCATGTGACATTGGTTGAAAATTGGTATTTTATCTTTTTTGATAAAATAATTCATTCAAATATGTTATTATAATATTACATTATAGTAGTATGATGTGATTATATAATAGTATGATTTTTATAATTAGAATGGTAACATTATTATAGTAAATTCATGGTATAAAAGTTAAACGAGGTGGAAGAGTGCAAATTGAATTTGAACTCTTATGATGCAAACAATGATGTCATCGGAGCGATGAGGTAAGCAAGGATGTCATCGGAGCGATGAGGTAAGCAAGGATGTCATAGGATCGATGATGTAAGCGATGATGCCATAAATTATGTCAAAAGACTATTTTACCCTTACTCTGCCGAGCCTATAAATAGAAGCTTATTTCTTCATTATTTCTCACCAATTCACTAAAGCTATAGAGAGAGAAGTATAGAGGGAATAAGAGAGAAAGAAGAAGAGTATTCTGCTATTACACTAGTGCAGTCTCCAAATTTTTAAGGTAAGGGGTATTATTTCTTTCGTATTCATGAAGAGAGTTATTTTCTTTCAATACTCGTAAGGGTTTTTATTCCATTCTTTATTATTCTGTTGGAATAACATGTCTACGTGAACTACCGCATGCATGGTAAAATTCTGTTGTTATTCCATTCTTTATTATTCTGTTGGAATAATCTGTCTACGCGGATTACCGCATGCATGGTGTAATCCTGTTGTTATTCCATTCTTTATTATTCTGTGGGAATAACCTGTCTACGCGGACTACCGCATGCTTGGTGAATAACCCTTCGTATTCAGTTATTATTAAATTATTGAAATAATCTGTCTGAGCGGACTACCGCCTGACGGGTGAAAATCTAATTGCAGTTTCGTATATTGTTTCATTTCAGATTCCTAACTCTAAACTTACTACGGTAAGTATTGTTTCTATAATTCCTGAAATGATCAGAAATTTCTTGAGTTTTGCACTTCATCTAATATCATTTCACTGGAATATTGGTCTGAACTTTCTTGTGAAATTTTTATCTTTTCATGTCGAGTTACTATTCACGAGTTACTATTCATGAGTTACTATTTACGGGGTACTATTCACGATAAAAAAATATATCTTTTCTTCCAAATCATCTTTGATTGGATCCAGGTTTTGATCTTCATTTTTGAACTCTGGATAAATTCTCTAATATTTGTCCTTTATCTCACTGGGTTCGTTATTCTTATTGTTTTTCATCATCCTCAGTCCTAAATGATGATATAAATGAATATCTTTGGCCTGTAGTGCAAAGATGAATGATTGGTTGATGAATATCTTTGGCCTGTAATGCAAAGATGAATGATTACCTGATGAGTATCTTTGGCACGTAGTGCAAAGATGGACAGGTGTTGAGATGAACATGACCAACTGGTGATACAAATGAATATCTTTGGCCCGTAGTGCAAAAGATGAATATTTGATTCGAGATGTATATTGATTGATGTTACAAGAATAAAATGTTAATGATGGACTTTTAAATCAAAGAAGATAGTAGACATCATTATCTACTTAACTCTTCTAATGAATTGTTATTTTCGCTGCGAATATTGATCTAAAACGTGTTGTCTATAATATTTTATCTGATTTATTGAAGGCTAATGATAATTTATTTTTCATTATCTTAGTCATAATATTTTTTACTGGGCTAGTTGAGCTCACCCTTTTCTTCCATTGTTCTCTTCAGGAAATGAGAATATCACGGGTACTAGTCGGGGAATGGAGTGATGGTCCGAGTTAGAGCTGTAGAAGTCCTCACTATTTTTTTACAATAGTGTGATAATAAATGTAATGAGGACTTAGTTTGAATGTTTATATTTTCTACATGTCTGTATTGACACTCACAGTTGTGTGGTTATATTTTGCACGACTGTTTGATATGAAAGATTGTATTTGGATTATGTACCATGTATTTGGAGACTCAGAATGGGTTGAGTATTGAACCTATTTTGGGGGCGTCACAGTTGGTATCAGAGCTTAGGAATATGATCTCTAGCGAAGATCTGGGAATAGAACTAGGAGGGGAGAGAGGAGTAAAACCTTCGCTAATGTGTCATACCTAAGCTTAATTGTTATTTAATTGGTCGGTTAAAACATAGGGTTAATATGTGATATGTTAATTTATTTAATTAACCCTTATTTTGTGGAAGTATTTGAGAATGGCAGCTGAAAATCTAAACAATGGAGTGAATGAGACCGTTGAGACATCTTTAATCACCAACTAGAAGAACGTGCAACATGAAGGCTATATTCCTCCTGTAAACAACTCTACCGAAGAAATGATAAATGACGGGATGTTCAGAAGTTTTTTGCAGTTTATGCAAAACCAAACGAGGGAGACTCGTTTTCATAATATAGGTGGAAATAATAACTCGCGGCTTGTCACTGCCAAGCAGTTTAAAGAGTTGGGACCACCAGAGTTTCAGGGAAAACCAGATCCAATAAAGGTAGAAAATTGGATTAAGCAAATTATCAAGATATTTGATGTCTTGGGATGCACGGAGGAACAGAAGGTTCCATTTGCCACATTTATGTTACGTGGAGAGGCAGATTACTGGTGGAAATCTGTGAAGCGTACCCAGCCTGCCGCACTTGAGATTTCTTGGGGGGCGTTCCAAAAATTATTCAATGACAAGTATTTTCCAGAAAGTATTCGTCACATGAAAGAGGTAGAGTTTATCAGACTGGAACAGAATAACATGACTGTGTCCCAGTACGAGGCTAAGTTTGCGGAGTTATCCCGGTTTGCACCTCATTTGGTGGAGAATGAGGAACGTATGATGCTGATGTTTCTGAGAGGTTTGAAACCAGAAATTCGTCAATACCTTATTTCTCACAAATTTCTCTATATTCGGATGTAGTGAACAGGGCCCAATTATTAGAACGAGATAATGATTATGTTCAGCCAAGGGATAACAACCAAGGTTGTACTGGTGGCAGCAGTCATCGGAACAATGACAACCACCAGGGAGGAAAGTATCATGACAGAAGCGGTAAACACTTCGGTGGTAATCGTGGCCATGATAATAGAAGAAGTGAGTCGGGGGGAGATTTCAAGAAGAGAAGGTACAATAATGAGAACGTGAAAGCATCGACAGCAGCACCAACATCAACTGTTTCTAGGGGAGTAGAATGACCGCCGGTCGTATGCTATAAATGCGGGCAAGAGGGACAAATCAACCCCAACTGCACACAACAATCGAGGTGTGTTATAACTGTGGAAAGGAAGGGCACATAGCTCGAGTGTGTCTGTAACGACCCCAAAATTTATATAATAATATTCTTCTTCTCGATCGTTAACAATACAACTTTAATATCTCATTACATCATTATTCGATATTAAAAATCACTAAAAATGCGGAATATTTAAAACTTTTATAAATTTTCTTTCTATATTGCCTTGAATCGCAACCTTTACATTACATATCTTCGACTCAAATCTATATCATGAATCGTTACAACAAAATGACTATACAAAGTCTTACATAATAAAATAATATCCATCTACATTGGATAACTCTACTTATAATTCAGCGATATATTACATTCAAAACATTAATTACAATTTAAAATTTAACATAACTAATATTCTTGAACATTGATCTCTATAAATCACTTAACACGTATCTTTACCTTGCATCTTTGACCTGTAAAAATGGTTATTTGCAAGAGTGAGCTCGACAGCTCAGCAAGTTCTAACAGTTTTCATGCATCACGTATCACATAATAAACATGCTCAACATAAATCTCATAATAATTAAAGTAACATGGCATACATGCTTTAATTCACATAACAAATATAAAGATTGAGTTCCTTACTCAATTAATATTATTTAACCAAACAGTGTAGTCATAAATTGACTTTGACATTTCATGATTACAACATGTATAACATATCATGCTCGCTTACAACATATATAACATATTATGCAATTTAAAACATTTCATCAAATTCACGTAGACAAGTAGGAACCGAAAGACTTGCCTGGCTCGTGGATTACCAATTACCGAAAAACTGCTTAATATAATCTGCTTCGTGATCCTACATAATGTATCACCATACGCATCAATTATTAGTCACTTAGCAACGCTTATCAAACGTCTAAGTAAATTCTAATATACACTTTCTAATTTACACTTCGTAATTCTCTTCTATTCACTCGTTTGGCACTCGCTGTCAAATCATATGTATAATTATTACATAGCTAATCTTCATCGTTAGTTAACCAATTTAGGTTAACTCATTCCTCATTAACTAATAAGTTAATAATTAATCACCACGTAATTTAATCACTTCACATAATCATATTACATTTCACATAATTAATCAATTATAATTACATCTTACGTCAATCAAATTACACTTCAAGTTAAACATCATTATATTTACTAACATTCATGTTTTATAACTTAGAACAATATCTATTATCGTCGACAGCACTATACTTGCGTATGTGCATGTCCGACGCCCTCCGATTGCCTCCGAATATGCATCAATCACAAAGATGACCATTTTAACCCTTTCTAATGATCTCAAATCAAAAAAGTTAAAAAACAAAAGTTGTAGGTATACTCGTGCTCGTTCCGAATCATCTTGAATCTCCTCAATCGAAGTTCGTATGAAAACGTTATGGCCGTTTTACTACCGGAGGTCTAAACAGTTTCGCATTACAACAACTAAACTATCTCGGACAGCAAGGGTACCCACCGGGGCGGGTCCCCCAAGGAAAAAACACCCGCTGGGGTGGGTCCAAGGGCTGGTGGAGGGGCTGGTTCGGGAACTGGTGGAGAAATAAGCTAATTTGGCTTATTCCTTCACACCGAATTCGATTTTTCCCAACATGATAAACATGAAACTTGATACAAACAATATTTTGAATTCATTAACATGATTATAACACATATAATCCTTATAACACATAATCAAAGCCAAGGTTTCTCATGATTTTTGAAGAAAACACAAAAGTAAATGTTCTTGACGAAAATTGCTATTACGAATTCGTTTTTCGATTAATTCAAGTAATTCCAATTGTATTAACTTCTATTCTTAACATACTAACATAATACATGATCAATTTCAACAATAACGCATAATCAAACACCAATTTGATAGTTTCAAAAGCTCATTTTCAGAAATTAGTTCACATAAAATCACTATGAACCCTGTTCTTCTTGTTTATCAGAATTTCATGAATTAAATTGTTAAAACAACCATATAACTCATATATAATCATGTTATATCACATATTACATATAACTTCATGCTTTTATCAATTCCTTTGATAATTTAAGAACTATTTTCAAGATAACTTCATGATAAAACACTATGAACATGATTTCTTCATGCTCATCATATCTTTGTGAATTAAAACACTTATACAACTATAAAATCATATGTAAACATATATATACACATATATATATATATATATGTATACATCCCATACATATATCAAAATCAAGAGCTTTCACACCAAGACTTTACAAGAGAACTCTAAAACCATGAAAACATAGAAGAACATAGTTTAAAACTTGTTTTTACAACAATTAATTTCTGAAAATCTTTCATGGTATACAATTACATATGAATACCACATATACATATAAGATTCATGATTATACAAGTTCATGAAAACCTAATTTGACAAAAACTAAATACAAAATATCTTAATTGAGTATAAGAGTTAGTATGATACCTTTCTAGGTTAAATTAAGAGAGAGATGGAGATGATGAAAGCTTTTCTCTTGTTTTCTCAAGGTTTCCCTTCTTCTTCTTTGTATTATCTCTTCTCTTCTCTATATTATCTTCTTTGTTTAACCTTTTATTTTCTCTAACAGGCTAACCCTTCTAAACTGACGTATATTATAAATATAATATACATATAACATATATACAATATATATATGTAACTTATACTATATTAATGTAGCTAATAATTCCTTTATTAATTACATAGGTTACAATTTTGAATATCAAAAGCCCTAAGGCTTGTTTGGCAAAATAGGTTTATTTTTAAAAACTAACTTTTTGAGCTTAAGGCCCTGTTTGGTAAAACAAGATTAAAACAAAAGTAAGGTCTTGTTTGAAAAAACGGTTTTAAAAATTATTTTAACTCTTTTAATAAATCTTTTAACACATATTCTTAATGTTATCCTTTAATTAATTAAATCTTAACATTAATTTAATTAATTAAAAATTTAACATTAATTAATCACATAAAATTGTCACATTATAATTACTCGCTAATTATAACTTTATGTAGCAATTACCACGTCACTACATCTAATTTAATTATCTCAACTAAATTAGAACTATAACATAAAATCATTACATATTAATTAAATTAAATATTAAATAATCATTTAATTAATATAATACACTTAATTATATTACTCCATATTAATCACATAATCTCAATAAATAATTCAATTAAAATATTTATTTACTTCAATAAATATTAAATTAACATTTAAATTCTCTTCACACCAATTCACATATTTCACAATATATATCACATATACACATACTCGTATTCGAACATCTTAAAATAAGAATTTTATTTATTAAATTCTCATTTATTAATTCTTAAAAATTCGGGATGTCAAAGTGTCCTGTAGCGAAACCAAGTCCAGCAGGGATGGTGACTCCAAAGGCTATCCCGGACAATTCAAAGTCAGTGGTTCCTGGAAGAGCTTTTGTCTTGACTGCCCAACAAACAAGGAACCCGAACGAGATTATTACGGGTAAGCTGATAATAAACTCTTGCGAAGTTTATACTTTATTAGATACCGGTGCTACCCATTCTTTTATTTCACCTGCTTGTGCTCAACGTTTGAACTTGACACCTGAGAAATTAGACTTTGATTTATCTGTTAAAACTCTGTTGGGAGATGTGACGCCCCCAAATTCGGGACCGCGACTTGGTCTCTCGAATTCGGTTCGTCACGTGCTCATGGTAATACATCACAATAATAATACGACTAAAAGTCGCATCGCACAGCGGAATAATACACAACTAATATCGAATAGATTACATTTAAATAATATAATTTATTCACATCCCAAGGTCTCGTAACTTAAACAGTGATTACATAGCTTAGACATATCTTAAGCATAAATAACCTTAACTAGTACATAATATCATAAGTTCTTTATTATAATCATAAAGTCCTATATAAACAAAGCTACTCAGTAGCCTTTCCCTTGCCCTTGTCGGTACTCGAGGGTCCGCACTGCTCGGCCTTAACTGAAATGTTTTTAGTGAAAGCATGAATGAGCACAATTTTCCAAGGAAGTAATATACAATAAGAGTTTGTAATATAATTCTCAATTCTCGAAAGGGTATAGCAAGGTTTGATAGTTCAAGGATAACAAGAATATCAATAGTTTTCAATAATAGTCGCTAAGGACAGAATAATATCAATGTGATTCAATAATAAACCAATTCAAGATTTCAAGATAACTGAATACTGAGCAGTCACTAAGGACTATGAACTTCCACATAAATTGACAGTAATAAACTGAAAAATCCAACAAAAACAAGTACAACAGGTGATCAGCCTAAAGTACCCTATGTTATGCATAACACTCAATCATACTAATGTGCGTGCGTCGGTTCTCCGACAGTTATATATTCCCTTCAAGGAAGGTTGTTCTTCTCAGTCAAATACAAGATCCCGCACCAATCAATCGGTTTGGGTCGCCTGTCAATAATATAAGTCTAGCCGAAACAAATGGCATAGACACTTTCACAATATTCAAGAACAATACCAAGTTCCCATGAATAATAGCTTTAATGAAATAAGAGTTCAAGTATACTAATTCAATTCAATTCAAACGATTAAGTAAAGAAACTAGTTCGCAATATACAAGGATAGAATACTTGCATAAAGTAAATGCGTCGGTTAGGATACTTTCATCCAAAGAGATAAGGTTTAGATACTTGCACCGTAAAAGAGTGTAAGTTAGGAAACTTGCACTTTAAAAGAGTGTAAGTTAGAGAACTTGCCTTTAGTGTAGTTTATCCACGAAAAATAAATCAACACTTTCGAATTCCTATCGTAATACAGTTACGTATATATATGATATTCATTAGTCATATAATTTAACTTCACATTATATCTTCGAATATATGATCAACACACAAGCTAAGTTTTACCCTAGCTACACAATTATTTAGTATCTAATTTCTATTCTTAACTTCCTCTTTTCTCAAGTTGATCATATTCATACATCGTTACTATCATGTGAGACTACCACAATTAGCAAACATACTCGCATATTATTAATATCACATAAGACCACAATCAATACTAAATATATTTTATTTTAGCAAGTTATAGTCTTGTTATAAGTTAACCGTTAAAATCGGGTTCAAGTAACATCATATAATATCACGTAGCATGTATATATGTTTAAAGGATACTTTTATGTGTATACAACCTTTCCTTGTTCCAATCATACATGCAATAGATTCTAAGTTAACACTTTCAATAATTTAAAGCCTTTCAAGGTCATGGAATTCACAAGGCCTATCATGCTCACTCTTTAAACACATAAGGTATTCATATACTTTGCATTAGGCATACTTATGAGTATTCACATTTCATACATGTAACTATTACAGTTATTAGTTGAAAACATGCTTCGTTTACGCTAAATCATGACATCTAGCATGGTATGTATATATACATGACGTTCATGAAGTCAATAGTATTGTCCAAGACGTTCATAAACTTCAAAATTTAAACTTCTAGTTAACATGTCAAGGTGTACGTTTAAAACTTGTATTCTCATTAGTAAATCTCACTAATAAGGCCTAACATGCTCATGCTATCTAGATTCATATGTTAACATGTTTGACACGCATTTCAAGGTCATATAACATGCTCGAAAAATCAGAACCTAGAATCCTAATATAACATGTTAGAGTCCATGTTCAACGCTTGAGTTTTCATTGGAAAAGTTCACTATTGAGGTTCATATGCTCAAATTACATTATGAAGCTTAGATACACAAGTTAACATTCATATCATGTGTTTCTAGGTCATACAAATATGTTTCAAAAGTCAGAATGTCAATACAAAGCTAGCATATCAAAGTTCCTCTTTTCATAACTTTCAGTTTTCTTCAAAATACTCAACTAAAATGACTAGCATGGATTACTATAACCTAGTACCCTTATTTCATATGTTATTGTGAGTTATATGCATACTCTACTAGTGCAACATGTTCAATGCATCAGAAGATATAATAGAAATTATCAACAATTTCTGCAGTGGCGCGCGGCCGCGCCCAAATTGTACTAGGGAGACGCGCGGCCGCGCGGCTCCCGTTCCAGTCCAGAGAGCAGCTAGCCTCGGCACATAACAAAACCAACTCACGAAATTACTTCACGAATTAAATTCTAAACATGTTTCATTGTAGTTTAAACATATTTCTAAGACTATATAACCATTAAACAATCATTATATAACCCAATTATACCTTAATTCTATATAATAAAGAATTTGGATTTTAACAGAGAATGAAAATTAAGAACAAAGAAACTATTATACGAATTTTGATTGCTAGCAAGCCACTTTGTATACCAAGATGGTTATAAGTTTTATACAACGACTCTCAAACATTATTCAATCATAGCTTCATGGATTCATGCCAAATTCAAGAATTTGAAAGTCAGTGAACAAGAAATGGAGTTTTTGACAAAAAATGAAAATGAAGACAAGAAGAAGAATTATACCTCTGCTATGAATTAAGTTAGTTCCAAGTTAAATTTCCAACTCTCTGTAAACTACCTTACTATCAATTCACAATATACTCTCAACACATTCTCAACAATTTGAAAATAGAGAAGGAGAGCTTATATATATAGAAAAACAAATGTCCAGACATTGCTATTGTTCTTTATTTTAAACCAACGAGAATGTAGATTTGCATGATGGTTAATAGAGAGTATGTAATTGGTTGTTGAAATCAATCATGATTCCCTCATCGTTGCTCATTATTTGCTATGAAGCTATGAAATACCAGTTGCTGAGTTTGGGGAGAAGAAGAAGGAATAGCTTCTAGCCTTTATGTGTTACACGTGAATGAGAAGTGAGGAGCAATTTGGGCAATCAAAGTGGGACAAGGAAACTCAGCATTCTAGTAATAAGGAAATATCATATATTATACACTTAACATACATATATATATATATATATATCATGTCTTAAGTTCTTTTTAGGGCATACATGGACTAAAATACCATAACAACTTCACATGGTAGCATATTGGGGGTACATATATATATATACATCATATAATCCATGTACACTTTAACAATATCACATTTATAAGTTAATCGAATTATCCCAACTCTTATTATTATTAATATTATGTACTTATTGAAATAATTATTGTTATTTCTTATTCACATACTTTAATATACCATATATTTTATAGTCTTACTAAAGTGTCACACTACACTTTATATTTTATATAGTTCCTTGTGTTGTCACATATGCAATTATTTATGTAACTTATAATTCTTTTTACTTTATTATATAGTTTCTGTATATAATATAGTTACCACAAGGTGTCACACTACATATTCTTTTTAATGTAGTTACTCGACCTTACTACATACTTTGCACATATTAAATAAATAGATAATACTTACTCTAATTATGTAATTTACTTTGCTCATCAATTAATTAATAATATAATATTAATTAATTCTTCACTCCCTAATTTAATCATCTCTTATTTAAATCAATTCCTTAAATCTTTATTCTCATGCCACACAAGGCATTATCATAATTCTCATCACAAACCACATTCGTATAAATTCAATTTAACTTAGTTAAATTATTCATTTCACAGCACATCAATATTTATATTTAAATACATATTCATTCTCTTATTTTGTCAAAATAATATTTGTTCATGAAATTCTCGGTTCTTACATCCTCCCCCCCTTATAAAAATTTCATCCCGGAATTGTTACAAGGTTATACAAATAAATGTGGATAATCCCTCATCATTCTATTTTCTAACTCCCACGTTGCCTTCTCAACATCGTGGTTACGCCAAAGTACTTTTACAAAAGATATAATTTTATTTCTCGAAGTTTGCTCTTTCCTATCTAGTATTTGGACAGGAATTTCTTCATACGCCAAGTTCTTCTTCACTTGAATGGGATCGTAAGAAATCACGTGCTTGTAGTCGGCCTTGTACGGTAGCAACACGGAAATGTGGAACACGTTGTGGATGTGCTCCAACTCGAGTGGTAACGCAACTTTGTATGCCACTTCGTCCACTCGCTTCAGTATCTCGAACGGTCCTATGAATCTTGGACTCAATTTTCCTTTCTTGCCGAAACGAATTTTTCCCTTCCATGGAGATACCTTCAAGAATACGAAACTGCCGACTTTGAAGTCTCGGTCCTGCCGATGCAAATCTGCTTATTTCTTTTGGCGATCTTGAGCTGCTACTAATCTGGCTCTTATCACTGTCACCACGTCTGTGGTTTGTCGTACTAGCTCTGGTCCGAGTATTCGTCATTCTTTGACTTCGTCCCAACATAATGGCGTTCTGCACTTTCTTCCATAAAGAGCTTCGTACGGTGGCATGCCGATACTCGCATGGTAGCTATTATTATATGCGAATTCTACTAAGGGTAGGTGGTCATCCCAATTTCCCTTGAAATCCATCATGCAAGTTCTAAGAATTTCCTCCAGCGTTTGTATTGTTCGCTCACTCTGTCCGTCTGTCTGAGGATGGTAAGCCGTACTCAACCTCAACTGTGTTCCCATTCTTTCTTGCAAACTTTTCCAAAAATTGGACGTGAAGCGCGAATCTCGATCAGAGACAATTGACACCGGCACTCCATGTCGTGAGACAATTTCTTTTACGTACAGACTCGCTAACTGATTCAAACTGTAGCGGATCTTGATTGGTAGAAAATGTGCGGTCTTCGTTAGTCGATCCACGATAACCCAAATAGCGTCATAACCTTTCTGTGTAACTGGAAGTCCTACCACGAAGTCCATGGTAATATGCTCCCATTTCCACTCTGATATTTCTAACGGTTGTAGTAAACCAGTCGGCCGTTGATGCTCTGCTTTAACGCGTTGGCAAGTCAAACATCTACTGACGCACTCTGCGACTTTCCGTTTCAAATTGGGCCACCAAAAATGTTGCCTTAGATCTCAGTACATCTTCGTGCCTCCCGGATGAACGGAATATGTTGTATTGTGTGCCTCGTGCAAAATCTCTTCCCTCAACTCGGTTACCGCTGGTACCCACACTCTTCCTTCGAATCTTAAGATACCGTCTTTATTCATTCGGAATTTCTCTTCCTCATTTTCTGTTATCCTCTTTCGAATTTTCTCACTCTCTTCATCCTTTTCCTGGGCTTCCTTCACTCTATCCAACAACGTCGGACAAGCTTCTATTACAATTAACTTCTCACCAGACTTTTCTGGTCCTTTCACTTCTATCTCCAATTTCTCCATCTCTCTTATCAATTCTTCCTGAGTCGTTAAATTAAACAACTTTTCCCTTCCTTTCCTGCTCAGAGCGTCAGCAACCACGTTTGCCTTTCCCGGGTGATAAAAAATATCGCAGTCATAGTCTTTGATTAATTCTAACCACCTTCTCTGCCGCATGTTCAACTCCTTCTGTGTGAAGATATATTTCAGACTTTTGTGGTCCGTGTATATCTCACATTTTTCCCCATACAAATAAAGCCTCCATATCTTTAACGCAAAAACTACTGCCGCTAACTCTAAGTCATGAGTAGGGTATCGCTTTTCATAATCCTTCAATTGTCGTGATGCATACACAATGACTTTGCCATGCTGCATAAGCACACAGCCAAGTCCCTTGTGCGATGCATCACTATACACCACAAAATTTCCCGCATCATCTGGTAATGATAACACAGGTGCTTCGCTCAATCTCCTTTTCAACTCTTGAAAACTCTCTTCACATTTGTCTATCCACACAAACTTCACCATCTTCCTTGTCAAATTGGTCAACGGGGTTGCCATCTTAGAAAAATCTTGGATAAATCTTCGATAGTACCCAGCTAACCCTAAAAAGCTTCTCACCTCCGTCAGTGTTCTCGATTGTTCCCAATTACTTACTGCTTCAACCTTTGCAGGGTCTACAGAGATTCCATTCCTATCCACCACGTGGCCTAAGAATTGAACCTTCTCCATCCAAAATTCGCACTTAGAAAATTTCGCATACATCTTCTCCTTCCTTAGTGCCTCCAAAACAATCTTCAGATGTTCGGCATGTTCTTCCTCTGTCTTCGAGTAGATCAAAATATCGTCGATAAAAACCACTACAAATTTATCCAAGTATGGCTTGAAAACTCGGTTCATTAAGTCCATAAATGCTGCCGAAGCATTAGTCAATCCAAATGACATTACCAAAAACTCGTAGTGTCCATAACGGGTACGAAACACAGTCTTTGGTACGTCCTCATTCCTCACTTTCAGTTGATGATATCCTGTTCGCAGGTCAATTTTCAAGAAACACTTTGCTCCCTTCAGTTGATCAAACAAGTCATCTATCCTCGGTAGCGAATATCAGTTCTTGATTGTTACTCTGTTCAATTCTCGATAATCGATATAGAGCCTCATCGATCCGTTCTTCTTCTTAACGAATAGTACTGTTGCTCCCCAAGGAGAAACACTCGGTCAAATGTAACCCTTATCCAATAATTCTTTAAATTGTATCATCAATTCCTTCATTTCTATTGGCGCCATACGATATGGAGCTTTCGAAATCGGTGCCGTTCCCGGTGCTAAGTCTATTACAAATTCAATTTCTCTGTCTGGCGGAAGACCAGGCAGATCGTCCGGAAACATATCTTGAAATTCATTCACTATGGATATATCCTTAATTTTTACTCCCTTTTTCTGAGTATCAACGATGTAAGCTAAATAACCTACACATCCTTTCCTTAACAATTTCTTGGCCTGCATCATCGTAACGCAACACGATTGCTTAAGAGATGAGCTACCATAAAACACTACCTTAGACTTATTCGGAGTCTGAAGGTTCACACACTTGTTCTGATAATCAATAATTGCAGCATGGTTATACAACCAACCCATCCCCAGTATTACATCAAATTCTCCTAGTCTAATAGGAATCAAGTCTACGCTCAGTTCATGTTCTCTAATGTTTGCGCGACAATCTCGATAAACGTATTCTACAGGGATCACTTCCTTATTAGCAACTTCTACGATCAAAGGATTTTCTAATCGTTCTCGGGGTGTACTAAGTTTACTAGCAAATTCTTCAGATATAAAAGAACAGGTGGCACCCGAATCAAATAATACATAAGCATTTATATCATTGATTGGGATTATACCTGACACCATGTCCTTCGCAGCCACGACATCCTGGACGGTCATGTTAAAGGTTCTGGCGGTTGGGCGGTTGGATTGTGCCGTCCCGCTGATCATCAGCTTGTTGCCTCCTTGCTGATTGCTACCCCGCCACTTCCCTTCTTTGGGCAATCCTTAATACGGTGCTCAGTTGATCCGTACGCAAAACACCCTTGGATCTTCTTTGGCTTCGAACAGTTGGGCGAGATGTGCCCTTCCTGTCCGCAGTTGTAGCAAGTGCCACGTCCCTTCCAGCACTCGCCCTGGTGATTCTTCCCACACTTTGGGCATCCTTCAGCCCTCTTCTTGAAACCTCCACGAAAATTCCCTGATTGATTATTGTTGTTTTTATTCTTCCATTTTCTCTTTCCCAAGTTGCTTCCTCCGCTACTGCTTCCTCTCGTACGGTTCTCTCCTCCAGTATTCTTTCCTTTCTTCTTCTTGTTATAAAGACTTAAGGCCTCACTGCCACCTTTCGCAATGATTGCCTTCTCCAGTAATATTGCAAAGGAATCAATTTGAAGAACTGATACCTTATTGAACAGCCACGGCTTCAACCCTTATTCGAAGCGTCTAGCCTTCCTCTCTTCATCTCCAACTTGGTGTTCTGCAAATCGCGCTACTTCATTAAACTTAGTTGCGTACTGCGCCACCGTCATGTCACCTTGTTTTAGTTCTAAGAACTTCACCTCCATCCGATTCTTCATACTCTTCGGGAAGTAATTCTCAAAGAATAACGTCTTAAACTTATCCCAAGCTATTATCCTTCTCCAGCTCTTTGTTGATTAGCCTCCCACCAGTAGTTCACTTCTCCCCTCATCATGTATGTGGCAAATACCGTCTTCTGATCTTTGCCTACACGAGCTATAGTGAAAGCTTTTTCGATCTCCTTGATCCACATTTGTGCGACGATTGGGTCGGTAGTTCCCTCGAACTCCGGGGGTCCTACACTCTTAAAGTCTTTAAAGGTTGTTACTGGCACAGTCTGAGGGTTTGGGCGAACGGGTTCATTGTTCCTTCCCCTTAAGGCTTCTCCTAACAAGTCTACCAGTTTCTGGATCGGGTCAACTTGTTCCCTCTCGTTATTAACAGATTCTTCGGGTGCAGTCAATCTACGTCTGGGCGGCATTATCTGCATCACAAGTTTTCATTTTATTATTAGTCAAGTATATTACTTAAGTATTTCTTTTAATAAATTTATAACACATTTCTGAAATAAACTTCATTTATATTCATATGCCAAATCGTTTCATTACATGATTATCTTAGCATACTGCTATAAATGTTATCACATATATCCCCTAATATCACAAAAGAAGGGGAATATACTAACCTGCTACCATACTACCCCTCTAACAAAAGCTTACACGGGGTTTACATCACTATCCCACATCTTACAAAAAAGATAGGGATTACAACATAGAATGTACAACACATAAAGATAAATGCTACTAACTACTACTAGACCATTGAGGAAATCTCATCACATCATCCCACGCTTCACAGCGCTCTTGTACTCTAACTGTGCTATATAAGCTACCAGCTCTCGACTCATAGTATGTAGAGTCTGTCCCTGCTCTTTCGGGTAGTGGTACACACCATCAATCACCCTCTCAAAAGCTGAACAGAACACATACCCCATCTTGTTCATCTTCCTCTTCTAACATCTGACCTCGTCCTCTAGGTCTTTAGCTCTCTCATTGGCCGCTTCCCACTTCTCCTCGAAGTGTAACCTATCCATCACCTTCAACTCTAGCTGAGTACGGAGTGCCTCTTTCTCAGTCTTCTCACTTAATTCTCTCTGTTCTACTTCTTCTAGCTTCCCTGCTATATCTACATTTCTCGCCACCGACCTGTGGAATAAGGTTCCCATCTGGATCCCTGCCTCCCTGCGGTAAGCGATCTCTACCTCTAACTCCTGCATGGCCAGCTTCCTCTGGTGGTCCTCGTCCCTCAATTTCTGGAACTTGGACTCTCTCTCTTGGGCCTCTGCCTCCAGCTCCTGGACCCTGCAGTCTAACTCTAAGATCCGCTCCTCATACTCTCCTAGCATCTGCTCCTCTACAGTAGCCTCATCAGAGTCCTCTACTGGCTCATCCTGCATCGACTCGTCCTCCATCGGCTCCTCCTCTGGATCAGACTCTATCTCATTCTCGTCCTCGTCGTCAGACTCGAACGATGCAACATCCTGCACTAGTGTAGCCTCTAGAGGTGCCTCGTATACTACATGTATATCCCTGGGCTCCTCCTCTACCACTCTACTAGGTACACCTGTGTCTGTCATCCTACAATCATAAACACAAGACAAACAAATAGCAACTCCATTAGAATGTTAAATAAAACATAAGTTCATTGTATAGAATGAAGTTACATTTCATAACACGCTAAGTCTCGCTCCAGGGAAAACTCTATGTGAGTTTTATCTCCTTTCCAACTTCTAAGTTCGCCTAAGTTATAGTCTAAGGACACTCGTTCCTAAGGTTTATAACTACAGCTCTGATACCAACCTGTGACTCCCCCAAATTCGGGACCGCCACTTGGTCTCTCGAATTCGGTTCGTCACGTGCTCATGGTAATACATCACAATAATAATACGGCTAAAAGTTGCATCGCAGAGCGGAATAATACACAACTAATATCGAATAGATTACATTTAAATAGTATAATTTATTCACGTCCCAAGGTCTCGTAACTTAAACAGTGATTACATAGCTTAGACATATCTTAAGCATAAATAACCTTAACTAGTACATAATATCATAAGTTCTTTATTATAATCATAAAGTCCTACATAAAGAAAGCTACTCAGTAGCCTTTCCCTTGCCCTTATCGGTACTCAAGGGTCCGTACTGCTCGGCCTTAACTGAAATGTTTTTAGGGAAAGCAAGAATGAGCACAATTTGCCCAACAAGTAATATACAATAAGAGTTTGTAATATAATTCTCAATTCTCGAAAGGGTATAACAAGGTTTGATAGTTCAAGGATAACAAGAATATCAACATTTTCAATAACAGTCGCTAAGGACAGAATAATATCAATGTGATTCAATAATAAACCAATTCAAGATTTCAAGATAACTGAATACTGAGCAGTCACTAAGGACTATGAACTTCCACAGGAATTGACAGTAATAAACTGAAAAATCCAACAAAAACAAGTACAACAGGTGATCAGCCTAAAGTACCCTATGTTATGCATAACACTCAATCATACTAATGTGCGCGCGTCGGTTCTCTGACAGTTATATATTCCCTTCAAAAAAGGTTGTTCTTCTCAGTCAAATACAAGATCCCGCACCAATCAATCGGTTTGGGTCGCCTTTTAATAATATAAGTCTAGCCAAAACAAATGGCATAGACACTTTCACAATATTCAAGAACAATACCAAGTTCCCATGAATAATAGCTTTAATGAAATAAGAGTTCAAGTATGCTAATGCAATTCAATTCAAATAATTAAGTAAAGAAACTAGTTCGCAATATACAAGGATAGAATACTTGCATAAAGTAAATGCATCGGTTAGGATACTTGCATCCAAAGAGATAAGGTTTAGATACTTGCACCGTAAAAGAGTGTAAGTTAGAAAACTTGCACTTTAAAAGAGTGTAAGTTAGAGAACTTGCCTTTAGCGTAGTTTATCCACGAAAAGCAAATCAACACTTTCGAATTCCTATCGTAATACAGTTACGTATATATATGATATTCATTAGTCATATAATTTAACTTCACATTATATCTTCGAATATACGATCAACACACAAGCTAAGTTTTACCCTAGCTACACAATTATTTAGTATCTAATTTCTATTCTTAACTTCCTCTTTTCTCAAGTTGATCATATTCATACATCGTTACTATCATGTGAGATTACCACAATTAGCAAACATACTCGCATATTATTAATATCACATAAGACCACAATCAATACTAAATATATTTTATTTTAGCAAGTTATAGTCTTGTTATAAGTTAACCATTAAAATCAGGTTCAAGTAACATCATATAATATCACGTAGCATGTATACATGTTTAAAGGATACTTTTATGTGTATACAACCTTTCTTTGTTCCAATCATACATGCAATAGATTTTAAGTTAACACTTTCAATAATTTAAAGCCATTCAAGGTCATGGAATTCACAAGGCCTATCATGCTCGCTCTTTAAACACATAAGGTATTCATATACTTTGCATTAGGTATACTTATGAGTATTCACATTTCATACATGTAACTATTACAGTTATTAGTTGAAAACATGCTTCGTTTACGCTAAATCATGACATCTAGCATGGTATGTATATATGCATGACGTTCATGAAGTCAATAGTATTATCCAACACTTTCATAAACTTCAGAATTTAAACTTCTAGTTAACATGTCAAGGTGTACGTTTAAAACTTGTATTCTCATTAGTAAAGCTCACTAATAAGGCCTAACTTGCTCATGCTATCTAGATTCATATGTTAATATATTTGACACGCATTTTAAGGTCATATAATATGCTCGAAAAATTAGAACCTAGAATCCTAATATAACATGATAGAGTCCATGTTCAACACTTGAGTTTTCGTTGGAAAGGTTCACTATTGAGGTTCATTTGCTCAAATTATATTATGAAGCTTAGATACGCAAGTTAACATTCATATCATGTGTTTCTAGGTCATACAAATATGTTTCAAAAGTCAGAATGTCAATATAAAGCTAACATATCAAAGTTCCTCTTTTCATAACTTTCAGTTTTCTTCAAAATACTCAACTAAAACGACTAGCATGGATTACTATAACCTAGTACCCTTATTCCATATGTTATTGTGAGTTATATGCGTACTCTACTAGTACAACATGTTCAATACATCAGAAGATATAATAGAAATTATCAACAATTTTTGCAGTGGCGCGCGGCCGCGCCCAAATTGTACTAGGGAGACGCGCGGCCGCGCGGCTCCCGTTCCAGTCCAGAGAGCAGCTAGCCTCGGCACATAACAAAACCAACTCACGAAATTACTTCACGAATTAAATTCTAAACATGTTTCATTGTAGTGTAAACATATTTCTAAGACGATATAACCATCAAACAATCATTATATAACCCAATTATACCTTAATTCTATATAATAAAGAATTTGGATTTTAACAGAGAATGAAAATTAAGAACAAAGAAACTATTATACGAATTTTGATTGCTAGCAAGCCACTTTGTATACCAAGATGGTTATAAGTTTTATACAACGACTCTCAAACATTATTCAATCATAGCTTCATGGATTCATGCCAAATTCAAGAATTTGAAAGTCAGTGAACAAGAAATGGAGTTTTTGACAAAAAATGAAAATGAAGACAAGAAGAGGAATTATACCTCTGCTATGAATTAAGTTAGTTCCAAGTTGAATTTCCAACTCTCTGTAAACTACCTTACTACCAATTCATAATATACTCTCAACACAATCTCAACAATTTGAAAATAGAGAAGGAGAGCTTATATATATAGAAAAACAAATGTCCAGACATTGCTATTGTTCTTCATTTTAAACCAACGAGAATGTATATTTGCATGATGGTTAATAGAGAGTAGGTAATTGGTTGTTGATATCAATCATGATTCCCTCATCCTTGCTCATTATTTGCTATGAAGCTATGAAATACCAGTTACTGAGTTTGGGGAGAAGAAGAAGGAATAACTTCTAGCCTTTATGTGTTACACGTGAATGAGAAGTGAGGAGCAATTTGGGCAATCAAAGTGGGACAAGGAAACTCAGCATTCTAGTAATAAGGAAATATCATATATTATACACTTAACATACATATATACATATCATGGCTTAAGTTCTTTTTAGGGCATACATGGACTAAAATACTATAACAACTTCACATGGTAGCATATTGGGGGTACATATATATATATATATATATATCATATAATCCATGTACACTTTAACAATATCACATTTATGAGTTAATCGAATTATCCCAACTCTTATTATTTTTAATATTATGTACTTATTGAAATAATTATTGTTATTTCTTATTCACATACTTTAATATACCATATATTTTATAGTCTTACTAAAGTGTCACACTACACTTTATATTTTATATAGTTCCTTGTGTTGTCACATATGCAATTATTTATGTAACTTATAATTCTTTTTACTTTATTATATAGTTTCTGTATATAATATAGTTACCACAAGGTGTCACACTACATATTCTTTTTAATGTAGTTACTAGACCTTACTACATACTTTGCACATATTAAATAAATAGATAATACTTACTCTAATTATGTAATTTACTTTTCCCATCAATTAATTAATAATATGATATTAATTAATTCTTCACTCCCTAATTTAATCATCTCTTATTTAAATCAATTCCTTAAATCTTTATTCTCATGCCACACAAGGCATTATCACAATTCTCATCACAAACCACATTCGTATAAATTCAATTTAACTTAGTTAAATTATTCATTTCACAGCACATCAATATTTATATTTAAATACATATTCATTCTCTTATTTTGTCAAAATAATATTTGTTCATGAAATTCTCGGTTCTTACAGGAGAAACCTTCGTTACATCTACAGTTTACAAATCTTGCTCGATTCAAATTGGTACCCTCACCCTACCTGTTGATCTTATATCGTTGAAAATACTTGCATTTGATGTGATTTTAGGAAGTGACTGGTTAACCACTTATCATGCCAAAATTGATTATTTTTGTAAGGTTGTTAGTTTTCATATTCCTAACCAACCTATTGTGCGAATTCAAACAACCAAACCACTAAAATCAATCAACATGATTTCAAGTCATAAAGCTATTCGTTTATTGAAAAATGTATGTCAAGCTTTCTTAGCCCATGTCACTGATGTAAACCAGAATACGTCAGGTTTGAATGATATTTCTGTTGTTAATGAGTTTCCTGATGTATTTTCTGAAGAACTTCCCGGTCTACCCCCGGAACAAGAAGTTGAATTCTTTATTGACCTTGAACCCGGTATAAAATCCATTTCTAAAACCCCATATCGAATGGCTCCTATTGAACTTCAGGAGGTAAAGGTCCAACTACAAGAGTTGTTAGACATCGGTTTTATACGTCCTAGTACATCTCCTTGGGGTGCTCCTGTTTTATTCGTAAAGAAGAAAGATGGGAGTATGCGACTTTGTATTGACTATCGGGAGTTGAACCATGTCATCATCAAGAATAGGTATCCATTACCTCGTATTGATGACCTGTTCGACCAGTTACAAGGTGCACAATTCTTTTCAAAGATTAATTTTTGTTCTGGATATCATCAGCTTAAGATTAAAACTGAGAATATTCCGAAGATTGCTTTCAGAACTCGATACGGGCATTATGAATTCTTAGTCATGTCTTTTGGATTGACTAATGCTCCTGCTGCTTTTATGGATATGATGAAACGTGTATTCAAAGAATATTTGGATCAGTTCGTGGTTGTCTTTATTGATGACATCCTCATCTATTCCAAAAGCCGTGAAGATCATGAGCACCACTTGAAGCTGGTACTTCAAAGGCTTCGTGAAAACAAGTTATATGCCAAGCTGAAGAAATGCGAGTTCTGGCTTGAGGAGGTAGCATTCCTTGGGCACGTGGTATCAAAATGTGGAGTATCTATTGACTCGACGAAGATTGAAGCAATATAAAGTTGGGAGCAACCGAAGTCGGTGACCGAAGTGCGTAGCTTTCTAGGCTTAGATGGTTATTATCGTAGATTCGTGGAAGGATTTTCTCGAATCGCTACTCCATTAACTCAGCTGACTCGAAAAGATATAAAATTCATATGAAACGAGGAATGCGAGAAGAGCTTTCAAGAGCTCAAGAGGAGACTCATTTCGGCACCTGTTCTGACGATACCATCTGGTTCGGATGGATTTGTCATTTACAGCGATGCTTCGAGCAAAGGGTTAGGATGTGTTCTCATGCAACATGGGAAAGTCATAGCCTATGCCTCGCGACAACTCAAAGAATATACGAGGAATTATCCTACTCATGATCTAGAGTTGGCAGCTGTCGTTTTTGGGTTGAAGATTTGAAGATAAGAGCCTTAAATATTTCTTTACCCAAAAGGAACTCAACATGCAGCAACGACGTTGGCTTGAGTTGTTGAAAGATTACGATCATACCATCCAATACCATCCTGGAAAAGCAAACGTGGTAGCTGACGCGTTGAGTAGAAGATCATATGCGGGAATGAATGCGATGCTTTCAAGGCCTATTTTGTGTGATTTACAAAAGATAGAGATAGAGTTCAAGACTCCGGGGACCCATGCGATGATGTCAAGTATACGCGTAGAACCAGCTTTGATTGATAAAGTTAAAGCTGCTCAAGCTACAGACCCGGAGCTGATGAATATGAGGAAGAAGGTGCAAGAAGGTACTATTCCAGAAGCAAGAATCGATGAAGAAGGAATACTTCGAGTCAACTCCAGACTTTGTGTTCCTAACGATTCTGATTTGAAGTATAGAATTATGATGGAGGCACACAACACACCGTTTGAAATCTATCCTGGGAGTACCAAAATGTATCGTGATCTTCGACAAACATTTTGGTGGAGCAATATGAAGAGAGAGATCGCGGAGTTTATCTCGAGGTGTTTAACGTGTCAAGGCGGAGCATCAAGTGCCAAAGGGTCCATTGCAAGCACTTGAGATTCCAAAGTGGAAGTGGGAACACATTACCATGGATTTCGTTACGGGTCTTCCCAAGGTTTCTCAAGGCATAGATGCAATTTGGGTTATTGTCAAAAAATTAACCAAGTCTGCTCATTTCTTGCCTATACGAGAGACTTATTCTCTTGAATGTCTTGTTCGTATGTACATAAATGAGATTGTGAGATTGCATGGCATGCCAGTATCCATAGTTTTGGATCGTGACCCCAGATTTACTTCCCGATTTTGGGTCAGCTTGCAGAAAGCTATGGGCACGGATTTATGATTCAGTTCGGCATCTCATCCACAAACGGACGGGCAATTGGAAAGGACTATCCAAACTCTTGAAGATCTATTGAGACTCTGTGTTCTAGACTTCAAAGGGAGTTAGGATAAGTACCTACCATTGGTAGAATTCTCCTACAACAATAGTTATCAGGCAAGTATAGGCATGGCTCCATTCGAGGCGTTGTATGGACGAAAATGTTGTTCTCCAGTATGCTGGGATGAGGTGGGTGAAGCAACATTCTTGGGACAGGAGTTAGTACGCATGACTACGGAAAAGATTCAAATGATCCGACAACGTATACAAATGGCATAGGATGGACAAAAGAGTTATGCAGATCTTCATCGAAAAGACATGGAATTTAAAGTTGGGGATCATGTATTGTTATATGTTGCTCCGTGGAAAGGAGTTACAAGATTCGGGAAGAGAGGAAAGCTCAATCTACGATTTATTGGTCTATTTTAGATTCTTGACCGAGTAGGAAATGTGGCTTATAGACTCGCTTTACTACCTAGCATGTCTCGTGTTCATAACGTTTTTCACATGTCCATGCACGTAAATATGTGAAAGACCAAAATCACATTATTAAGTTAGAACCAGACGAGATAGGAGAAGATTTAACATACGAGGAGGTACCTGTCAAGATCTTGGATAGGAAAGGATAATGGTAACCCCACCATTAATTACTTCATTTCTACGCTCAAAGGTTATACCTCAAGTCAAAGTTTTATGGAGAAACCATGAAATTAAGGAAATGACCTGGGAGTTGGAATCGAAAATGAAAGCGAGGTATCCTCACCTTTTCGACATACCAGGTACGTACGTCAATTTTGAGGACGAAATTTCATAAGGAGGGGAGGTTGTAAGACCCCAAATTTTATGAATAAGATTTAATTTTCTTTATATATTATTTTGAAATAGTAAGGTGTTGATTTGATAAATGTGATAGGTTATAGGTGAGATGTGCAAAGTTCACAAAGTAAGCAAGTGGTTATAAAATATTCGTTGTGTCGGGGAATATTCGTTTGGTCGAGGAATATTCTTTTTTGTCGGAGAATATTTGTACGACGGCGCAGTCATTGGTGAACCCCACAACGGAATGACTGTCAGATATAGAAAGCGATAGAAATAACCATTTTATAAAATAATGACGTAGTTGTTACCGTTAGTACTTTTGAAATACACGATGATTAAAATTTAGTAATACGCGGTGTTGCATAGTAGCACACGGTATTACATAGTATTTCGAATTATCGATTCTTACGTAGGAAGGCACTTACTCAATTATTGTTATAGTAATTACTGTTCAATATTTTATATCATTGATTCAATAATTGCATAATATTTTATTGGTTCAATATTTGCTGCGTTGATATTTTATATCAATAAGTGCTACTTTGCTATTTTATATTAGTGATTCAATAATTGTCATTGCACAGTATTTCAAATTATCAAATTAATAATTCATATTATTTGAATAATATTATTAGATAGCATTATTGGCAATGTCTAAGGAAGTTCTGTCTAGGAAAGGGGTTGATTAATTGCGCGCCAGTAAAAAGAAATCCTTATCGGAAGGCGCCTTCTTTCCTGTGAACGACCTGGTTGTTAATATTGTAGTTTTGTAATATTATTTATGAATAATTAAATTTTGATATATATGATAAGGAAATATTTATTCAATGTAGATTTTCAACAGAGGAATTTTTAGCATGTGACATTGGTTGAAAATTGGTATTTTATCTTTTCTAATAAAATAATTCATTCAAATATGTTATTATAATATTACATTATAGTAGTATGATGTGATTATATAATAGTATGATTTTTATAATTAAAATGGTAACATTAGTATAGTAAATTCATGGTATAAAAGTTAAACGAGGTGGAAGAGTGCAAATTGAATTTGAACTCTTATGATGCAAATAATGATGTCATCGGAGCGATGAGGTAAGCAAGGATGTCATCGGAGCGATGAGGTAAAATATGATGTCATAGGATCGATGATGTAAGCGATGATGTCATAAATTATAGCAAAAAGACTATTTTACCCTTACTCTGCCGAGTTTATAAATAGAAGCTCATTTCTTCATTATTTCTCACCAATTCACTAAAGCTATAGAGATAGAAAGTATAGAGAGAATAAGAGAGAAAGAAGAAGAGTATTCTGCTATTACACTAGTGCATTCTCCAAATTTTTAAGGTAAGGGGTATTATTTCTTTCGTATTCATGAAGAGAGTTATTTTCTTTCAATACTCGTAAGGGTTGTTATTCCATTATTTATTATTCTGTTGGAATAACCTATCTACGCGAACTACCGCATGCATGGTGAAATCCTGTTGTTATTCCATTCTTTATTTCCATTCTTTATTATTTTGTTGGAATAATCTGTCTACGCGGACTACCGCATGCATGGTGAAATCCTATTGTTATTCCATTCTTTATTATTCTGTGGGAATAACCTGTCTACGCGGACTACCGCATGCCTGGTGAATAACCCCTTCGTATTCAGTTGTTATTAAATTATAGAAACAATCTGTCTGAGCGGACTACCGCCTGATGGGTGAAAATCTAATTGCAGTTTCGTATATTGTTTCATTTCAGATTCCTAACTCTAAACTTACTACGGAAAGTATTGCTTCTATAATTCTTGAAATGATCAGAAATTTCTTGAGTTTTGCGCTTCATCTAATATCATTTCACTGGAATATTGGTCTGAACTTTCTTGTGAAATTTTTATCTTTTCATATCGAGTTATTATTCACAAGTTACTATTCACAAGGTACTATTCACGATAAAAAATATTTTTTTTTTCTTCCAAATCATCTTTGATTGGATCCAGGTTTTAATCTTCATTTTTGAACTCTGGATAAATTCTCTAGTATTTGTCCTTTATCTCACTAGATTCGTTATTCGTATTATTTTTCATCATCCTCAGTCTTAAATGGTGATATAACTGAATATCTTTGGCCTATAGTGCAAAGATGAATGATTGCTTGATGAATATCTTTGGCCTGTAGTGCAAAGATGAATGATTATCTGATGAATATTTTTGGCCCATAGTGCAAAGATGGACAGGTGTTGAGATGAACATGACTAACTGGTGATACAAATGAATATCTTTGGCCCGTAGTGCAAAAGATGAATATTTGATTCGAGATGTATATTAATTGATGTTACAGGGATAAAATATTAATGATGGACTTTAAAATCAAAGAAGATAGTAGACATCATTCTCTACTTTACTCTTCTAATGAATTGTTATTTTCGCTGCGAATATTGATCTAAAACGTGTTGTCCATAATATTTTATCTGATTTATTGAAGGCTAACGATAATTTGTTTTTTATTATCTTAGTCATAATATTCTTTACTGGGCTAATTGAGCTCACCCTTTTCTTTCATTGTTCTCTTCAGGAAATGAGAATATCGCGGGTACTAGTTGGGAAATGGAGTGATAGTCCGAGTTAGAGCTGTAGAAGTCCTCACTATTTTTTTACAATAGTGTGATAATAAATGTAATGAGGACTTAGTTTGAATGTTTATATTTTTTACATGTCTGTATTGACACTCACAGTTGTGTGGTCGTATTTTGCACGACCGTTTGATATGAAAGATTGTATTTGGATTCTGTACCATATATTTGGCGACTCAGAATGGGTTGAGTATTGAACCTATTTTGGGGGAGTCACATGGTCTATCTGACCTCACTAAGGAAAACTGAAGCACATGGCTTCAGTCATAAAGATTCTACCAACTGCAAGATCAAGATCCCTCAGCAATGCTCTCGTTCAAGGTTATCTAATGCCAGAGCTTGCTCTTGAAGATTTGTTGTGTCCCCAAGAACGTAGATCACATGAACTATAATGGATTCCAAAATCCTTAGTTTATCATCATAAGGAAGCTGGCTATTCATGTCAAGAAGTTAGAGACCTTCCATGCTTATCCATGCAAAGCATATCATCTCAAAAGGAACAACAAGGAAGATCGTATCAATGGATTCTCTCACAATGATGATGGGGTATGAATCATAGAAGTAAAGCTCCACGAATACAAAAGATGCTAAAGTCTGGATGATAGAAACTACGTTCGTAGTGTCTAGTCAGCAAATCGTGGAGTAACCAATTCTAAAGAAAACACTCTATGATCAAATGGAGCTGACTCTACCATGAAGATTCCAGCTAGAAGGAGATATGCAAGGAAATCTTACTTATGCATGAACAGAAGAATAGCTCATCTTTCTCTGAGAAGAAAGTATCAACTATGGGGGTAGCAGTGATCTGCTAAGTCTAGCAGCACTCAGTAGAACAAAGGATCACTATGAAGCAAACTCTTCAGATCTTCCAAATAATGAAGATAGCTATACTTGATGACAAGGGAAGAGCATTTGAAGAGATGGAGGTGGTGAAGATTATGGAAGAGCAACTGAAGATATGGAGGTGGTGGAGTTTAAGGAGTAAATGAAGAAGTGTGATTCTTGCCAGAAGTCCTGAGATAAGCTCAAAAGAAAGGTCAACCTCTCCTGCATGTCTGTTGACCACTCCATAAATATCTAGTCCACTTCTGATAAGTTCCTTAAACAGATGCTTATCCAAACAGCCATATCCCAGTTACAGAGTCCCAAAACTCTATAACTGATGAACCAAATAAATCTTCATCCCTAGTAGTATCGTCCCAAAACGTGCTACTAATAACCATATCAGTCAACTACCCCAATCGTGGAGTACCTACGATCAAACACCTGATCGTAGTGTAAGAGCATGCTGACCCCACGATTGCAGTCTATACAGATACCAACATCAAAGAATATTTAATGTTTGTAAGTGAATTCCATGGCCGAGAAGCCCACTGTGATGACAATATTGCCACCATATCTAAGGAGCTCTACTTCTGATAAGCGCCTCAGAGACAATGTAACGCCCCAGAAAATCGAGCGTTTATGTAAATAAATTTTATTTGATTTATTGAATAAAACTTGCTTATTTGTTTGTTAAACTGAGTAAGTTAATCAAAGGTCGTTCTATGACCTAGAAATATCTGAAATGGTTAGTATTCTGGCTGTGTGCTATAAATAATTGATGTGAATTTATAAGATAAAAATAAAATATTTTCGAGAAAAAGGCGATGTAGACACTCAAAATTTTGCATTCCTGTTACTAACCTTGCAGGAGGGTAAAACCGCCTGTTTCCTTTCGGTCACAACCCCGGGATGTCAAGCTCAACCCCGGTCACTATACCGGGATGTCAAGTCAGACCCCGACAACACCAGATGTCAAGCAGCCCCGACGACAACCCCGGGAAATCAAGCTCAACCCCGGTGACAATACAGGGATGTCAAGCAGCCCCGGTGTAGACACTCAAAATTTTGCTTTCTTTGTACTAACTTTGCAGAAGGGAAAAAGCGTAATTTTACTTCGAAGACAACCCTGAGGTATGGCAGAAGAGCCAGGTCATCCCGGAGACAACCCCGTGATAGATTCAAAGGACCAATGATGTTTGAACATGTCGTGAACCGAACAAGGATCGCCAAGTTGAGACAGTGTCCGTCGAAAACCAACTCAACAAACCTTGAAATGTGTGCCATCGATGATAAACTAACTAACTACCGTCGGGAACTAGAAGATACTTCTCAGCTATCAGCATCATCTTCCCGGACCCCGACTCAGTCAGACTCGATTGGATTTCGCCGCATTCTGCACAGACATTTCGAAAGCTCGGTCTGCGCAGGTTATTTTCCTCCGAACCGAGACCACAAGAGCACACTTTGAGACGGAGGGCCCCACCTAGCCCAGTCGCATACATATATGGGGCTAGCCGCACACATGTATGCAGCTGGCTCAGACAACTTAAAACCCCCACATTAGTTCATTTAGAAAAGAGAGAGAGATAGTTTTAGATAGAGAAAGGAAATTCTAGATAGAAAAGGGCTCGGGTTTGGCATATAAACACCAATTTGAAGCTATTTCATCTTGTTTATCATCCACTTGAAGCCCCAGGAGTGTTCTACATTGATCACGAGAGTTAAAACGCTTGTTCACGCGTCCCCCAAGGTGAAAAATGCACTTTCTAGCTACGTTCTTTGTAAATCTTGCTTAATATACTAGATTGATGATATGTATTGTTTAAATCTAGTTAATCTTGTTATTTATAAGCATATTATGTAATAGTTGATAGATATTACATTTTTATTGATTATATTGTGCTTATTGCGTTGTAAATCGAGTACGGAGGCTAGATCTACCTAGATCTAAGTTGAATCTAGCCTTTGAGTGGTTATTAAGCATGAAGCTTTAACCCGTGTGCTAGATCGGTTTAGATCCATGGTAGATCTATATATTTATTTCTTTAAATGGTCCCGGTTACCCCGTATATCCCTAGATTTGTATCTAGAGGCAAAAGGGGTCCAAAATGGCTTGAAACAGTGATTTCAACCGATGAAATCATCTAATATCAAAGCCGAGGACATTGTATATATGTATTCCCGCATAAATAATGTGAGCCTAGGAATCTCGGTGTTGAGATCTCCGAATGGATCCTGACTTGATTCCCACGATGGACCAATTTTTATGATGTAATGTTTAAATAACATAAATATCACTGTATATGTAATATTTTGATCTTGAAGACGAGCTCGAGGGGTTAGTCCCGAGAAGTCGAATTCAAGATCCCGTGATAGTGAAAACTTTAATTGTGGGTGCTTGGTTTCATCGAGATGGCTTTCATGCCCGATGATGATCCGACCCCTTTTGACGTTTACGTGCATATCATCCAAATGATTTCTAATAAAACCACAAAGAGCTTTCAATCATAATAAAGCAATTCGGGGTAGATCACCTTATGAACATAAAGATAAAAGGAAGTATCGAAGTCCTCGATTCCTAGTCGGGCAAAGGATTTGAAAACCTTGCTTTCTAAAACATCATTTCAATTCATATATCTTGTTAAAAATAAACTTTTTATCAAAACAAATTAGTCGTACCTAGGCGCAAAAGAGGTACAACACTACTTTCAAATAACCCTAAATAAAGACTTAGAATAAAAATGACTAAAGCTTTCAAAATAAAGCGCGCGCACACACACACACACACCTTAGGCATAAAAAATCAATAAGATGCGGTACTGTGTTTTCACTAGAGTTTGGGGGGGGGGGTGCCTAACACCTTCCCCCCATAGCCCCTGAATTCCACGAATCTCAGGTTTGAAGACCAATCTTTCAGAGTAACATATTGGAACATATTATGAAAACTATTAAAACTCGGATGAGTTGGTACATCCATTTAAATCATACCAACTGGCGACTCTGTCTCATTCGGTCCAATCATCAAAATTTAATGAATAAAATCAATCTTGTCAAAGTTGTCGACACTTATGTCGATCCCGTTTTCCTAAAACTTCACCCTTTAATAAAATCCAAAGCCATAGCGAATGGAAAAGGGTAAAAACAAACAAACAAAAAACTTAGGAAAGACGGACACTTCCATTTCCTCCGCGTGTGAAAAGAAGCAACAAACGCGGTAACAATAAAAAAGGAGGATAATCGAACAGATTTTTTTTGGCGTCGACAGGTGGCGACTCCGCTGGGGGTCTAAGAGGGCTTAAGTCACGTTCAATCTTTTTGATTCCCATTCTGCATGTGCATCTTGTGTGAATGATCTTTGTGTGTGATAACTGTCTCGATCTTTTAGCATTTTTGTATTAGTGCCTCGCACAATATATTAGTGCTTCGCGCAATGTCATCATATTATATACGGTGAGGACGTGAATGTATGTGAATGTATGTTGTGTGGTACCACCATTAGGAGGCAATCCTGTCGATTGTTTATTACTGGACTCCTCTGGGTGTTTCCATTGTGAGGCTCAGGAAAGGCACCACTCAGATCCGCTCCAATTGAAAAAATGGATGTTTTCATCAAGTAAATTGCGAAGATCTGGGAACCAATTTCAAAAAGCCCGTGAGAGTAACCCTAAGATAGGTCAGCCTTTGATAAACCAAATGCGCGGTGTGCTTCTTCATGCCCTATTTAATCTTCCGCATGACAATTGTTTTGAAGACTGTCATCTATACATCCTTCTTATCTTTTCATCAAGTCGATTAACCCTTTATTTTGCAGAAAAAGATTAAAAACCATTAAACTGATACATAGCATGTCATACATCTTGTCCACCAATATCTAGTCTAAACTAGATATCGGTTTTGTGAAGATTTGTCCTAGAACTCGATTTCGAGCCAAGAAGGCCCTTTCACCACCATTCAAGATGGCTGAAGGAAGCTCATCTGAACCCATCCCTGTATCTCGAGATGAATTCGAGGAGTTTAAGAAACAGATAGCCGAGATGACGACCCTGTTAAGAGAACAGTGCAAAGTATCTCAAGAACAAAGCATAAGAGTCAGACTGAACCCTCTGTGCAAGGAGATATGAAAATACCAGAAAAGGATGGTGATACCCAGATGTCCACACCTCTCTCTCCCCTCGATGTGGAAGTATCCAAGGAGGCCCCGATCCAGAAGACGACACGGACCTCTGAGTAGATAAAGAAATTGGAGATATCACGAGGAAGGTTAGACAGATGGAGGATGCCAACCGGTATATGAAAGGGACACGATCCCACGGGAGCGTGACATATTCAGATTTGTGTATTTTCCCAAAAGCAAGATACCCGGATAAGTTTCAAATCCCAGAGTTCGAGAAATATAATGGATTAGAGGATCCCTATACTCACTTAAAGGTCTACATAGGTGAACTGGGAACCTACACTGAGGATGAAAACCTCAGGATGCAACTATTCCAGAAAAGCCTTACCGGTGAAGCCCGAACTTGGTACGCTCGAATAGATAATTCCAAAGTCAGAGGTTGGGAAGATTTGGCCCATGCTTTCCTCAACCAGTATAGTTTCCAATTCCAGATGGCACCTGATCGCTATCAGGTTACCAAAGTCAAGAAACTGAACAATGAGTCGTTCAAAGAATATGCCCAGCGGTGGAGGCGAATGGTGGCCCAAGTTAACCCACCAATGAATGAAGGTGAGATGGTGACAACTTTCATTGACATACAAGATGCCCCTTTATATGAGAGAGTCCTTGTCGGGTTAGGAAATCCTTCTCCGAAATGATCAAACATGGGGAAATGGCGGAAATGGGTTTAAAGTCTGGCAAAATTAAAGATCTCACTACCTTGGGAGACATAGCAGAGCACATACAGTCGGGAAACTATACAAGCGCTCCCAAAAGAGTATCAAAGAGGAAGAAGATGTCTCTTTGATATTGCAAGGATAAGCTACTAACAAGAGCCCTATTTTGCTTATCCAGAAGCAGAACTCTCATCCTGTGAATTCCCAAAACCCTACAGCATTGAAGGTTGGGGAGAACAAGCGACGAAGGATATTCACTCCTTTAGGGGACTCTTTGGAGAATATATTAGCACTATTGATTGCCCAGAAGAAGATCGTTGAGCTAGCTCCACCTTCTGATCCAAACAGAAGGCAATTTGATCCCAGCAAGAAATGAGCTTACCATTCCAACTCACCGGGGCATGATACTCAGGAATGTTGGACTTTAAAACACAAGATTCAGAACTTGATTAACAATAGGGAGATTATAGTCAAAGCGCCAAAGCAGCCGAACGTCAACCACAACCATTTGCCTCAGCATAACGAGGAAAGAATCAATATGATCAGTGCAGGAGGCAGGGAAAACTGCAAATACCTGAGGAAGATGGGAGAGGCACCCTCTGCGAAGGACCCTGCAATATGGGGATACCCCAAAGAGAAGTATGGGTTGGAGTAAGACTTGGCCTCGATTAAAGCGCGAGTTAATCAATTGGTAGATTTGGTCGTATACCAATATCAGTTGACCCAACAGTTAATAGACCAAGTCCTACCAAGGCCAACCGACACTATATCCGTCCAAGATGTCCCAACCTCAAGAAGGGATCGAATTCGCTGTCAAGAGCAGAACAAATGGACAAAAAAGATGGCCAGGGAAGCTAGACTTCAAAGCCAATGAGAATTTGTAGCCAAATAGAAATTCGCCCCCTTGGGACAGTCGAGGGAGGAAATTCTGTGCACCTTGATCGAGGAAGGAAAGATCACATAATTTTTGCAACCACTGGATCCGCGATCAAAGTGTTTTGATCCTTCTAGATCCTGCCTCTATCATTCGAATGCCCCTGGACATGCCACGGAGGAATGTTGGGCCCTGCGACACTTAATTCAGAATCTGATCGAGTCAGGAGAGCTGGAATTAATGAATAAAGCTGAGATCTTCTCTAAGGAAGAGATAATCTACCCTCGAGGGGTAAGGAATTTGGAGGGAATGGTAGCTGTTATCCTTTGCATAGAAGGAGCGTCTAGCAAACCCATAACTATAAAAGGATTATCTGGGCAGGGAAACAAGGCTACTCTTGAGATTCCGGCGCCAAAACCCCTGATGCAGGCTCATTGGCCGCAACTCCCAATTTTTAGCCTAAAGAAGGTACCATGGAATTAAGGAGAAGGCATCAAATTGACACCCGATTGTACCAATATCGTATCTAAGGAGAATCCTCTTTACCTCCCGGGGCGTTTATTAAAATCGGCAACCAAGGTATTGGGGAAGGTATCAATAGGAAAGATCGCCGAATTCCTCCTTAAGATGGGGCACGACGAAGCAAGGACGGTGAAGCAATTGGAAGCGAAACCACATCAAATCTCCATTCTGGATTTAGTATTAGATTCTGACGACCAACGATAAATTCTAATCCAAGTATATGAGGAGGTGTACCTGCCCAAAACTATTGATACTAATGACGATATACTGGCCGAGGGAACTGGGCATTATAGACCATTGCATATCGCTGTCGTATCATCTGAATACGTGGTAGGAGGTGTACTAATCGATGGCAGATCATCCTTGAACATCTGTCCACAGGATACTCTGGATAGGATGAAGATCAACCCAAATCGGATTCGGGAAAGCCATGTAGTGGTACGAGCATTCCACGGATCAAGAAGGGATACAGTTGGGGAAATTGAACTTTCGGTAGAGATTTGCCCGTTCACCTTCAATATACCTTTCCAAATCCTGAAGAGCATTACCAAATATAATCTATTACTGGGACGACCATGGATCCACATGGCTGGGCTATTCCTTCAACTCTTCATCATTAATTGAAGTACATTGTCAACGATAATCTGGTCACTGTTAGTGCAGAACCTGATTATCCTATCCACAATCTGGGAGACATGCCTCTGATCAGCGTAAAGGAGGGTATTGAGCCTTCCAGTTTTCAAGCCTTTCAAGTAAGCAATTCACGATACCACTCGGTGGGTGCGCCACCATTAACTCCCTAGATATCTCCAGAAGTGATGACAGTTGGCCAAGAGATGCTTTCCAGAGGACATCGACTAGGCTGAGGATTAGGTAGAAATGTCCAGGGAATCAAGAACCCGATCCACATACCCACGTAGTTGGGAAGGGCTGGATTAGGATACTCTGGTGGATACAAACATCTTAATCCTCACAAGCACATGCCAGTTAACCATCTGATTTATCTCAAGCCAGACCTCAACAAAGCCAGAATTAAAGAGCCATTGAAGAGGGTCCCCGTTATTATCTCAAACATCCTGATCCCTAAAGTCAATCAGAACGGATATAAGGAGATTGGTGATGAAGAGCGTCTCAAGGATGCTGCTCGGATGGCCAAAGATAAAAAGTTTCTGGATGAGATTCAGTTACAATTTGTGAGCAGCTTTTGCCTTCCTAAAGATGACCTGAAGAAGTCTAATGGGGCAGACCTGTCGAATGATCAACCCATCCTCCCAGTCCTTAACTGGGGAAGTGTGAACATCCCAAAAGAGGATCCAGGGACCTATTCCAAATCAGTTATGGTCATCCTGGAAGACGCTGACAACTCCAGCAACATGTCCATCTCAGCTATCCCCCAGGATCTAACTACCAGTAATTGGACAGTCTCCCCTCAGATTGTCCGAAAAGGGTAAAACCAGAAAGTGATCCGTTCACAAGGAGCTTTTACCTTTATATATTTATGTCTATTTTATTTTATCTGCAACTTTTTATTGCCTGTTGTCATATCAACTGCTGAATCCTTTTGTAACTGACAACCGTTTGTATATATTTAGAAATCAAGTTGTTTGTCTCTGGTTTCCAAATTTGAGTATTTCTAGCCATGTCCATGACTTGCCAAATTTGAGTAATGATTATGATTTCGATATAGAATTGGACTTTGACTTGATGGGGATCGAGCAAGAGCAAGTGGATGATGACGAGGTGCCCGAGGAAATTAAAGCATGGGTTAAAGATAAACCTAAACCCAACCTTGACCAAACTGCCACCATAAATATTAGAACCATTGACAATCCCCAAGAGATACAAATCAGAACCAACCTTCCCTCTAACCAAGAAAAAGAACTAATCAAACTCCTAACCCAATACAAGGATGTTTTTGCCTGGTCTCATGAAGACATGATAGGTCTATCCACTAATATAGTTGTCCATCGACTACCAATTAAGGAAGGGTTCAAACCGGTCAAGCAGAAATTAAGACGGTTGAAACCAAAATGGAGCCTGAAGGTCAAAGAAGAAATTATCAAACAGTTCAAAGCGGGAATCATTATGGTATCAACATACCCTGAGTGGTTGTCCAATGTAGTCCCAGTGCCAAAATCTGGGGGGAAGAAGCGAGTATGTGTAGATTATCGAGATCTTAACAAGGCCAGCCTTAAAGATGACTTCCCAGTGCCGTTAATCCACGTTTAATTGATAATACAACACAGTTCGAAATGTATTCTTTCGCCAATTGCTTTGCCGGATATCATTAGAGTATGGTGGCAGAAGAAGACAAGGAAAAGACTGCCTTCATTACCTCTTGGGGAACGTTCTGTTATCGAAGACTAACTTTTGGCCTTACCAATGCTTGTGCTACTTATCAGAGGGCCATGATGACCTTATTTCACGATATGATGCATAAAGAGATCGAAGTATATGTGGATGATATCATCGTGAAGTCCAGGGAGGCCGATGACCATTGCACCCATCTTCAGAAGTTGTTTGAACGACTCTGCAAATTCAATTTGAAGTTAAACCCAGCGAAGTGTGCTTTTGGTGAAATGTCCGGTAAACTCCTGGGATTTCTTGTGAGCAACCGGGGCATTGAGTTAGATCCTGCCAAGATCAAAGCCATCACAGAGATGCCCTAACCAAAGACCGAGAAGGAAATTTGAGGCTTCCTGGGAAGAATAAACTTCATCAGCCGGTTCATATCGCAGTTGACAGCAACCTGTGAACCCATTTTCAAATTATTAAGAAAGAACTCTTCGGGAAATCGGAATGAAGACTGCCGAAAAGATTTTTGTACCATTCAAAATAGGTTGATTGAAGCACCTATATTGGTACCCCCAATGGATGGAATTCTGTTATTCATGTATATCTCAGTCATTTCTAACGCTATGGGTTGCTTACTGGGGCAAAAGGATGATATGGGGAAAGAAAGGGCGATTTATTATCGCAGTAAACACTTCAGCTACAGAGAGCAGAAATACACCTTGATAGAAAGGACCTGTTGTGTATTAGCTTGGGTAGCCATGAGGTTACAGCATTACCAACATGGTCATATAACTTCTCTCATCTCTAGGATGGATCCTTCAAAATACATCTTCAGCAAGCTGATGTTGAACTGCCGTCTATCCAAGTGGCAATTAATCCTCCAAAAGTACAGTTCGACATCATCTATGTGACCAAAAGTCCATTAAAGGGCAAGGGATTACAGATCAACTGTCGGCCGCACCAGCAGGAGATTATGAACCTCTGGAAACCTATTTCTCGGAGGAGGAAGTGATGACTATTCAACTGACCAGTAAGGAGGATCGAGGTCAACTTTAGAAAATGTATTTTGACGGCGCATCAAACACTGAAGGCGCAGGAGCAGGACAGTTCTGGTATCCATCACAAGATATCAATACCCTATGGCAACCAAATTGCATTTTAACAATTCCAACAATACCGCAGAATACGAAGGATGCATTGTGGGGTTAAAACTGGCTCAGTCCTTGGGAGTTAAACGATTAGTGGTGTTCGAAGATTCAAAACTAGTCTTCAGATAGCCCACCGGAGGCTACACCACCAACGAATTGCATCTACTTCCTTACCATCGACATATTTTTAGATTGGCAGGAGAATTTGAAGACATTGCCTTCATGCATATTCCCTGGAATCGAAATGATTTCGCTGACGCATTGGCTACATTAGCTTCATTGCTGAACCTATCAGTAAGAAAGGGAATGCCTGTCATCACTTTCACTGTACAGAGTGCACCATCATATAGAAACAGTGTAGGGGAGATATCGGATGAGATAACACCTACTGGACCACAACATTAAAGAATATTTGCGAGATCAATCAACCCCGGAAGGAGTGAGTCAAGCCGCGAAGAAGCGAATACAGAAAATGGCCATAAAATTTAACCTAGGTGGAGATACTCTCTACAAGAGAGACCCAGGTGTAGGCCTTCTGAGATGTCTTGACAAAGATCAAGCCCAACGACTTATGACTGAAGTACATGGTGGAGTGTGCAGAGCACATATGAGTGGACCTCTGCTTGCCAAGAAAATTCTAAGGATGGGACATTACTGGATATCCCTCAAAGCGGATTGCAACAATCATGTCAAGCGTTGTTATTAATGCTAGATCCATGACAACATTATTCATGCACCCCCGAATCAACTACATTGCATGACATCACCATGGCCTTTTTCCATGTGGGGAATGGACGTGATAGGACCTGTTGAGCCTAAAGCTAGTAACGGTTACTGATTCATCTTCACTATGATAGACTACTTTACCAAGTGGGTTGAAGTAGCTTCCTTCCCCAAGGTCACCAAGGAGGTCATCGTTGGTTTCATTAGAAACAACGTTATCTGTCTGTATGGACAACCCGAGGTTATCATATCGAACAAAGCAAAGAATCTGAATAACGAGATGATGAGTGAACTGTGCAGTAAGTTCAATATCAAACACCTCAATTCGGTTATTTATCATCTGAAAATAGACGGCGTGGTGGAAGCCAATATCAAGAAGATAATGATGAAGATGTTGGAAAATCACCAGGGATGGCTTAATCTGTTGCCGTTAACCCTACTTGAATACCGAACGTCGACTCGAACCTCGACTAGGGTAACACCCTACTCCTTAGTCTATAATATGGAGGTCGTACTTCTTTCCGGAGTGGAGATGGAATCACTAAAAGTGATGCTCAATTCCCAGATAGAGGAAAGTTAATGGATACAAGATCGATACGATAAGTTATCCCTAATGGATGAAAGGAGGGCTGCTGCCATCTTTCACAGCCAACTATATCAGCAGCGAATGTCCCGATCTTATAACAAGAAGGCGTGACCTCGAGAATTTAAAGAGCATGATTTGGTACTAAAGAAGATCATTCCAGGCCAGGATGCAGCTGAAGGAAAATTTTCCCCAAATTGGGAAGGACACTTTGTTGTCAAAGCAATCCTATCGGGCGGAGCTTTGAAGTTGGAGGAGATGGATGGTGAGGAATTCTCATAATTGATCAATTCCGATTCGGTGAAAAGGTATTATGTCTGAGACCCCTTTTATTTCAAACTGGAATACTTTGTCTTGGTAAAAAGAAAAAGAAAAAAGAAAAAAGAAAAAAGAAAAGGAAAAAAAGAAAAAGGAAAAAAAAGAAAAAAAGGAAAAAAAGAAAAAAAAGAAAAAAAAGAAAAAAAAGAAAAAAAGAAAAAAAGAAAAAAAGAAAAAAAATGAAAAAAAAGAAAAAAAAGAAAAAAATATATCAAGTCTAGTTTTCAGGTCTGAGCCTGAACTACGAAATACCTGATCTCCCATCTGCGGGAATACGTAGGCAGCCGCCATTTATGGTGCGGTCTAACCCTTGAAAAAAAGTCAAAACCCCATCAAATCAAATCAAAAAAATCAAAACCCCATCAAACCATGCTCAAACCCAAATAAACGCTTTTTACCTATTCAGGTCAAGCCTGAACAACGAAAGACATGATCTCCCCTCTATAGAAGTACGTAGGCAACCATTTATGGTGCGGTCTAACCTCTGAAAGAATCCAAACACTTTCACCTTATAACCAAAATATTAACCTATACAGAAACCAAAATCTAACACAAACCCGCCCAATAGATGGCTTATGAGGAGAGGACCTAGTGGCATCTCAGCATCACCCTATCGAATCTGGCGCAAGTATGACAAGACCAGTTCTATGGCGACATAATAAATCATGAAGCGAGAATGGTAATAGTGTACAAGGCTAGACATACTCAAACAAAGGAAGTGAACTGAACTTGTTTCTTTTTATATATACAACTATTTATTATACAAAAGTTGATTCTAACCTGTGACAAAAGATAATAACAAAGTCTATACAGGAAAATAAAATAGAGCTATAAATTGGCGGTAAGACGAGCCAACATAGCCAAATATCTAGCGGTCTCTGCGGTCTGAGGAGCATCTCTGAGCTAGTGCTCCAATGCTTCGACACGTCCCAACATCTCGGCTTCCATGCGATAAATGCCCTCTTGACCTTGTACTACACCCTGTACGTGACTAATAAGTCCATCAGTGAAAGTCTAGGTCGCATCTCTATCAATGAGGGCCTGGTCTCTGGAAGCAAGGGCTGCATCTCTCTCAGCTATAGCAGCATCCCGACCAGCTATGGTGGTAAACATCAGAGCTCAAGCCTGATCCCTCTCAAAGGTTACCAGGTGAAGCTGTCTGTCCATCGCCTCCATGGAAACTGAGGATGAGCACGGGACAGTACTAACAAGAAAAGCTGTCAACTCTGCAAATAGAGCATCCTTAGTCAGAGATATAGGATCATCTATCGGCTCCTCAATGTCAGTAGACCCACCATCATCCCCAGATAAAGATCTTGTATTAACCTGGTCCGCGGTGTCTGGTGCCAAATCCGACTCTAGCCAAGCTAAGTACTCTGCAGATCGGCCTGGATGGCAGTCTCTGAACTGCACTAGCTATCGATGCGACCAAAATTCGTAAACCCGAGCTAGAGCAGCCTCGATTACTAAGTATACGGGGAAGCGATAATCCCCAGTCCCCTCAAATGCATGGACCTCCTGATACTGATCAAACTTGCTCATCACCGCCAGAAGATGATAGGTCGTCACCCGCCTCAAACTAGCCAACGGGAGGAAATCTAGGTTGGCTACATAGTTGGTGAAACTCAGAAAGGAGCAGTAACCAGAGTACATAACTATAGCAAAAGGCTCCTCCATGGCACCCAGAAATGAAGTCCATGACGCCCCATCGATGCAAGAAGTCAGGCTTTATGAGTAGACCTGTGACAAACCATGTCTAAAGAAGAACCCATGACGACAAAGCTGACCTATCGGTTTGAGGTGCGTCATGAACCAGATATATTGGAGCACAGGGCTACCTTTGAACCCTGATCCCCGACAGTCCGGCAGAGGGATGCTGATCTCAATGTCTCTACCAAGATAAGAGGAAGTATGGTGAAGTCATCTCTAAGAGCCTTGACAGCCATCGACATCGTCACATCTAGATGGTCATCATAGAATGGCATATATAGATATGCTATGAGGCACATGACCAGGGCATCTACTAGTACAGTACGCCATCTCTCCTCTGAAATGGCGAAATCTCCATGATTTACGGCGAAGCTGTCATCAGATGCGAAGTGGCCTATCATAAAGTCCATGGAGATAATGTGGCTTCCACCCACCTCGGCCAGTACGACTGCCCTCCTCAGTCCGGTCATCGTCATGAACTGGCGGCGCATATGGCCTAACACCATTCGAGCACACGGCCCCTCCATCGATAATCCAGAGATGCAACCGTACTTCTCCAGAGTAGGTGATGAGTGGGATTTATACCCGCAAATCGGATACCTTATGGCTTAAATAGTTGCCTGATCGTCGTAGTTTTTATATAGTTTTATATGTTTATTATATTATTATGCTTAACCGATGTTTTGCAGGCATGACAGGACTTTTCTATCTTTTAGGGGACAAAACGGACAATTTACATACACTGGCGCCGCAGCGCCAATGTCTAGTCTTAATCTCGCGCCGCGGCGTCGCCCCTGGTCCTTGCTGATGTCATCCTGGCGCTGCAGCGCCACAGTTCCTTTATGGGCTCGCGCTACAGCGCGACCTCCGGTTTTTTTGATTTTAATATGGCGCCGCAGCGCCACTTATAAGCTGATTACCCGCGCCGCAGCGCGACCTCCGGTGCCCAGGCAGAAAAGGCTTGCTTTTGACCTAGAAAAAGGAGAAAAAGAGATAGATAGACAGAGAGAGAGCCTCTGCCAGAAGAAGAGAGGAGAGGAAAAGGAAGAAGACTGGGATAGAATCGGTTAGCTTAGCTTAGGATAGATTAGATCTCTTTTGTACTTTCTCTCTCTAGTTATTGGGTAATGTTTGTAAATATAGATTAGGTAGATTAGGGTAAAGTTTGGGTTTTTCTTGGAGCAACAAGAGCAGTGAGCTACACGGATTGGAGAGCTTGAAAGGAGCGAAATGCTTGGAGACTGAAGAGCCTTGACATAGTTTATTCTTGTCCATTCATTTCCTCTATTTTTGTAATCCATAAATGTTGTCTTTATTGCTACTTATATTTTGTTCAAGAGCTATGAACTAAGTATTGGCTCTAAGGTTATAATGGAACCCTTTGTTAATTAAATTGACTGTCTTATCTCTTTGGTTGGCACCATATGGTTTGGTTTAATATATTCATGCTTAACGATTCTCACTAAGACATTAGTGATGATTTTGGTAATCTATATGATATCGAAAGAAGAATTGTAGATTTACACCTAAATATATTGGCATGTGATTATGGGTTTTGACTGCATAAGTTGTGCGTAGAATAGACATATATCTGTGTGCCACATGTGACCTAATTGAGAACTTATGCTTAAATCCTTATTAGGTTAATTCGCATAGACATGTGTAGGATTATCACTTAGTTTGGATGTTCTTTTCTGTTCTATTCCCTTTCGGGTGGATCTGGAGAGGATATGTTTGTGCATACCTCGACAGAGGTGTATGAGCACCTGTGTGTTCTCGGTCGACAAACTGTCGTGACCATTAAGACCAAAGAGAGAAGGGTAGGAAGTTTGATGAAGCATAGCACGCCAGGTGTTCGACAGAATGCCTGTGTGGGGTGAAGTTATAACCTTAGCTTGTAATTCTTTCGATTACCATTCGTTATCCGTTTACTTGCTTTAATAATTAGTTATAACTAGTTTAACCGCACTCCTATTAGTTTACTGTTCGAATAAGACTAAAGCGATACAAAGTTGGTATTTGGTAAATATTAGTGATAGTTCCTCGTGGGTACGACACTTTTCTTATCACTGTATTACTTGTTAGACCGCGTATACTTGCGCGTGTTTAGTGATCGGTTTTCCGACCAACAGTAGGAGTCAACTCATCCGAGCCAAACCAAAAAACGTGGCTCTAGGGAATCCAATAACGAAGCATCCCGTCAATAAACCACTCTAGAACCTGAAAGGACAACAAAGATAGGGAGTGGCCTAGCATGCGACTGACTGCGATTCGGTCAGAATATGACAACTGGTCTTACCAAACCTTCAAGCTGGTAGCTATCCGACTAGGCAGAAGGTGATCCAAGCGAACAACAGCAGAGGAAGCCATTTATAAAACTGTGTCAATAAGACCATACAGGGGTCAATCTCTATCCAATCATTTAAATATATATAAAGCATGCATCATAACAAGTGATAATATGGCATGTGTGATGAATAAATAGAAAACATCATACATAGATATATGTCAAATACATCAGTTTTATTTACATCACTATCATACCTATGATACATGTGAAAACTAAGAAATAAAAATTACAGGATACTGGGTTACAAATGCCCAAGGACTAACAAAAGACCTAAAGAATCATCATAATGTCGAAATCATCCAGGAAGGTGCTAGAATCATCGAACTAATTAACCTGGGGTAAGTCACATGGGGTAGGCACATCCTGCTGATCTAGGCGATAAGGTGTCTCCTACATATCCGGGTGACAAGTAAATGGATCACCTCCATCTTGAGAACCACCAGCACCTGAGGGTCCAGCCCCATGAGAGCCACCAGTGCCTGATGGTCCAACCTCGTGATCCCGAGCAGCAAAAGTACTAGCCAATGAGGGGTCTCCGCCTAGATGACGATAGTACATCGACATCTGCTCTAACTAATGTCTCAAATCGGCTATCTGAGTCTGGTGAGAAGGTTCCTGGAAGCATAATATCCAGTCCTTCATCATAAGAGACCCTGGAACTATATCTCCCAGGAACTGGGTAGCCCGGGTCTGAGATTCTATCGTATGTGGGCCCCACTAAGTGGAAAACTCCTCAGACGTGATAGGACCATCCGATAAATGAAATCCCTTATACCCATCAGTGGGGATCGCAACAACTGATTGAGATAGAGGCCAGAATTGCTGAGCTGGAGGAAGAAAAGGAAGGCAAATCTCCCCAGTAATACATTGAAAGGCGCGCTCCCCAAGATAGAGCTCCCAACCTCCATTAAACAAGAAGGGAATCCAGCGAGTAGATAGATGATACTCCGACCCTACCGGTAAACCATCCTCAAATCCCTCTGACAAGTGCTCTGCCAAATAAGGGACCCATACTATGTCAAAGGCCGTCAATGTTTCTAACTGAAGACCAGCATGGGTGAAGCCCTCTGCAACCGGGACCTTTGATAGAGTGGACTGATGCCATCTATGTCCCCGAGGATAAGTGTCCAAGCCCAAGACAGAGATAGGGAAAAGATAGGGGAGCCTCTCGTAAGCCCAAAACTGTCAATACAAAGAAGCCGCCATTACTCTTGGGAAAAGATAAACCAATCAAAATTCAGACAAATGAATTTCAGTCAAAATGACTCACCAGAAGAAACGGGTAGAATCCGACCCAGGCGTTGGTAACTCCCTCGGATCGCAGTCGCATCCTATGAAGGAAGAGAGCGAATGTAAAAGATCCCCAATCATAGTCCCCAATGTGGTTTACATTTTGAACAGCCCCTACTAAGCTAAAGGGAATAGTAGAGGAGCTATTCGCAATGAAACAACCCTTCATGATAGTCAGGAATAGACGCAGCAAGATGCAATCCTTATCCCTCAAATTGGCAGGCAATAGTTGCTGTAGAGTGCCTCGAGCAACATCGATGCTCAGGTATCCCGATCGAATACTACGAGCCTTGAAGGCCAGTTCCTGAGAAGAACACCCTAAAAGGGTGCGCACAGTAGTCAAAATGATACCCATCTCCAATGTCACTCTGGCTCTAGTAAACTCCAGGCCTATGATATACCTCCAATCCATGGGAGTCATCACAACCTCGTAGTCCAGCAGATGGAGAGACAGACTCTGATGAAACCATCGCTTTGACAAAGCTCGCAAATAGCCCCAAGGGCAGCGACGAGGAACAATGGTGAAGAAATCCTCAAATCCCCAAGAATCTACGACCGCCTGGTACTCTGGATGTAGCGAATGATACAAAGAGTATATGCTGAACCAGTTACCCCTTATCTGGGTAAACTCTAGAACCTGCACAATCTTAAGGTTAAGAAAACCGATTGTTAACAGAAAAGAGAAATGAATGCAAAATAATATAAAGATCATTGTACCTCATTCGCCTGCAAGTGAGTAGAGGGATGGAGGCTCAGATCCGTACCCAGTAAATCAGGGACAGCTACCTGAATACCAGGAAGAAATCGTGGCATAGCAATGGGCTGAGGCGGAACCTCAAGCTCAGGGATGTCCTCCTTATCCAAATGAGGTTGGTCCTCACCGAGAGGATGCAAAACGGGCTCTGTCAATCGCTGGACCCGCCTACTTATCCATGGAATAGGAACATCTGAGGAAGCTCTCCACCGGTGAACTCCAGATGAAACTCGCTAGGATGAGGAACGGCTAGGTCCCGCAGAATCCATATCTGAACAATGAGTTCGTAGGAATTAAAGGAAAGTCAGGTATATTCCTGTCCTTTTCAAATTTCAAATTAAATCCATGAAATATAATTTAGGTCATCACATCATATATGTCCTACATGTGCCATTATATGTGTACATCATTTGAACTCGCATCCTAGTATATCTATACATATATCTAAGACCTTAACGTCTGACTCATGAAAATTTTTTGCCAGAGTCTTCCCTAGAAAATGGACTATCCACATGCCCGAATCATGCATTAAATCACCCTATGTAGGTATACCGTCACAGCCAAGCAATTTAATATCAATATAAACTGTTGTTCTAACACATAGCTATAATGCATGTCTAGATTAAATGATAAATGATAATATATCGCATCCATATGATCCATAAGATGATACGTAAGCATGCATTACATTATAAACATGTTAATCAAGCTATTTATGCATACATATTAGATATAATGCGTTTAAGGAAAGAAATACGGGTTTTCACCAATGAAAACACAAAAAAATGGAGTCTATACATTACCCGTAGTACCTAGAAGAGATGTACAGTGTCAGATTGCTCCAAATCAAGCCGGAATAGCGTAGATCTGAAGAGAGGCTCGAATTTTTCAGAGAGAATACGAGAAAACTCAAGTCGAATGAATGAAAATGAGCCATCCCGAGGGTATAAGCTTGATCACGGGCAGCCTCATACATGTATGCTCTAGCCGCATACACATATACGGCCGGTCCCGCAGCTTCTCGATTGGTAAAGTGCATACCAAAACGTGTTATTTTGGGTTCAGAATGGTCACATTATTCGAAATGGTACCTTTCTGGGTCAGTTTTAAATCCCGAAAACCCTAAAACCCCTCCGAAAAGCATAAATTCTATAAAGATCAAAAATCCCGACGTTGAACGCCGAAATAGCAAAAAGTCAATCAAAATCAATACTACATCTCAGAATCCACCGGCAACGAACCAGTGAAGGCGTCGGCTCTGTGAGGACCCCAAATTCGGGTCTCTCGATCACCTCGGATCCGGTCCGCCACGATACATCTATCACGGAATTATACATCTTTTATTCAAAACTTAATGAATAAATTTCACTTATTACAATATAGAAATATAATTTCTCTTCATATCCAAGATCTTGTACAATGACCCCAAACTTTTTACAAGTTTTTAAACCTTGGTCATATACCATCCCTATCTATACATCATACTCGATGTTTATAAAAAGTTGGAATAACTTAAACTTTTTTATCTCCTTGTATAACATCTTTCATTGAGTTCATAATCTTGAACCAATTACAAAACCTCGAATCAATTATAATAATATGATTCACTATACTCGAATTACTGTATAAATGTATACATCACAGTTCGAAACCCCTATGTGTTACATAACACAACTTTACAATTGAAACATGTATAAAACATTGTAATCTACCATCGCATATATCTTCTAGAACTTAAGCATGGTTCAAGAGTATGTATTTAAATAAACAATAATCTTTGAACTCTATCACGTAGCACGTAACTTTTATTCGTGAGTCCTTAACCTGCAAAAATGGTTATTTGCAAGAGTGAGCTCGACAGGTCAGCAATTCTAACAGTTTTTATGCATCACATAACATATAATATCATACTCAGTTCATGCATTCATAATCAACCGATATATACTACGCATGTTACTTCTCACATAATAATCATATCATCAAAGATCAACTTTCAATCTCATACATATCTCATATACAGTTCATATATAAGTTAAAATCATCATGGCATAATATAATTCATCTAACAGTTATTGAATTCATATATCAAATAAGAACTGAAAGACTTGCTTGGTGCGTAGTTTAACAACTACGACTTAACTGCTTAAGATATTTGCGCTTCGTGTATTCCTACACAATCATTCAATTATGGATTTATACATATCAGTTATACGTATCCATACATTCTCAATATAATAACAATTGATTACATTGTTGTCTAACTTGGTTCTTAGAACCTTTGTTTTATTGTCTCATCATATTCTTAGAATAACCATGTACTTATAGGTATACTTTAACCATACGTACTTACTATCACCCTTCATATACATGTATCACACACTTAACTAAATGTATTTGACATATATTTAGAACTTATATGATCCTTATTATTCATACGTTTCTCAAACCTTAACGGAATTATAGTTTTCGAGTTTTATATAACCATTGTACAAATCAACACTTAATGCATCATTAAGATTCTATTTTATAACTCAGAAATAATAATGTAAGCATACTACTATGTTCCTCATGTATACATATGAGATGTTATAATAACGTTAATACGCATGCTCACAAATACCTTTATTATATACGCACAACTAACATCGATAATTGCTTTAAAACATGTCTAATTCATGTTTAACTAACTTTGATAGTGTCTAGTAAGGTGTGTGCACATACATGACATTTAAAAGCTCTAGCATGTATGCTTAAACATATTAGAACACTAATATACTATGATCATGCAACTTAGTTTGCAAAAAGTCCGAATCTTATTTTTGAAACCATTACGACTTAAACCATAAATGCTAGGGTAAACTCAACACTTTTAAATTTACATTTCATGCCTATCTAGACCATGCAATCATGCTCAAAAAGTCAGAACATAAGCATCAATAGAATGTGCCAAGGCTCATTTTAAGAACTTATAACTTTCTTTAGAAATCGCACACTAACGAAATCAAGAATGTTCATGCTATGTCAAGGTACATATTCATACATGTTAAACCTGATTTCATGCATGTCTAAGTCATTTACACAAGCTACAAATATAAGAACACATATATGATATGTTCATGAGAAGTTCACTTTAAAAAATTCTAAGTTCATTTATAAACTATGAAGCTTTTAATCAATAATGTATAATAGTGTGTGATTAACACTTTAAACATGTATTTCATGTTAATATAAACCATACTATCGGGTTCACAAAATTAGAATACACATAATGTGTATATGTCAAAGTTTATTTTAACAAGTCTAAGTTCATTTGTAAACTTTAAATCCTTTCATCCCATAACACATACCATCATGGCCATGAACATACATGTAGTATCATATACCATGAGTTAATATCAGTCCTCATGCTTGCTCAAGGTGATATCATATGTTAGTACATAATAGCAGCTTAACAGGAAACTAAATTCAAAAATTGGTCCTGGCGCAGCTGCGCCGCTGGCCAGTATAATACTGGCGCAGCTGCGCAGGCGTGCGGCCAGAGATAGTAACTGCTCTGGTTCGGCAGGAACCTTAGCCCAACTCAAAAATTCTTAATGAAAATCATTTCAAGCAACCATATATCATTTCTAACTTGATAGTAAACTATTATAGCAACTAATAAGCATATTCCAATCAAGTTATCAATCAAACCATGCTTAATTCAAGAATTAAGGAATTAGAAATTTATCAAAAACTGAAGAACAAGAAGGTAAATGTTATACCTCTGTTGAAATGAACTTGCTGCTAAACAATTTCTATAATGCTGCTATAGTACTATCCCTCACTGATATCTCTCACAGCAACTTACTAGCAATTCTACACTTAGTGAAATCTCAGCAATTGCAATAGAGAAGGAAGAGAGTTTATTATATAGGCAAATGAATATACGGTCCTTGACTTTGCTCACTAAATCAAAATAATGGAAATAGAAATTATATGAATGATAATTGGGAGTAGTTGAAATCCATTATAATACCCACTCCCCCCATAATCATTATCTATATTTGCTGAAATTGAGAAGAGCTATAGGGTAGCTAGCCATGTGGGAGTTCACGTGTAGAGGAAATTGAGCTCATATTATGGGACAACAATAAAACTCAGCAAAAGCAACTAGCAATTCAATTGTATATATTATGTATGCTCAACATTTAGCTTTTATAATTTAACATATAATATACCTACTTAGGTTGTAAATGAATTACAATTGAAACTTCTAACTACAATGTATCAAGTAGTGCATATACATATACTCCATGTACATTTTATTAATACCAAATATAATTCAATTGGGTATTATTATTACTTATTATCACAACGGTTATAATTTCAATTAATAATAACTTATTGAAAATATTATTAATTAACAATTATTTACTGATATTAATATAAGGTGATAGGATAAACATTAAAGTCTTCCTACACACATCATGTTACATAAGTAATAAATATTATGTAACTCACATAATGCCATAAATCTTACTATATAATATATAGCCACATTAATGTGTCACATTGCACTTATATAATATATAGAGGGAACCATTATATACTATAGGTTTAATTATCGCATGCTTGCATAAACAATTAATTAAATAAATATAATCGCATTATATTTATTAATCCTTTGCTCATTAATATATTATTTATTCACAATAATAGTTAATTGACATATTATCAATTAATTACTCGCTAATCGTCAATCCTTTGTAATCACAATTAATCCTTAACATGCTTATGTTTTATTATTTTCCACAACAATAAATTCATACGTTATCGATTAATTATCCAAAATATTAATTAATCAATCACGTTTAAACCTCTACACTATATTCAAGTAAATTGAATATTTAAATAATAATGCTTCTACTAATACCCTGATAGAAAACCTTAGGGTTGGTCCACTAATTTAACAATCCATTAGTGGCTCCCTTTTAATTAATCCTAGCAATTATACGCATAGGCTCTAACTCAAATTGTGACGCCCCCAAATTCGGACCGCCACTTGGTCACTTGAATTCGGTTCGTCACGTTTTCATGGTAATACAATAATAACTAAAATCACGCATTCACAGCGGAAGATCTAATCTAGAATAATTTACAATGATATATTATAATTATTCCACCAAGTCTCACAACCTGCAGTACTTAATAGATTACATAATAGTATCGAATAAACACTTATTACATAATCCTACTTAAGCTTAAACATAGTCTGAAGATAATCTTAATACAACATTAGAAATTTAAACGTATAGGAACAAGCTAGTCGATAGCCTTGCCCTTGCCCTTATCCTTCCCAGAGACACCTCCCTGTTCCGCCTTAACTGAAAGGTTTTAAATAAGCAAGAATGAGCACAAATTGCCCAGCAAGTAATATACAACAAGGGTAAAGAGTTTTATAACAAGAGTTTGAAATATCAAAGTATAATGTCTAAAATAGTTCAGTTTCAGAATAATATCATGAATAACGAGTCTCAACAATACTCGAATCAAATCTTTGGAGTATGAAATGATAGTTCAATATAGATCAACAGATATATATGAATTCAAAGGCTATCAACGTATCCAACTGTATAAAATAATTTATATACTGAGCAGTCACTAAGGACTATTGAACATCTACTAGAATTACCAATATTAAATTGATAACCCAAAAGAAACAAGTATGATAGATGATCAGTCTACAATACTCTATGTTATGCATAACACCACAGTAATCGTGTGTTGGGGCTTCCAACAATAAACACTCCCCTTACCATAAGGGTTGTTCAACTCAGTTTTTAGATTTTTGCACCAATAAAAAGGTTTGGACAGTTTTATTAACATGCATATAGTCTAGCCGAATCGAATGGCATAGACACTTCCACAATATTCAAGAACAATACTAAGTTCAGCATGAATAATAGCTTTAACAAGAGTTTAACGTACTAGCTCAATGAACGAGTAAGTAAGATAACTTGCATTGTACAAGGATAGAATACTTGCACAGCAAAAGAGTGTAAGTTAGGAAACTTGCCTTTAGCGTAGTTTATCCACGTAATTTAATCAACACTTTCAAATCCCTATCGTAATATAATTACGTATATATATATATATATATGATATCCATTAGTCATATATTATAGCTTAATATCTTATCTTGGACATACGATCAACACACAAGCTAAGTCTTAGCCTAGCTACACAGTTATATATTAATATAACTTCTATTCTTAACGTTCCTCTTTTTGAGTTTAAACTTATTCTCATATCATTAATATCGCATAAGAATCACATCAATTAGCAACATACTCTATTTAGCAAGTTATAGCATTATAGCATGTCAACCGTCAAAATTGGATTCAAGTATCAACGTATGATATCACATAGCATATACATATGTTAAAGAGTCTTTCCATGTTTGTTCAACCTTTCCAAGTTCAATCATACATGCTATCATGATTTCTAACGACTTAGGGTCAAGCAACGCCATGAGTTCCCGTAAGTTATCATGCTTGTCATGTAAACATGTAAAGTGATCACATTTTAGACATGCTTGCAAGTTTCTACTACATATACACATGTCTAGTATTGCTACTTAGCTTAATTCATGCTTTACTTGGGTTTATTTAACTATCAAGGCACCTAACATGGTATGTACACATGTATATATGTATGACACATTAGTGAGGTTCGAAGGCACTATCAAACATGTCCATGATTTTTAGAATCTAGGCTTTGATATAACACGTCAAGATTTACGTTTCAAACTTACACTTTAAAGATGACAACGTAATCTTTAACTTCCCCAGCAGAGGGGAGTAACCCATTTCTAATCTCACATATCATTATATGTTTTAAAGATGATATTGCATCATCAGATAAACCTTGTTATGCATTCTTCTTATCTAGTAATCTTTGTCATGTTTATTCCATTACATTTCATAAACATGACAAAGAGGGGCAACTGTAGACACTCAAAATTTTACTTTCTTTGTACTAACCTTGTAGAAGGGCAAAAGCCTAATTTTACTTCAAAGACAACCCCGAGGTAGGGTAAAAGAGCCAGGTCATCTCGGAGATGACCCAGTGAAAGATTTAAAGGACCAATGATGTTCTAACATGTCGTGAACCGAACAAGGATCGCCAAGCTGAGACAGTGTCAATCGTAAACCAACTCAGCAAACCTCGAAATGCGTGCCCTCAACGATAAATCAGCTAACTGCTGTCGGGAACCAGAAGATACTTCTCAGCTATCAGCATCATCTTCTCGGACCCTGACTCAGTAAGACTCGATTGAATTTCGCTGCATTTCGCACAGAAGTTCAGAAAGCTCAGTCTGCGCAGGTCAACTTCCTCCGAATCGGGACCACAGGAGCACACTTCGAGATGGCGGGCCCCACCTAGCCTAGCTACATACATATATGCAGCTAGCCGCACACATGTATGTGGCTGGCTCGGACAGCTTAAAACCCCCACATTAGTTCACTTAGAAAAGAGATAGAGATAGTTTTAGAGAGAGAAAAGAAATTCTAGAGAGAGAAGGGCTCGGGTTTGGCATATAAACACAAACTTGAAGCTATTTCATCTTGTTTATCATCCATTTGAATCCCTGGGAGTGTTCTACATTGATTACGGGAGTTAAAATGCTTGTTCACGCGTCCCCCAAGGTGAAAAATGCACTTTCTAGCTACGTTCTTTGTAATTCTTACTTAATATACTAGATTGATAATATATATTGTTTAAATCTAGTTAATCTTGTTGTTTTTAAGCATATTGTGTAATAGTTGATAGATATTATGTTTTTATAGGTTATATTGTGCTTATTGCATTGTAAATCGAGTACGGAGGCTAGATCTACCTAGATCTAAGTCAAATCTAGCCTTTGAGTGGTTATTAAGCATGAAACTTTAACCCGTGTGCTAGATCGGTTTATATCCATGGTAGATCTACGTATTTATTACTTTAAATGGTTCTGGTTACCCTGTATATCCCCAGATTTGTATCTAGAGGCGAAAGGGGTCCGATATGGCTTAAAACGGTGATTTCAACCGATGAAATCATCTAATATCAAAGTCGAGGACATTGTATATATGTATTCCCGCATAAATAATGTGAGCCTAGGAATCCCGGTGTTGAGATCCCCGAATGGATCCCGTCTTGATTCCCACGATGGACCGGTTTTTTTGATGTAATGTTTAAATACTGTAAATATCATTGTATATGTAATATTTGGATCTTGAAGACGTGCTCGAGGGGTTAGTCCCAAGAAGTTAGATTTAAGATCCCGTGATAGTGAAAACTTTAATTATGGGTGCTCGGTTTCATCGAGATGGCTTTCATGCCCGATGATGATCCGACCCTTTTTGACGTTTACATGCATATCATCCAAATGATTTCTAATAAAACCACAAAGAGCTTTCAATCTTAATAAAGCGATTCGGGGTAGATCACCTTATAAACATAAAGATAAAAGGAAGTATCGAAGTCCTCGATTCCTAGTCGGGCAAAGGATTTAAAAACCTTGCTTTCTAAAACATCATTTCAATTCATATATCTTGTTAAAAATGAACTTTTAGTCAAAACAAATCCTTCGTACCTAGGCGCAAAAGAGGTACAACACTACTTTCAAATAACCCTAAATAAAGATTTAGAATAAAAATGACTAAAGCTTTCAAAATAAAGCACACACACACACAAACATAAACACATACACACTTTAGGCATAAAAAATCAATAAGATGCGGTACCGTGTTTTCATGGGAGTCGGGGGTTGCCTAACACCTTCCCCCGGCTTAGCCTAGCCCCCGAATTCCACGAATCTTGGGTTTTAAGATCCATCTTTCAGAGTCACATATTGGTCCATATTATGAAAACTATTAAAACTCGGATGAGTTGGAACATCCATTTAAATCATACCAACAGGCGACTCTGTCTTATTCGGTCCAATCATCAAAATTCAATAAATAAAATTCATCTTTTCAAAGTCGCCGACACTTATGTCGGTCCTGTTTTCCTAAAACTTCATCTTTTAAAAAAAATCCAAAGATATAGCGAATGAAAAAGGGTAAAAACAAACAAACAAAAAACTTAGGAAAGACGGACACTTCCATTTCCTCCGCGTTCGAAAAGAAGCAATAAACGTGATAACAATAAAAAGGAGGACAATCGAACAGATTTTTCCCGGCGTCAACACCCGGCAATAACCCCGGGATGTTAAGATCAACCCCGGTCTCTACACCGGGATGTCAGTCAAACCCCGACAACACCGGGATGTCAAGTGAAGCCCCGCTGACAATACCAGGATGTCAAGCAGCCCTGGCGACAAACTTGGAATGTCAAGCTCAACCCCGGTCACTTTACCGAGATATCAAGTCAGACCCCGACAACACCGGGATGTCAAGCGAAGCCCCGATGACAATACCGGGATTTCAAGCAGCCCCGACGATAACCTCGGGATGTCAAGCTCAACCCCGGTGACAATACCGGGATGTCAAGTAGCCCCAAAAATAAACTCGAGATGTGAAGCTCAACCTTGATCACTATACCGGGAGGTTAAGTCGAACCTCGACAACATCGGGATGTCCCTGGTGACAATACCGGGATGTCAAGTCAAACCCCGACAACACCGTGATGTCAAGTGAAGCCCTGGTGACAACCCGGGAGGTACAGCAACCCCGGTCAGAACCCGGGAGGACCAATCACCCTAGAGACAACCCTGGGAAGCCAAATCAACTTCGAAGACAACCCCGAAGTATCACATCATTCCCAAATACCACTCTGGGAAACCAAGTCAGCCTCAGAGATAACCTTGAGATAAACAAAATCGACTGAGATCAAAACCTCGAAAACAACCCCGGGAAAACAGTCGAAGACTGTGCCAGTACAGGAGACAACCCCTGGAGGGGCAAAATGGTTATTTTACCAACTTGAAGCCAATTTGGTCAAAATCAAGCCTAATTGATGCAATAAAGGTTAGAAAGAACCATAACATTGATCCCGAGTGAAAATAGCACAATACAACTCAGCGGACAAACTACGAAGAAACGAAGATCTGGTTATGAACCCGTCTTTTTGGAATCAAAAAATGTTAAGTCCCATGTCATTGTGACGCTCTCAGTAAGGTCTTTTCGGAAAGGTATAGCACACCGCAAACGAACGCTCTCATTAAAAGTTAAAAAGTTTCGAACCTGACATCGCGTTCCTCGGAGTGCACGTACTTTGTGACGACAGGATCCATCATATGGGCCCCACCCTGGGGAGTCGCAAGTAGACCCGCGGATACCACTGGTAGACCCACTACCATCAGGTCTTTAAATACAAGGCCACCCCCTTGCAAAAAAAAGAAGAAAAAATAGAAAACGCTCTGAAACTCCGCCCATTTCATTTCCTAGCCCGACTTCTAGTACTCCAAACTTAGATTTTATTACTCTAACACGTAGGTATACTCATATACTACAACATACCAAAAATTAACCGGTGGAAACTTCCATTTGAAGCCTACCAAGTTGTAAAAAGCCTGTGTAGCAGTCCATTGTAAGTATTTTTACGATCAGAATATGTTTCGTACTTCATTGCATATTTATACACGTGCACATAAAGTTTCATCTTCTGATTTTGTCCGGAACTCAGTTTCGTGGCCTGTTTTGCTTACCTTTTAGTACATTTTAGTACATATATGCATTTTTTTCATTTGTACAGCTTGGATTGTCGATCCGTGGCTTTTAATCGCTTATATATATATGTATTAATTTGCTCGGCTTGGGTCGATGACTCGTTGCCATTTTGGCTTTATTATGTTTATATTTGACTATATATATACTAATTTTCAATTCTGTTAAGCCCGAATTACAAATCCGTGGCAGTTACTGCTTTTATATATATAACTATATATATATATATATATAAATTTTTCTGACTTCGTTTGGCCTGGATTGCTAATTCGTGGCCTTTATTTCTTTAATATATATATATATATATATATATATATACTAATTGTATATATTAACATTTATATTTTAGTTTGGCCTGGATTGAAAATCCGTGACCTTTTTATCGCTTTTATAAATATATATATATATATATATATATATATATATATATATATATATATATACATTCTAGTTGAGTCTGGAAAAATTGGTGGCTCTTTACCTCTTTTATACATACATACATACATATATATATATATATATATATATATATATATATATTTACATTCTGTCGAGCCTAGATCATTTTGTGGCTCTTTACAACTTTACTATATATATATTTACATTCTTTCAAGTCTTGTTTATTCTGAGGCTATTTTACAGCTTTTATAAATATATATATATATATATATATATATATTTACTTTTCTGTCAAACCTAAGTTATTTCGTGGCTCTTTTACAGTTTATATATATATATATATATATATATATATATATATATATATTTACATTTCTGTCCAGGCCTGGGATAGCAAATTCGTCGCCCTTTACAACTTTATATATATATATATATATATATATATATATTTACATTTTCTGTCCGGGCCTGAGATTAGAAATCCGTCGCCCTTTACAGCTTATATATATATATATATATATATATATATATTCTTTATTCATTGTAATTAAATATCTGTTTCAATTATTCATTTGATATGAATTTGTTTAAATACAAATTTGGTGGTTTAGATTTATTTGAATCTAGCCCTTTCTACCTTTCAAGCAGTTCAAAATAGGTCCAACCGGAACTGAAAAACTAGAATGGCTAAGATTTATTTAAATCTAGCTTTCTTTCTAGTTTTGTTAAATATTTAAGCAACCTCGCGACCCTCAGATTTCTATCTAGTGGGAACGAGAAGATATGGCTACGCGCATGCCAGGATTTGACTGATGAATCCTTGGTTTTTGTGACGTCTGGATGTAAATATACATTTTCTGTAAATATTTGTGTTGTGCAAGTTTTCTTGGCCTCCTTCTGTGAGTCTAGGAATCATGGAATTTATGATCAAACTGATCAGAATCTGATTTCCACGATGGACAAACTCCACATTACAAATATACCCTGCCAGTTTTCTATAAAAATGTACATCCGAAAGACCTTAAAGCGGTTATCCGGGTTTAAGGTCTCAAATATAATGAAATAATGATTTGCCATTCTAGAGCCACTCCAATGGCTGTCGTGCCAATGAGAAAACTGACACTTGTCTATATTTTGTGGTCGAGGATGCTTCGCAGCCCGACAATCACCATCCAAATCGAAGGTTAAAATGGAAGTATCAACATGCTTCAATTCCTACGTGAGCATAAGGGTTTGGATAGTCAACTCAATATAACACCAATTTTAACACCCCCAAATCTGGGTACTTCATTTCCACAGGATTTGGTGTTCACTATCTAAATAAAACATAACTACTGTGACGCCCCCAAAATAGGTTCAAATAACCCATTCTGAGTCGCCAAATACATGGTACAGAATCCAAATACAAATCTTCAAATTCTACTATTATACTGTCGTGCAAAATACGACCACACAACTGTGAGCTATAATATAGATCGTATATAATACGAAAATATAAACGCTCAAATTTAGTCCTCATTAATTATAATTATTATCACACTATTTTATAAATTAGTGAGGACTACTATAGATCTATCTCGGACCATCACTCCATTCCCCGATTAATCCCCTCGATATTCTTATTTCCTGAAGAGAATAATTGAAGAAAAGGGTGAGCTCAACTAGCTAAGTAAAGAATATTATAACTACGATAATGAAGAATAAATTATCGTTAGCCTTTAATAAATCAGATAAAATATTATAGACAACAAGTTTTAGATCAACAACTGCAGCGAAAATAACAAGCCATTAGAAGAGTTAAGTAGAGAATGATGTCTACTATCTTCTATGATATAAAAGTCCATCATCAATATTTTATCCATGTAACACCAATTAATAATATTTTTAATCAACGAATTATCCATGCACTACGGGCCAAGGATATTCGTTTGTATCATCAGTGGTCATGATCATGCCAAACACATGCCCATCTTTGCACTACAGACCAAAGATATTCATAAATCAACAGCTCATCTTTGCACTACGGCCCAAAGATATTCATCAATCAACAGTTCATCTTTGCACTACGGGCCAAAGATAACTTTCACCACAATTTAAGACTAAGGATGACAAAAAGTGATATAAAGAACGAATCCAGTGAGAGAAAGGATAAATATTAGAAATTTATAATTTAATATATCCAGAGTTCAAGAATGAAGATCAAAACATGGATCCAATTTTAAGAATAAGATCCATAAATCAAAAATAATTTTGACAGAAAAAGAAACTAATTTTGTCGTGAATAGTAACTAGTGAATAGTATCTTGTGAATAGTACTTCGACATGAATAGTACCCCGGATGAATAGTACTCTTGTATGAATAAAAGATAATTTAGACAGAAAATGAAATTAATTTTTGTCGTGAATAGTATCTGTAATACTCGAGAATTTCCATCTATTATTAAATGAAAATATTAATGAAAATGAGAATTTATTTAATATAAATAATTTTGTGTTATGAGAAGGATTAATTCAATTCTATTAAATTGAATAATTATAATAATTGAGAAATTGATGGAGTTTGCGATAAACTGATTGATAGCCTTGTGTGGCACAGTGACGTAATATGAGAATGATTATATTAATTTAAGCAAATAGTTAATCTATATTAATTGTAGAATATTAATTAATTATTGTGAAATATTAACTGTGATTGATTAATAATATGTGATTATTATTATTGCAAGAAATATAATAATAATAATGAGCAACGTGTTTATAAATATAATAAGATTTATATTAAAGTGATAATTAATCATATAAGGGTTAATTAAATTATTATGGAGATTAACAATTATATTGATTGATGAAGGATGTGTGTATATTATTAATTAATATTTAATTAATAAGATGAGTAATTCTATGTGCAAGCATGCGAATTAAATGTGTAACATATATTAGCTGACTATGTATTATGTGAAGTGTAATATGACACTATTATATGGTAAGGCTTATTGAATTATGGGAGTTACATGATAATAGCCTATGTGACAATATGTATGTAAGTATACATTAGAATAATGTATTATGAATATAAATAATAATTGATGATTATTTATATATATAATGGAATAATAAAATTTAATAAATGAGATAATGTGATGTGATTATATCTGAGTAAATTATATCCGGTATTAATAAATGTACATGGATGATATGTATGTTACATTGCCATATCACATCTACTACCTTGAAATATTAAGCATGTGACTTACATTATAATGTTAATTATAATCTAAATATATAGTATGAATATATATGTAATAACCTAAGTGTATGATATATGCATGTTGCTAGAATGATGAGCTTTTAATTGGCTTGTCCCATATAATTAGTCACAAACCTTGTACACGTGAAATGCATCATGATGCTAGCCTACTCTCTTCTCTCAAACTCAGCATTCTAGCAAATCATGATATGGGGAGTGGGCACAACAGTGTTCTTCAACCACTCTACCAACTCTTCCTTAGTTGATATACAAAGCTTCAATCTATTGGTTCAATTTAATGGACAATTGCATTGTCTGTGTAAGGATTCTTCTATAAATAGCAGCCATGTTTCTTCGTTTTCAATTTGCTGAGAGTTTGCATAAGTGGTTAGTGAAAGAAATATACATATATCAGTAGGAGAAGTTGGATTAGCAGCAAACTCTATTTGAATCCTAGCAAAGGTATAATCCCTATTCCTTTGTTCTTCATTTTCGTTTTCTGTTTCTGAAAGTTTCCTTCAAATTCTTGATTATGCCAAATTGGTTCATAATTGGTTTGTAGAACCCTTATATTGTTGTTATATGAACATACATACATGATGGAACCACTATATAGCTTTCTTGACCTTCATTTCCATTTTTGCTCTGCAATTTCTGTAAAACATCAAATTCGTGAATTTGGTTGGAGTTCATGAAATTGGGAATTGATAAATGGCGATTGATTGTTATATAAGCATATATATATATATATATATGTGTGTGTGTGTGTGTGTGTGTGTTAGTAAGTTAAAGAAGGCTAATAGCATCTGGGTATGTTGAAATCAATAAAATAGGAGGTTTTGGGTCGGTTCTGCAGAAACTGTCCCCACGCCGCAGCGCCATTGTCCGTGCCGCAGCTCCACTAGCGCCGAAGCGTCAGCTTGATGCTGATGTTGCCGTGCCGCAGCGCCTACAGTGCATCAGTGCCAGCTTGCTGCTGTTGTTGGCGCGCTGCAGTGCCGCTGTGCAGGCAAGCCCAGAAATGACTGTCTTGACTATCTGTTTGTCCAGTCCGAGAGCAGTGAAATTATAATTCATACTAAGTAAATGTAACATGATTTATGGAGTCCCTCTTATGAAATATATGTTTCCATAGTTTACTTAACATAAAAAGAGAACCCATGATTTTGAAAACACAAGCGTTGAACATGGACTCTAACATGTTATATTAGGATTCTAGGTTCTGATTTTTCGAGCATGTTATATGGCTTTGAAATGCGTGTCAAACATGTTAACATATGAATCTAGATAGCATGAGCATGTTAGGCCTTATTAGTGAGCTTTACTAATGAGAATACAAGTTTTAAACGTGCACCTTGACATGTTAACTTGAAGTTTAAATTATGAAGTTTATGAACGTGTTGGATAATACTATTGACTTCATTAACGTCATGCATATATACATACCATGCTAGATGTCATGATTTAAATTTAGCATAAACAGAGCATGTTTTCAACTAATAACTGTAATAGTTACATGTATGAAATGTGAATACTCATAAGTATGCATATGAATACCTTATGTGTTTTAAAGAGCGAGCATGATAGGCCTTATGAATTTCATGACCTTGAATGGCTTAAAATTATTGAAAGTGTTGACTTAGAATCTATTGCATGTATGATTGGAACGAGAAAAGGTTGTATACACTTAAAAGTATCCTTTAACATGTATATATGCTATATGATATCCTATGTCGTTACTTGAATCCGATTGACGGTTAACTCACAATAATGTTGTAAAGTGCTAGAAAGGTTATGTTTGCTAATTATTGCGATCTTATATGATATGAGAATGTGTTTAAACTCAAAAGGAGGAACATCAAGGGTAGAAATTAAATAACTGTGTAGCTAGGCTAAAACTTAGCTTATGTGTTGATCATATATTCGAAGATAAAATATGGAGTTAAATTATATGACTAATGAATATCATATATATACGTAATTGTATTACAATAGGAATTCAAAAGTGTTGGCTAGCTTTACATGAGTAAACTACGCTAAAGACAAGTATCCTAAACCCTTGCATTACTTTATTCAACGGATATCGTAAGCGAGTATCTAAACATTATCTCTTTGGATACAAGTATTCTATCTTTGTATATTGCGAACTAGTTTCCTACGTAATCATTTGAATTGAATTAGCATACTTGAACTCTTATTTCATTAAAGCTATTATTCATGTTGAACTTAGTATTGTTCTTGAATATTGTGAAAGTGTCTATGTCATTTGATTCGGCTAGACTTATATTATTGAAAAGTGACCCAAAATAATTGATTGGTGCGGGATCTTGTATTTGACTGAGAAGAACAACCTTCTTTGAAGAGAATATATAATTGTCGGAGAACCGACGTGCACACTTGAGTATGATTGATTGTTATGCATAACGATGGTACTTTAGGCTGATCACCTGTTGTACCTGTTTTTGTTGGATTTTTAGTTTATTACTGTTAATTCTAGTAGAAGTTCATAGTCCTTAGCGACTGCTCAGTATTTAGTTATCTTGAAATCTTGAATTGATTTGTTATTGAATCACATTGATATTATTCTGTCCTTAGCGACTATTATTGAAAACTGTTGATATTCTTGTTATCCTTGAACTATCAAACTTTGTTATACCCTTTCGAGAATTAAGAATTATATCACTTACCCTTATTGTATATTACTTGCTGAGCAATTTGTGCTCATTCTTGCTTTCCCTAAAATATTTCAGTTAAGGAAGAGCAGGGCGAACCTTCGGGCGTTGATAAGGGTAAGGGCAAGGCTACCAACTAGCTTGTCTCTGTTATGTTTTAAATATTTTAATATTGTATTGAGATGATGTAGTAAGACTGAATTTGATTATGTTTAAGCTTAAGTTAGATTATGTAATAAGACGTTAATTGATATTATTATGTAATCTATTAAGTACTGTAGGTTGCGAGACTTGGAGGAAATATTATGATAAATCATTGTAAATTATTCTAGAATAGATTTTCCGCTGTGATTGTGTGATATTTAGTTATTATTATTGTGATGTATTACCATGAGCACGTGACGAACCGAATTCGAGAGACCAAGTGGCGGTACCGGATTTAGGGGCGTCACAGTATCCCGTGAATAGTATATCGTGAAAAGTACCCCGACATGAAAATATTAAAATTTCAATAAGAAAGTTCAGACCAATATTCCAGTAAAATGATATTAGATGAAGCGCAAACCGTAAGGAATTTCTAATCATTTCAGGAATTATAGAAGCAATACTTACCATAGTAAGTTTAAATTTAAGAATATGAAACGAAATATTATTACTTACCGTAGTAATATTCTTTACAAATATTGAACGAAAACAACATCTTTTACGAGAAAAATAACATCCTTTACCGTAGTAGAATACTAAATCTGACTGAACCATCGGATATTATGTTGAGAAAATCTTACACTGTTATCCACACTCAAACTATCCTTATACTCACAAGAAATACTCAATGTTATAGAGAGAATTTTTTTTGATTCTAGTGTGATTTTCATTTTTAATTAAGCACTCTATTTATAGGAAAATACCAGCACACCAGGATTAACAAATTGCACCTACGGAGCAACTTCTCAGCACCTCACTTTAGAAAAACTTGCAGCACACCAATAATGACAAATTAAAGCCTCCACCAAATCCCCACATGTTAATATATATATATATATATATATATATATATATATACATATATATATATATATATATATATATATATATATTAAAACATTTATAACTATTAAAAAGAATTAAATTTAATTTTCTTTCTTCCACCTCATTTTATTTTTATACTGTGAATTTATTATAATAATGTTACCATTTAAATTATAAAATTATATTATTATATTATCACATTATACTATTATAATACAATATTATAATAATATATTTGAACGAATTAATTTTATCGGAGAAGATAAAATGTCAACTTTCAACAAATGTCTCTTGCTAAAAAATTCCTCACTTCATATCAAAAATTGACAAATATTTACTTATCATATTTATCAATAATTTTTATTTTATTCATCAATTATTATTCATAATTAATATTATAGAATTACAATATTGACAACCAGGTTGTTCCCAGGAAAGAGGGGGCTTTCCGATAAGGATTTCTCCTTATTGGCGCGCAATTATATAACCTAACCCCTTTCCTAACAAAACTTTCTAGACATTATCAATAATGCTATCTAATAATATTATTCAAATAATATGAATTATTGATTTAATAATGTGAAATACTGTGCAGTGGTTATTGTGACAATTATTGAATCAATAGTATAAAATATCAACGTAGCAATTATTGACTCAATAATATAAAATATTATTCAATTATCAATGTAGCAATTATTGAATCAATAATATAAAATATTGAACAGTAATTACTGTAATAATTATTGAATGAGTGACTTCTTACGTAAGAACCAATAATTTGAAATACTGTGCAATACTGTGTGCACTGTGCAACAACACGTATTACTGTATTTTTATCATCGGGTATTTCAACAGCTTAATGATAACAGTTTTACTGCTATTTTTAGAAAAATATTATTTATGTCGCTTTCTATATCTGACAGTTATTCCGTTGTGGGGTCCACCAATGACTGCGCCGTCGTACGAATATTCTCCGACAAAAAGAATATTCCCTGACCAAACGAATATTTCCCGACACAACGAATATTTTATGGCCACTTGCTTACTTTGAAAATTTTGCACATATCACCCATAACTTACCACATTTATCAAATAAACACCCTACTATTTAAAATAATATGTAGAGGAAATTTAATCTTATTCATAAAAAGTTGGGGTCTTACAACCTCTCCTCCTTATGAAATTTCATCCTCGAAATTGACGTACGTACCTGGTATGTCAAAAAGGTAAGGATACATTGCTTTCATTTCTGATTCTAACTCCCAGGTCATTTCCTCAATATCATGGTTTCTCAATAAAACTTTGATTTGAGGTATAACCTTTGAGCGTAGAACATGTTCTTTCTTATCCAAGATCTTGATTGGTATCTCCTCATACGTTAAATCTTTGGCTATCTCGTCTGGTTCTAATTCAATAATATAATTTGGGTCTTTCACATATTTACGTAGCATGGATATATGAAAAACGTTATAAACACGAGACATGCTAGGCGGTAAAGCGAGTTTATAGGCCACAGTTTCTACTCGGTCAAGGATTTTAAATGGACCAATAAATCGTGGGTTGAGCTTTCCTCTCTTTTCAAATCTCGTAACTCCTTTCCATGGAGCAACACGTAACAACACATGGTCTCCGACATTAAATTCCACGTCTCTGCGATGAAGATCAGCATAACTCTTTTGTCGATCTTGTGCAGTTTGTATACGTTGCCGGATCATTTGAATCTTTTTCATAGTCATACGTACTAACTCCTTATTGGCGCACAATTATATAACCTAACCCCTTTCCTAACAGAACTTTCTAGACATTGTTAATAATGCTATCTAATAATAATATTCAAATAATATAAATTATTGATTTGATAATGTGAAATACTGTGCAGTGATTATTGTGTCAATTATTGAATCAATAATATAAAATATCAACGTAGCAATTATTGACTCAATAATATAAAATATTATGCAATTATCAATGTAGCAATTTTTGAATCAATAATATAAAATATTGAACAATAATTACTGTAACAACTATTGAATGAGTGACTTCTTACGTAAGAACCAATAATTTGAAATACTGTGCAATACTGTGTGCTACGGTGCAACAACGCGTATTACTGTATTTTTGTCACCTGGTATTTCAACAGTTTAACGATAACAGTTTTATCGTTATTTTTATAAAAATGTTATTTATGTCGCTTTCTATATCCGACAGTTGTTCCATTGTGGGGTCCACCAATGACTGCGCCATCGTACGAATATACTCCAACAAAAAAAATATTTTCCGACCAAACGAATATTCCTTGACACAATGAATATTTTATGACCACTTGCTTACTTTAAAAAATTTGCACATATCACTCGTAACTTACCACATTTATCAAATCAACACCCTACTATTTAAAATAATATGTAGAGGAAATATAATCTTATTTATAAAAAGTTGGTACAACTACTGCTTATAAATAAGGGATGCAAAATAAATTACAACTTTGATAAATAAAATCTTCCTTCAAAAGATTTACAACATTATTAAAACATTCCAAGGGTTTCTAACCTTTAAACAACGTCAATGCAAAAACTAAAACATCACATAATAAAATTAAATCTTATTACAAATCATATCAAATATAAACAAGTCTTCACTTGTTCATCTTGCCTTTTCCTCTGCTAGTTGACGGTTTATTAACTCTCTCAACTTTGGCTGCAGTGGTTATATAAATGCAAGAGTGAGCAAACAAAAGCTCATTGGATAAAATAATTAATAGTGATGACATATTATTGAATAGCTTCAACTGAATTGAATAATATTTTTATCATCAATTATCAAGAATTGAATATAGAATTTAGAATTCATCTGAGGGTCATAAGACCTTGAACTATGTCCTAGGGTCTAAGTATTTCTACGTAAAACTTTAACATTCGTTAGACTATATGGACTCTTAACTCGTACTTAGGGGAATCAACCCTTCGTACCATGTATTGTGCACAAACATATTAACGCTTTCGCATGGTAATTCCCTATTAATAGGGTTGTTCATCTCAGTTTTGATTAACAAGTCCGCACCAAAGAAAGTTTTATTTGGATAAGCCTAAAGGGTAATTTAAAGTTTAACTATCATCAACTAAAGATTAGTTTAATCAACTTACAATAATTTAAGAATTTGATAACAGAAGCTTTATGAAATAACTATGAGTCACAACAATAGACATTGTATTAAATAGTAATGCTTTAGAATTAAACTTAAAGTATTTGAAAGATACAATAAAATCTTGCTTGAACAATTAAGTCAAGGTTACATTATTTTCAATAATGAACTTCAATAAGATATATGCTCAAAATGGAAATTAGAGTACTTGCTCGATTGATAACAATAGAGAATAAAATAACTTGCATAAACATAAACAAGAAAGGATAGAACAACTTGCTCAATTGAAAAGTGGAGCTAAGAAACTTGCCTCGTGCGTTAGTTATACAATTAATACACACGCTTCTCGAATACCCTACACATACCATTAGAATTGTAACACCGATTAGCTACACCAACATTAACTTAACAAGTTAAATTCCATCTTAGTTGAACTCGTTATCTTAGTTCAAGTTTTGACCATCATCATACACAACTCTAAAACCACAAGTCTTAGTAAAGCAATACAACACTTAATCACATCTTTAGACTTCATCAAATAATAATTTAAAGTTTTCACAACTTACTTACTTTTCAATTTGAAATCATCAAATACATATTAAGAATATGTTATAGCAACTTATTACGTGTCTAACACATAACCATCATCATTAGACCTAATCAGATTTGGTTTTAAAGACTGAACAAACAATTAAAGTAAACTGCCTCTACTAAGAGTCTGGCGTAGCTGCGCATCCCTAAGCCTTCGCACCGGCACAGCTGCGCTGGTGCTCGACTCAGGAAGCTCAGCAGGCGCAGCTGCGCCGTTACTGCCATTGTTGAGGGCGCAGCAGCGCCGAAACGCAGATAGGAACGTTGCAGGCTGCTCTCTACTGCACTTTTCTTCCCCAAAATTCCAACAAACAATAATTCACAGCTACCCAACAAATATATACCATATATATGCAACAATTCACATGCATAACATGACTACAACAACAAAAACCATCTAAGCAACCAAAATCAAAGGTTTTTAAATCCAAATTTTGCTATTTTCTAAAACTCATACATTTAACTAAATAATTCACCATAGATTAAATTTTCAACCAAATCAATCCATAACACATGCATTGTTTTTATTTTTAAAAATAATATCATAAACAACTCTCAATTTGCAGATTAAAACATAATTAAATCATCAATTTTCACTCTAAAAATCAACCAAAACATATAAACTTCATAAGAACACAAATTCTTCATTTAAAACTTATTTTTATAATATGTTAATTTTTGAAAATTATTTATAGCATACATATAATGAATTATAAACATCTACTAATTCATATAACACTTATCTAACCAAATCATCAACTACAAATTCCAATTATCATGAAAACTCAAATTACAGAGAACTAAACTATGAATATCAATGAAAAATAATAATTCATAACCTTAATGTTAGATGATTACCTTAGCTTAGCCTTAGTTTTTGAAGAAGATGATGATGATGATTCCTCTTTCTTTTCACATAGTTTCTTCTTTCTTTCTTTTTTCTCTAATATTCTACTCTGTTATTCTAACTCCAACTTACGTATTTTTAAAATAAACTGATATACATATATTACAAATATAATACATAACATATAACATGACAAAATATTTAATCCCTCTAGTAAATACATATCAGTTATATATTTTTGAAAATCAAAAGCCATAAGGCTTGTTTGGCAAAAACCCTTTATTTTAAAAAAATAGATTTTTAGGAACTAAGACCTTGTTTGGTAAAACTAGTTTAAAATAGATTTAAGGGCCTTATTTGGTAAAACAGAATTAAAACCCTTTTAATTTATTTTAATAACTCATTTTACTACATAGTTTTCAATGTCACATTTTATTTAATTAAATCACATTATCCCAATTTAATTAAATTAAAGCTAACATCAATTAATTAAATGCCACATAAATTAAATTGCCACATAATTATAATTTACTCATTAAAAATAATTCCATGTAACAAATTAGCAAATCTCTAATTTAATTATTTAAATTAAATTAGACATTACTATAACTAAATCATTATATCATTAAATCCTTATTACCAAATACCACATACTATTTATCTAATTTAATTATATCAATTAAATTAGAACTACACCACAAAATTACTTACACATCAATTTAATATTAAACATTAATTTAATTAATATATTGCACTTAATTAAATCACTCCACCACATAATCACATCAATTATTTATTCAAATCAATAAATAAATTAATTAAAATATTTATTTAATTCAATATATATTTAAAAGTAATATACAAAAATTTTCGTTTGTTACAATCTTCCCTCCTTGAAAGGATTCTGTCCCTAGAATCACAACTAAAAAACTCATTCGTCACATTCTTCCCCCCTTAAAAAGATTTTGTCCCCAGAATCGTTATACATGAAAATTAAGCAAATAGTTGGGGATAAGTTATCATCATAACATCCTCGAGATTCCACGTAGCTTCTTCAGTATTGTGGTTCCTCCAGATACCCTTAACAGAATGTATCACTTTATTTTTAAGTACTTGCTCTTTCCTGTCAACTATCTGAACAGGAACCTCTTCATATGTTAAGTCTTTATCGAATTGCAATGGTTCATACTCTATCACATGATTGTAATCGTGTTTGTATGGTCGCAACATTGAAATATTGAAAACATTATGAACATGATCGAACTCCGGAGGAAACGCAACCTCGTAAGCTACCTCGCCAACCCTTTACAGTATCTCAAAAGGTCCAATAAATCTAGGACTCAATTTCCCCTTCTTGCCAAATCCAATCTTCCCCTTCCACGGAGTTACTTCAGAAAAACGAAGCTTCCCACTTCAAACTCTCGATTCTGTCGATGATAAGCAGCATACTTCTTCTGTCTGTCTTGAGCAACAACCAATCTCATTCTGATCAGCTTAACGACCTCAGTAGTTTGTTTTACCAATTTCGGTCCCAACAGTTGACGCTCATCGACCTCATTCCAGCATAATGGAGTCCTGCATTTCCTGCTGTACAATGCTTCGTAAGGCGACATGCCAATACTTGCATGGTAACTATTGTTGTAGACGAATTCTACCAACCGTAGATGATCATCCCAGCTTCCTTTGATGTCCATTATAAAAGCTCTCAGCATATCCTCTAAAGTCTAAATCGTTCTCTTGCTCTGGCCATCAGTCTGAGGATGGTACGCCGTACTCATTCACAATTGTGTTCCCAAACACTCCTGTAGTCGCTCTCAAAAATTTGACGTGAAACGCGGATCCCTGTCTGATACAATTAACACGAAACACCGTGTCTAGAAATAATTTTCTTAACGTACAACTTCGTCAACTGATCCAAGTTGAATCTAATCTTGATAGGTAAGAAATGTGCTGACTTCGTCAATCGATCCACGATAACCCATACTGCATCATAACCCTTCTGAGTCGTTGGAAGACCAACCACGAAATCCATCGTGATATGCTCCCATTTCCATTCCGAAATCTCCAGCGGTTGTAACAATACACTTTATCTCTAATGTTCTACTTTGACTTTCTGACATGTTAAACATTTCGCAACACATTCAACCACGTCTCTCTTCATATTCGGCCACCAGAAATGTTGTCTGATATCCTGGTACATCTGCGTACTTCCAAGGTGAATCGAATATCTCGAAGTGTGAGCTTCGCCAAAAATTTCCTATTTGACCTCTGGTACAGGCGGTACCCAGATTATTCCTTCAAAATACAGCGGACCATCATTATCAATCTTGAACTTTATCCCATCTCCATCGGTTAATCTCTTTTGGATCTTCCCACACTCCTCATCCTGTAGTTGTGCCTCTTTCACCTTGTCCATCAAGGTTGAACCAGTAGTTACTTGAAATAATTTCTCATCCGACTCCTTCGGATACTTAACTTCCAGCTCCAATATTTGTCAATCATGTGACCAAAAAATTGCACACGTTCTAACCAGAATTCGCATTTCGAGAATTTCGCATACAACTTCTCCCGTCTCAACGATTCCAATGTCAGCCTCAAATGTTCAGTGTGTTCCTCCTTATTTTTTGAATAGACCAAAATGTCATCTATGAACACCACTACGAACACCACTACGAACACCACTACGAACTTGTCCATAAATGGCTTAAACAACCTATTCATTAGGTCCATAAATGCCGCAGGTGCATTCGTTAGACCAAATGACATCACCAAGAACTCGTAATGTCCATACCGAGTTCTAAATGTTGTCTTCGGTACATCTTTTTTCCTTACCTTCAACTGGTGATATCAACTTCTCAAATCTATTTTCGAGAAGTATCTAACACCCTTCAATTGATCGAACAAGTCATCAATCCTAGGTAAAGGATATTTATTCTTGATCGTGGCTTTGTTAAATTCCCTATAATCAATGTATAGCCTCATCGATCTATCCTTCTTCTTGATGAACAATACCAGTGCTCCCTACGGTGACACGCTCGGCTGAATATACTTCTTGTCCATCAATTCCTGCAGTTGAACCATCAACTCCTTCATCTCTACTTGAGCCATTCTGTATGGGGCTTTCAATATCGGAGCAGTCCCCGATTAATCTCTTCCAGATCTTTCTACACTCCTCATCCTGTAGTTGTGCCTCTTTCACCTTGTCCACCAAGGTTGAACCAGTAGTTACTTGAAATAATTTCTCATCCGACTCCTTTGGATACTTAACTTCCAGCTCCAATTTAGCCATCTCATTTACCAACTGTTCCTGAGTAGTTAATAACATTAACTTCTCCCGACCTTTTATGCTTAAGGCATCGACAACAACATTAGCTTTCCCTGGATGGTATAGAATCTAGCAATCTTAATCCTTGATAAACTCCAACCATCTTCTTTGGCGCATATTCAAATCTTTTTGTGTAAATATATACTTCAGACTCTTATGATTTGTGTATATCTCACACTTTTCTCCATATAGGTAGTGTCTCCATATCTTCAGAGCAAACACTACTACCGCCAATTCTAAGTCATGGGTCGGATACCCTTTCTCATAATCCTTCAGCTGACGTGATGCATAAGCAATGACTTTACCGTTCTGCATCAGCACACAGCCTAATCCTTTATGTGAAGCATCACTGTAAACCACAAAATTTCCTGTACTATCCGACAATGACAACACAGGCGCAGTACTCAACCTTTTCTTCAGTTCTTGAAAACTCTCCTCACAGTTTTCCGTCCAAACGAACTTCACCGTCTTCTGAGTTAAATTCGTCAACGGAGTTGCGATTTTAGAAAGTCTTGAAATCCCATATTTGTCAATCATGTGACAAAAAAATTGCACACGTTCTAACCAGAATTCACATTTTGAGAATTCGCATACAACTTCTCCCGTCTCAGCGATTCCAATGTCAGCCTCAAATGTTCAGTGTGTTCCTCCTTATTTTTGGAATAGACCAAAATGTCATCTATGAACACCACTACGAACTTGTCCAGAAATGGCTTAAACAACATATTCATTAGATCCATAAATGCCGCAGGTGCATTCGTTAGACCAAATGACATTACCAAGAACTCGTAATGTCCATACCGAGTTCTAAATGCTGTCTTCGGTACTTCTTTTCTCCTTACCTTCAACTAATGATATCTACTTCTCAGATCTATTTTCGAGAAGTATCTACCACCCTTCAGTTGATCGAACAAGTCATCAATCTTAGGTAAAGGATACTTATTCTTGATCGTGACTTTGTTCAATTCCCTATAATCAATGCATAGCCGCATCGATCCATCATTCTTCTTGACGAACAATACCAGCGCTCCCCACGGTGATGTGCTCGGCTGAATATACTCCTTGTCCAACAATTCCTATAGTTGAACCATCAACTCCTTCATCTCTACTTGAGCCATTCTGTACGGGGCTTTTAATATCAGAGCAGTCCCCGGTGCTAAGTCGATCACGAACTCTATCTCTCTATCCGGCAGAAGTCCTGGAAAATCACTCCAAAATACGTCCACAAACTCCTTAACTACTGATATCTCTTCCATCTTTGGACTCTCCTTACGAGTATCCACTATGTAGGCTAAGTACCCTACACAACCTTGCTTCAACAACTTCTGGGCCTGCATAATCATCGGACAACTCGTTTGTCTAGGCGATTTGCTACTATAAAACACTACCTTCGATGGAGACATAAGGTTTACAGACTTCTTCTTACAATCAATCACCGCCCCATGATTAAACAACCAATCCATACCCAGTATAACATCGAATTCCCCAAGTTTAATCGGAATCAAATCTACCATCAACTCATGACCCTTAATGACCAATCTACAGTTCTTGTGTACAAACCTGACAGGAATAATCTCCCTATTCGCAATCTCTATGTTCAAGGGGTAAACTAATTCCTCTTTAGGTAAGTCTAAGGTCTTAGCAAAGTCATCAGATATGAATGAACAAGTAGCACCCGAATCAAATAATACATAAGCATTAATATTATTGATCGAAATAATACGTGACACCACATCCTTTGACTGCACAACATCTTGCACCGTTATGTTGAATGTTCTGGCAGTGGGTTGGCTCATCTACGGTGGTTCAGCAATAGCCAAAATGCTTTCGCTGCTATTTCCTCTCCTGCATGTCCACCCTCCAGCTGGCTTCTTTGGGCAATCCCGGGCCATATGATCCTTGTGAGATCCCGAAACCCTAATAAGATTCGATTATGTAAATTCTTTAATTATCAATAAAATCTCACTGTTTTGATTCTGTATCGTGTTATTATATACGTTATTAAAGACTTAGGTCAAAAATATTTTTCTCCGAAAAACGTCGTGCTTGACACGTCGTGCTTGAAAATTTTGTTTCGTATTTGGACTTTTTGATATATATTGTTTTATCAAGCTGCTTTGTCGTGCTTACATTGACGAAATGCTTTGTCGTGCTTATATTGGCGAAACGCTTTGTTATGTTTTGACTGGATTAGGTGTCAAACCCTAAATGAGGAAACCTTAATGCTAAATTACGAAACCCTAAACTTAATTTAGAAATCCTAACCCTAATTTCGAACCCTAAAATCCTAATTAAGAAGTATAAACCCTAATTAGGTTATCCTAAACCCTAATCATGTTAACTAAACTTAAATTAGGTGTTAATAACTTTATTAAGTTATCCTAAACACAAAGTTCAAACCCCTAAATCATAATTAGTGAAGATTAGGGCAAAATTAGCTATTAATTAAACCCTAAAGTTGCTCACAAGCTAGTGCCATCTCCTACTTCAAAAATTCATCATATCTGATTCCCCAAGAACCTTGTTATATCTGCACAAGTTCAGAGGGAAGATATTTTTAGAGGCAAAATATGAAAAATGACCTAAAAACCCTAACCTAGAAATCCTATAAATAGCAGCCTCAAATCAGTGTAGAATCACGAATTTCTTTTACTATTATACTTATACTATCTGCCATAAGGAGCCCTAGTAATAGCAACATAAGAATCAAAGCCTAGATATCAAAATTTGCTCAAGAAAGGTATAAACCCTAATTTTACAATTGATCTTTGATGCTATGTTAATTTTGTTTCTATGTTGTTTAGTTATGTGTAATAACATGTTAGTTAGTGTTTTGGGTTGTTATATCATGTTTTCATAACATTTAGACGCATCAAATATGTGTTTTAAGCAATCTGAAAAATTGTTAAAAACAGGCTTGACAACCATATGTCAGAGCCTGTAGATCTTTGTGTGTTAATGTTTAGGTATGTTAATTGTATGCTAGTTGTAGTATTACATGAGCTTAGTAATTTAAAAGAAGAATCAAGTCCATGGGATTAACAGAATGAAAGATATAAGTGGTCAAAGGTCATTGACCGATCACGAAATCTGAAATCTAGAAAACCTAGAAAATTTCCAGAAAGGCTCTGGCAGCCGTTTGACCGGCTCAGATCTTCTTCTCAGATGGTTGTTAAGTTATGAAAGTGCTATGTTTTTGTACTTTGATATGTATAGTAGACCAATAGAGGAGTCTAACACCTTAAAAATTCATAGGGTGACTAGAATTAATGGTCAAAACTAGTTGACCGTTCACGGTTTAGTTTTCTGAAAAACCCAGAAAATGAAGAACATGAAGAACAGTCTCTGACAAGACTTTGACCGACCTAGATCTATACCTTAAGAGGTTACTCGGTCCTGACCAGTGCTATCTCGTTCAAGTATGACATATATACTACACACTGCAACAATTAAAACATTTATCTAATACAAAAAATCAAAGCTATTAGCCTCACAAAGTCGTTGACCGACGTTGACCGACGTTCTGGGTTACCCAGAAATCCAAGAACAACTCTGACAGGTACTTTGAGCCTTAATAACTTTCTGATAGGTAATGTTTAGAGTCCAAAATTGATATATAATTATAGTATTACATAAACACTATAACAGTACTAAAGCACTTACAAACACCGAATCAAAACAAGCTGTAAGAACAAGCTTGGTCAAAGTAGCCACTCGGCCTTGACCAAGGCTGTTCTTCAAAGCTGAAGAACACCTTCAGCGACACTTCCTATCGCTGTAGGCCTTTAGCGACGGACAGAAATGAAAATAAATAGAAATAATTATAAATAATTATATATTCAGTTTTAAAAATCATTTTAAGTTATAATAATTAACTTTTAATATTTTGACATAAATTTTATAATTATTTTTATAAACTAATAATTAAATTAATTAATTAAATTATTTATAAATAATAAGTAATTATTTAAAAATGATTTAAATATTCTAAAAAATTATAATAAATGATTATAAATTATTTAAAAATAAAACTAAGGTTTTAATAAATATGCTAAGTAATTGATACTTATTTAGGTATAAAATTAATGATTTAAAAATCATTCTAATGGATAAATAAATACTTAAAAGTTATTATAAGCTTCTGAAAATTATTATAATGATAAATAAATTATCTAAAATTATAATAAAGCTTATGAATAAAGTTTTACCAAGTTTTTAACTTATTAAATATCCGGTGAAGTTTTAGGACACTGAAACCATACCAAACATAGACCGAATGTTTATAGTTGAGAAGTTAGGTACTATTATCAATACTAATGATATCTATAAATATGTTTAACATATTTTAGGTATCTTATACACTTCAAGTAACATTAGATAAACGTTCTTTGCACATGCAAGTATTCGAACTTTACCTTTTCATTGTGCAAATATTATATCCGTAAATGTATTACATTACGCAAGTTTTATACTTAAATCTTATAACGTTACTTGAATACCTTTCGATATCTTCTACCGAACCAGATTATTACTTATTTATTGAAAAAGTTACTGCTATTGTTTCAGCATAACTTAAGAAATGAATCACTTATTTATATAATATTGAATTGTTGTTTATCAAGCATAAACTGTTAGTCAAACCAAATTGCTTTCTTAAGGCATCCTATACTAAGTTGAATTTACCCTAAATTGGGGTTTTCTATATATGTGTCTATGAATAGACAATAGAAGTACGATGATATGCATACTCCTAGGATATTGAATAGGCTGATCCCCTATCTCAGATCCGAATACGCAGATTTCTAAGTCTGTGTGACTGACAGAAATGGTTGAGTGAAATAAAAATTCCAGAAATGGTCGTCAACCCTCAATTAAGTAAAATTATTGAACTATCGTTTATTCAAAATCAAACATTTTGTTATATAAACTTGCTGAGCATGTCATATCTCATTCTTGTAAATTATTTCTTTTGCCATTTTAGATGGTAATCCCAGCACTTCTGGCAACCATAATGGAAAAAGACCTTGCGTAGATTAGCTTTATTTACTGTCTTTTGTTATTATAATCTGATAAGACTTTTTGTTGTAATAAGAACTCAATGTTGAGAACCCTGTAATCGAACTTATTATAAAGTATATATATTATCATCTTTTTTTTTGCAATCATGTATTGATACATATTTAGATGATTAGTAGTATGAGTTACTTGTTACAGTATCCTTAGGGATTATATATCTGAGTGAGGGTATTGGTAATATGGACTGTTCATGTTATTGCTAGTACTTTGGATTTCAGATAGATATGAACTACTGATATGGAAAGGATATTCATAGGATACAGTCTATTTATTCAAGTGAGGGTATCTAAACACAGCAATTATTCTAAACAAGAATTGTTATCTGTTATTGGATACTGTGAACCTTGGATAGATAAGAATTATATCTTATTAAATATCTATATTATTTAGATAATCATGAACTCCAGATCGGATACCACTGGTGTATGGATTTGGGGGCGTCAAATCCTTAGACTCGCATGTAAAACATGCTCCCTTCTTCGGGTTAGGACAATTTGGCGTAATGTGGCCTTCCTGACAATTAAAATATAGCCGCCTTCCCCTCAAGCACACTCTAGTGTGATTCTTCCCGCATGTAGCATATGCTTCAATTATTTTCTTTTGCTGGCTTCCCTGTTGACTTCCAGTAGATATGTTGTCGTTCCACTTTCTTTTCTAGTTAGTACCACTACCACCAACCTTATTCTATGTCTCATTCTTCTTCTTCTTCTTCTTCTTCTTCTTCTTCTTCTTCTGGTCTTGATTGTATTTGGTTAAGGCATCGCTTCCACCTTCTGCGATGATCGCCTTTTCCAACACTGTACCAAACGTGTTTAGCTGGAACATGAAGACTTTACTGTATAATCAGGGCTTCAATCACTACTCGAATCTTCTCGCCTTTCTTTCGTTAGTACTGACCTGGTATGTTGCAAACCTTGCTAGCTCGTTGAATTTCGCAGCATACTTTGGCACTGTCGTCGTTCCCTGTTTCAGCTCTAGAAACTGAACCTCCATCTGGTTCTGTGAGCTTAATGGAAAGTATATTTCAAAGAACATCGCTTTGAATCGGTCTCATGCTATCACACCTTCCCATCCTCGAGTCTTGTTGGACTGCCACCAGTAGCTAGCTTCTGACTTCAGCATAAATGTCGCAAAATCCGTCTTCTGGTCGTCGTTAATTCTGGCCACATCAAAGATCTTCTCCATTTCCATCACCCACGTCAGGGCCTCTATCGGGTTCATCGATCCTTTGAATTCTGGTGGTCCTACCGCTTTGAACTCCTTAAATGTCGAGACTTGAACTTGCGGCTGATTCGCAAGTGCTCCCGTCAGTAGATTCACTAGGTGTTGAATCGGATTGGCATTCGCCTCATCATTGTTGTTATTCGTAGACCCCTCTTGTTGTTGACGTACTGGTCTTCTTCTAGGAGGCATCTTTCTGTTAAGATATACCCTTATTAGATTCCTATTCATCTTGTAAATATTTAAGTTCCAACTTAAACATTTAAAATAAATCAATTCACACTTAAACATATAGCACATTAATAAATTAGAGTACTTGCTCGCTTGATAATAATAGAGAATAAAATAACTTGCATAAACGTAAACAAGAAAGGATAGAACAACTTGCTCAATTAAAAAGTGGAGTTAAGAAACTTGCCTCGTGCATTAGCTATACAATTAATACAAATGCTTCTCGAATACCCTACACATACCATTAGAATTGTAATACCGATTAGCTACACTAACAATAACTTAACAAGTTAAATTCCATCTTAGTAGAACTCGTCATCCTAGTTTAAGTTCTGACCATCATCATACACAACTCTAAAACCACAAGTCTTAGTAAAGCAATACAACACTTAATCACATCTCTAGACTTCAGCAAATAATAATTTAAAGTTTTCACAACTTACTTAATTTTTAATTTGAAATCATCAAATATATATTAAGAATATGTTATAGCTACTTGTTACGTGTCTAATACATAACCATCATCATTAGACTAAATCAGATTGGGTTTTAAAGACTGAACAAACAATTAAAGTAAATTGCCTCTACTCAGAGTCTGGCGCAGCTGCTCTTCCCTAAGCCTTGGCACCGGCGCAGCTGCGCTGGTGCTCGACTCAGGAAGCTCAGCAGGCGCAGCTGCGCCGTTTCTGCCTTTGCTGCCGGCCTAGCTGTGCTGGAATGCAGACAGGAACGTAGCAGGCTGCTCTCTGCTGCACTATTCTTCCCCAAAATTCCAACAAACGGTAATTCATAACTACCCAACAAATATAAATCATATATATGCAACAACACACATGCATAACATGACTCCAACAACAAAAACCATCTAAGCAACCAAAATCAAAAGTTTTTAAATCCAAATTTTTCTATTTTGCAAAACTCATACATTTAACTAAATAATTCACCATGGATTAAATTTTCAACCAAATCAATCCATAACACATGCATTGTTTTCGTTTTTAAAGATAATATCATAAACAACTCTCAATTTGCAGATTAAAACATAATTAAATCATCAATTTTCACTCTAAAAATCAACCAAAACATATAAACTTCATAAGAACACAAATTCCTCATTTAAAACTTATTTTTATAATATTTTGATTTTTGAAAACTGTTTACAGCATACATAAAATTAATTATAAACATCTACTAATTCATATAACATTTATCTAACCAAATCATCAACTACAAATTCCAATTATCATAAAAACTCAAATTAAAGAGAACTAAACTATGAATATTAATGAAGAACAATAATTTATAACCTTCATGTTAGCTGATTACCTTAGCTTAGCCTTAGTTTTTGAAGAAGATGATGATGATGATTCCTCTTTCTTTTCACAGAGTTTCTTTTTTCTTTCTTTTCTCAGTAATATTCTACTATGTTATTCTAACTCTAACTTACGTAGTTTTAAAATAAACTGATATACATATATTACACATATAATACATAACATATAACTTGACAAAATATTTAATCCCTCTAATAAATACATATCAGTTATATATTTTTGAAAATCAAAAGCAATAAGGCTTGTTTGGCAAAAACCCTTTATTTTTAAAAAATAGATTTTTAGGAACTAAGACCTTGTTTGGTAAAACTACTTTAAAATAGATTTAAGGGTCTTGTTTAGTAAAATAGAATTAAAACTCCTTTAATTTATTTTAATAACTCCTTTTACTACATAGTTTCCAATGTCACACTTTATTTAATTAAACATCACTATCCCAATTTAATTAAATTAAAGCTAACATCAATTAATTAAATAAAATCGCCACATAAGTTAAATTGCCACATAATTATAATTTACTCATTAATCATAATTCCATGTAACAAATTAGCAAATCTCTAATTTAATTATTTAAATTAAATTAGATATTACTATAACTAAATCATTATATCATTAAATCCTTATTACCAAATACCACATACTATTTATCTAATTTAATTGTCTCAATTAAATTAGAACTACACCACAAAATTACTTACACATCAATTTAATTAATATATTGTACTTAATTAAATCACTCCACCACATAATCACATCAATTATTTATTCAACTCAATAAATAAATAAATAAAAATATTTATTTAATTTAATAAATATTTAAAATTAATATACAAAAATTCTTGTTTGTTACACCAATAGCCCAGACAGTTGGGAGTTCTCAGAGAGATGGTTCCTGATAGAACAAGAAATCAAATCTATCAAGGAACAGATTGGACAGTTAGCGAATTTGGTTGTGTATCAACATCAGGTAACTAGGCAGCTGATAAATCAGACCAACCAGCATGAAGCAAGTCCTTCCACACTAGAAATTAGCCCCCATTGCTATGAGGGATCATTACCGGTTTTATGAGTATGAACCCTGGGCTAACAAGGTGGTCAAGGAGGAGAAGTTCCAAGCTGATGGGGAATTTGCCTTCTAGAGGAATTTCACTAATTTGAACCAGCCGATGAAGAAAATCATCCAGATGTTGATCAATGGGGGGATGGTTGTAGATTTGTTACCCCCGGTGAACCCTCAATCTAGGAAGTTCAAACCTGATCGAATTTGCCAGTATCACTCCAATGCATCCAGTCATGACACCGAAGATTGCTGGGGACTTCGTCACCTGATTCGAAATATGATTGAAAGTGGTGAACTTATAAAAGCAAATCAAAATTATGGCTATCCCGATAATGAAACACTCTTTATCCCCATAACTTGGAATCAGAAGATAGTGGTTATTATTTCCTTTGAGAATGAGATAGCTGTGATACCCTTAATGCTGCAAGGGAAAGGGGTTCAAGAAATACAAAATCCTGTGAAAGTGGCTGCGCCCGAGCATTTAATCTTGCCCCTCAGACTGCAATATCTGGTGGTCAACCTAAAGAGAGTCTCATAGAACTATGGGAAGGATGAAGGTTCGACCTCAACTAACATTGGCATCATATCCAAGGAAAATCCCTTATATCTGCCTCAGCGGGTGATCAATTCAGTTATCAAAGCCAAAGGGAAGGTGGCTGAAGAGAAGATTGAAGAATTCTTCATCAAATAGGGGCATAACGAGATCAATGTGGTGCAAAGCTTGAAAGATGCACCCAAGCAGATATCCATCATAGATCTGGTCTTATCCTCGATGGATCATCGCAACATTATATTAAAAGTACTGGAAGAAGCCCATCTACCAAAGACAGTCGATACTGAGAAATTCCGTCACGTGATAGAACACATCTTCAACAGCAATGTGATATCTTTCACTGATGATGATATACCCGCGGAGGGGACGTGCCATCGCAAATCACTATATATAGCAGTAATGTCATCAGGGTATGTGATCGAAGGTGTGCTTATAGATGGAGGATCATCCCTAAACATTTGTCCCTATGACACCTTAGAGAGAATGAGGATCAACGCAAACCGGATCAGAACCAGTCATATGGTTATTCGGGCTTTCGATGGATCTCGCCGAGAAGCAGTGGGAGAGATTAAGCTTCCACTGGAGATTGGTCCCCACACTTTCTATGTATCTTTCTAGGTATTCAAAATTACCATCGGATATAATTTATTGCTGGGAAGGCTGTGGATCCACATGGCAAAAGCAGTTCCATCCACCCTTCATAAGTATCTCAAATACATTATCAATGGCAACCTAATAGCGGTGAATACCGAACCAGAAACCCTGTCTACATACAGGGAGACATGCCAGTGATCAGTTTAGATGAAGGGATTGAATCTGCTAGTTTTCGAGCAGTAGAAGTGAGCAATATTCAGTACCCACCTGTTGGGACACCAGCTCTGAAACCAAAATTTTCTCCCAAAGTAATGACGGTGGGTCAGGAGATGGTATCTTTGGGTTTTTGCCCTGGAGAACGGTTAGGAAAAAATCAGCAAGGAATCAAGAGTCCGGTACAAATCCCGAGCCAATAAGGGATGGCCGGATTGGGTTATTCATTCGGATCAAACCATCAGAACCTACACAAGCATCCAAAGGTTTTTGCTTCCACTATACTACTGTCAAACCTCATTGATGCTGGATTTGTGAAGCCAATGAGGAAGATTTTTGCTGTTGTGTCAGCCATGTTATTTCCTCTAATAATACCGGTAAGTGAGAGAAAAGCCCCAAAGCCTGATGGGGAGAGCAAAAAGGGAAAGGAAAGGTTCCTGTACAAAGGATGAGACCCATTTGCTAACATGTATTTTCTGATGCACTACGAGGGTATGAATTATGATATCCCAGATAGTGATGAAGAAGATCAGATCTGAATTCCTCACATCAAGAAGGGGAAGGGTGGTAGTTCAAAGAAGAATCCCGGCGCTAATATAAAGGATGTCTCAGTCATCATCAGATATAAGGCAGACGACCACAAATCCTTTGTCCTCCCTATTCACGAGGACATGACATTGGACAATTGGAGCAGCGTCCCTTGCCTCATTCAAAAAGGGTAAAATAGCAGAAAGTCCATCTACCATAGAATATGGTTTCATTTACCGTTTATTTTGTTGCACAGCTATAACAGTAACTTTTGTCATGCTTTTGCTAAATGCTTTATATGTTTAAACAATTTCAAATATTAAAGTGAAAGCATTTTTTTTTCAGGACTCCAGAATTAGATTTGTTTGTCCTGGCTGATGAGATGCCAAACTTTCACAGTGACTACAACTTTGATGTAGAACTGAACTTCGACTTGATGTAGATTGATCAAGAGGAGATAGATGACTATGAGGTGCCCGAGGGGATTAAAGAATGGGTCGAATATAAACCCAAACCAAACCTCAATCAAACCACCACTGTTAATATCTAAACCTCAGAAAACCTTAAAGAAATCTAGATAGGTCGAGACCTTACCCCAGACCAAAAAGCCGACCTGATTGAACTCTTAACACAGTTCCATGATGTGTTTACATGGTCAAATTAAGACATGATTGGCTTGTCTACTGACATTGTCATCCATCGACTGCCCATCAAAGATGGATTCAAGCCAATCAAACAAAAGCCCAAACGATTGAAAACTGAATGGAGTCTGAAAGTCAAAGAAGAGGTTGTTAAATAATTCAAAGCCGGCATCATCATGGTATCAACATACCCGGAGTGGCTGTCAAACATAGTTTCCGGGCCTAAGCCCGGAGGGAAGGTACGAGTATGCGTGGATTACAGGAATTTGAACAGAGCTTGTCTCAAGGACAATTTCTCGATACCTTTCATCCATATCCTGATAGACAGGACATCTTTCATCACTCCCTGGGTAACATTCTATTATAGACATTTATCCTTCGGCCTCATCAATGTCGGTGCCACTTATCAGCGAGTCATGATGGCCCTGTTTCATAACATGATGCATAAGGAGATAGAGGTTTATGTGGATGACATCATCATTAAATCCCAAAAGGAGGACGATCACATCAACCATCTCAGGAAGCTGTTCAACAGGTTGCGTAAGTACAACCTCAAGCTGAATCAAGCCAAATGTGCTTTTGGTGTCAAATCGGGCAAGTTGTTTGGATTTCTGGTGAGCAATAGAGACATTGAGCATGATCCCGCCAATATTAAAGCCATTACGGAGATGCCAGTACCCCGAACAGAGAAGGAGATACGCGAGTTCCTGGGGAGGATCAATTTCATAAGTTGGTTCATTTCCCAGCTCACAGCAACTTGTGAACCCATCTTCAAGATACTAAGGAAGAATTCCTCCATGAAATGGAATGAGGATTGCCAAAAAGATTTCCATGCCATTAAAAAGTCGCAGATCAAAGTGCATGTCTTGGTACCCCCAAGGGATGAAGTTCCCCTGTTTGTGTACTTGTCCGTCAATGCCAACGCAATAGGCTGTATGCTGGGACAGAAAGATGATAGTAGCAAGGAGAGAGCTATCTACTACATCAGCAAAAGATTCAGCAATGATGAACAGAAGTACACAATGATTGAGAAGACATGTTGTGCATTAGCATGGGTCGCCATGAGGCTACAACACTATCTGCATGGGCACACGACCTATCTCATATCCCGCATGGATCCACTGAAGTACGTATTCAACAAACCAATGTTGAATTGTCGACTGTCCAAATGGAATCTAATTCTATAATAGTTCGACATTGTCTACGTGATTCAGAAATCCATAAAAGGCCAAGGCATTGCAGATCAATTGGCCAAAGCACCATCAGGGGATTTTAAACCCTTGGAAACTTATTTCTCGGATGACGGGATCATGACAATTCAACAAATCCCTCGAGAAAATACAGTCCAACCTTGGAAAATATATTTTGATGGAGTGGTGAAATGGAAGGTGCTGGAGCTGGGGCAGTCCTTGTCTCTGATATAGAAAAATAGTATCCTGTGGCTACCAAGTTACAGTTTGTCAACACCAACAACACGGCTGAGTATGAATGATGCATAATGGGGTTGAAACTAGCCCAGTCCATGGGTATCCAGCATCTATTAGTCTTTGGAGATTCTAAGTTGGTTATCAAACAAACCACTGAGGCATATCATACCAAAGAATTGCATTTGCTGCCCTATTGTAGACACTCGAAATTTTGTTTCCCTGTTACTAACATTGTAGGAGGGCAAAATTATCTTTTGAATCGACCCCGGTCTCAATATCGGGTAGGCAAATCAACCCCGATTTCAATATCAGGCCGGCAAATCAACCCCGGTCTCAATGCCGGGCCATAAAATTGACCCCGGTCTCAATACCAGGCCATCAAATTAACCCCGGTCTCAATGTTGGGTCATCAAATCAACCCCGGTCTCAATACCGGGCCAACAAATCAATCCCAGTCTCCATACCGGGTCATCAAATCAGCCCCGGTCTCAATACCGGGCCATTAAATCAATCCCAGTCTCAATACCGGGCCATCAACTCAACCCCGGTCTCAATATCGGGCCATCAAATCAACACATGTCTTAATTTTGGGCCATTAACTCAACCCCGGTCTCAATACCGGGCCATCAAATCAACACCGGTCTCAATACAGAGCCATTAACTCAATCGCGATCTCAATACCGGGTCATCAAATCATCCCCAGTCTTAATATCAGACCATCAAATCAACCTCGGTCTCAATATCGGGCCATTAACTCAACCCGATCTTAATACCGGGTTATCAAATCAATCTCGAACTCAATACCGACTCATCAAATCAACCCCGGTCTCAATATCGGGCCATCAACTCAACGCCGGTCTCAATATCGGGCCATAAAATTAACCTCGGTCTCAATACCGGGCCATTAACTCAACCCCGATCTCAATGCCGGTTCATCAAATCAACCCTGATCTAAATACCGGGCCATCAAATCAACCCCGGTCTCAATATGGGGCCATTAACTCAACCCCGATCTCAATATCGGGTCATCAAATCAACCCCGGTCTCAATACCGGGCCATTAACTCAACCCCGGTCTCAATACCGAGCCATCAAATCAACCCTGGTCTCAATATCGGGCCATCAAATCAACCCCGATATCAATACCGGGTCAACAAACCAACCCCAATCTCAATATCGGGCCGGTAAATTAACCCTGGTCTCAATACCGGGCCATTAACTCAACCCCGGTCTCAATACCGAGCCATCAATTCAGCTCCAGTCTCAACCCGGGAGGTACAGGTGAGCCCCGATCTCAACCTGAGAAGTACAGATCAGCCTCGATCTCAACCCGGGAGGTACAGGTTAGCCCCGGTCTCAACCTGGGAAGTACAGGCCAGTCCCAGTCTCAACTGGAAGGTACAGGTCAGTCCCGATCTCAACCTGGGAGGTACAGGTTAGCTCCATTTTTAACCCAGGAAGTACAGGTCAGCCCCGATCTCAACCTAGGAAGTACAGGTCAGCCTCGATCTCAACCTGGGAGGTACAGGTCAGCCCCGGTCTCAACCTGGGAGGTACAGGTCAGCCCCGGCCTTAACCCGGGAGGTACAAGTCAGTCCCAGTCACAACCCGGGAGGTATAAATCAGCCCCGGTCTCAACCCGAGAAGTACAGATCAGTCCTAATGTCAACCCGAGAGGTACAAATCAACCTCGGTCTCAACCCGGGAAGTACAGGTCAGCCCCGGTCTTAACCCAGAAAGTACAGGTCAGCCCCGATCTTAACCCACGAGGTACAGGTTAGCCCCGGTCTCAACCCGGGAGATACAGGTCAGCCCCGGTCTCAACCCGGGAAGTCAGGTCAACTTCTAAAATAATCCTGAAGCATCACAATATCTCCAGAAGAAAACTTGGAATGACCAAGTCAGTCTTGGAGACAACACTGAGGACGAATAGACTCGAATGGGATCCAAACCTTGGAAACAACCCCAGGAAGTCAGCCGAAGGCCATGCCGACACTGAAGGCAACCTCGGGAGGGGAAAAATGATCATTTTACCAACTCTAAGAAGATTCAGTCAAAATCAAGTCGAATTGATGCCACCAAGGTCAGAACGAACCATAACAATGATCTCGAGTGCAAACAGCACAAGATAACTTAACGGACAAACTACGGAGAATTGAAGACCTGGTTATGAACCCGTCTTCCTGGACCCAAAAAATGTTTTATCCTATGTCATTGTGACACTCTCGGCAAGGGCTTTCCGGAAAGGTATAGCACGCCTTAAAAGAACGCTCCGATCAAAAGTTAAAAAGTTTTGAATCAGACCTCGCGTTGCTCGGAGTGTACGTACTTTGAAACAATAGAAACTACCACGGGGCTTACGCCACATGGAGCCGCACCTCTACTTGCAGTAGCAGAAGGTAGATTGGAGGCTCCTGGTTCTATAAATAAGTAGTGACCCCCAGATCATTGAAAAAAAAAAAAGAAAAACGCTCTGAACCCTTGCCCGTTTGGTTTTTCAGCCATTTTCTTATCTTCCAAACCCAAAATTTTTCATTTTTCACTCTAACACGTAGATATACCCACATACTACCACATATCAGAAAATAACCGGTAGATTTGGACGTTTAAAGCCTATAATTTGGCAAAAAGCCCGTGTAGCAGTCTATTGTGAGTATTTTTACGATCAGAATATTATTATTACTTCTTCGCACTTTTATACACTTGCATATCAAGTTTTGTTTTTTAAATATGTCCGTAACTCAGTTCTGTGGTCATTTTTATTAGCTTTAGGTACGTTTTAGTACCTAAACGCATTTTCTGGCATTTCTGTAACTCGGATTGACGATCCGTCGCTTCCAACAGCTTGCATATACTAATATCTTCGTATTGAGCAACTTCGCCAGACTGGGTTATCTTCCCAGTCCGTGTTTGGATTTTTTTTTTGTATATATTTAACTGTATATATACTAACTTTTTAATTTTTTCAAGCCCAGATGTCAAATCCGCTGTAGTTTACTGTTTTTATATATAAATATGCATATATAAGCAACATTCACCACACTGGGTTATCTTCCCAGTCTTGGTTGACTAATTTTTTGTCTATATATATGTATATTTACATTCTAGTTTGGCCTGGATCATTCTGTGGTCTTTTTACTATTTTTGGCACCATTCACCATTACTGAGTTATCTTCCCAGTCCTGGTTTGACTATTTTTCTGTCTAAATATATATTTCAATTCCAGTCCAGGCCTTGGAGTGCAAACCCACCGCCCTTTCATGTTTATATATATATATATATATATATTTCAATTCTGTCCAGCCTGTATCATTCCGTGGCTTTTACAGCTTTTTTATAAATATATATATATATATATATATATATATATATTTCAATTCTAATCTGGGCATCGGTGTGAAAACCCATCGCCCTTTACAGCTTTTGTATATATAATTATATATATATATATATATATATATATTACTTTACTCATTTTTATTAAATTGTTGCTTTAAATATTCATTTGATATGAATCGGCATTAACAGTTCTGTGGGCGAACTAGATTTCTTTAAATCTCACCAACTCTAGCTTTCAAACGGTTCAAAATAGGTACAGACAGAACTGGGAATCTAGAATGACTGAGATTTATTTTAATCTAGTATTTTTCTAGTTTCAGTTATAAAAGCTACCTTGCGGCCCTTAGACTGCTATCTAGTGGGAATGAGATGCTTCGGCCAGGTGCGAACCAGGATTTACTGATGAATCCTTTGTTTTGGTTATGTTTGAATATATTTCTGTACAAATTTGAGCTATCCAGGTTTATTGGCCTCCCTATGTGAGCCTAGGAATCGTGGGATTCATGATCAAACTGATCAGAATCTGATTCCCACGATGGACAAACTCCAATTTACAAATGTACACTGCCAGTTTTTCTATAAAATTGTACATACAAATGACGTTAAAACGGTTATCTGGATTTAAGGTCTCAACATAGTGAAAATATGGTTTGTCGTGTCAGAGTCCCTCCAATGGCTGTCATACCCATGAGGAGACCGACACTTATATATATGTTGTGGTCGAGGATGCTTCGCAGCCCAACAATCACCATTGAAATGGAGCCTTAAGGCTGAAAGTTAAAACTGAAGTATGGATATGCTTCAATTCATATGTTAGCGTAAGGGTTTGAAAACCTTCTTTCAAAAACATCATTGTAATAATCTTTTAGGAAAAAAGAAGCTTTTGCAAATCAAATCAAACACTTTTGCAAATCAAATCAACTACTTTTTGCAAATCAAATCAAACCCTTCGTATATAGGTTCAACGATGCATAAACATACTTCCAATCAAAACATAGGCCCAATTTCTTACATCATTCACACATACATTGTAGATGTAAAAGGGAAATATTGAAAAAATGCGGTACCGTGTTTTCACGGGAGTTGTGGGGTGCCTAACACCTTCCCCACACTTAACAAAGCCCCCAAACTCAAAACTTTGTTTTCAATGATCAAGTTTCGACAGTGTCCAACAATTGGGCCTCTTTCAAATAAAACTCGGTTGAGTTGGTATAACAATTTCAAATCTACCAACTGGCGACTCTGTAAAATGTTCAAATCGTCGACATGATACATGTTGGCCTTTTCCTAAAAAACCCTTCAAAACCTTTTTCACAATAAAAAGAGTAAGAGTAGACATAACTTAGGAAGAGAGAAGGATCCGGGTTGTGACCCGACCCGCAAATTTTTTTCCGACGTCGACAGGGGGACACTTTCATGGGGACAGTAGAGGGCTTAGGCCGCGTTCAAATCTTTTCAAACATTTCCCATTCATATCTGCGTATGTGTAAATGCTGCGTTTTTACATTGAATGAATGCGTGAATGCTGCTTCTTTTCATCGAATGAATGTGAATGAATGTTTTCCTTCTTTTTTAGTGCTTCACACCCATATTAGTGCTTCGCACCCCTGTCATCATATGCATAACGGTAAGACGCGATGTATGTGAATGTATGTTGTGTGATTCCTCCTTCAGGAGGCAAAACCAGTCAGTGATAAGTAATGTCTCTGGGGATGGCTAGGTCTCTGGGGCTTATAAAAATGCACCACCCAGATTCGCTCCAGTTGAGAGATCGGATTAATTTCCCCTCTAGTAGATTGCAATGATTTGGGGACCTTCATGCCGAAAAACCGCGAGGGTAGCCTAAGATAGGTCAGCCTCTGATTAACCAAATCCGATGGAAAGCTTCTTTATGCCTTCCTCTTTCAAATTCAATGTCAAGTTTTTCAATTCCAATGTAAAGAAGCACAATGTAAATAATAAAAATTTACATTTCCTGTTATATACATATTGTCATCCTGTCATCAAAACAACTAACCTCTTTTTGTAGGATAAGATTAAAAAACCACAAAAACACATCATGGCATGCATCATATCCCTACCTATCTCAGGATATTGACACGCCTACGTTTTATTGTAGGTAAAAATTTGTCCTGTCACTAGATCTAAGTCTAAGAAAGCACTATGTCCATCCACGGATATGACTTCTAGTGCTCAGCCAGAATCCACCCGTCTCTAGGGAAGAGTTTGAAGGACTGAAGAATTAGATAGCCGAATTGGCCAGTTTCCTGAGAGAGCAAAGTAAAGCTCTTAAAGGGAAGCAATCCCAAGTTCACACAGAACCGGGAACACCTGGTGATTATGGTGGCAGTCAAGAGAATCAGATTCCTGGACCATAAAACCAGGGCACAACCAACAAAACCACTGAAATCACCATCCTTAGCAAAGAACAGGAAGCTAGTGACATTCTGAAGAAAGTACAACAAATGGAAGAAACTATCCGGTCTATCAAAGGGACTGGGGCCTTTTGCAGTGTCAAGTATTCAGACCTCTGTATCTTCCCTGGGCTCGTTATCCCAAAAAATTTAGAACTCCTGATTTTGATAAATACAATGGATTGGGAGACCCCTATACCCACTTGAAGGTATTCATTGGAGAACTTGGATCCTATGCAGAGGACGAGAAACTTTGAATGCAGTTATTCCAGAAGAGTCTGACCGGAGAGGCTAGAGCCTGGTATGCCCGTTTAGGAAACTCCAAAATTCATAGCTGGGAAGAGTTGGCCCATGCCTTCCTCAATCAATACAGTTTCCAATCTCAGCTAGCTCCGGACAGATACCAGATAACCAAAATCAAGAAACAGAGTATTGAGTCATTCAGAGAATATGCTCAACGATGGAGACGGGTTGCAGCACAAGTCAACCCAGCTATAACTGAGTTTGAGATAGTTATGACCTTCATCAACATTCAAGAAGCTCCATATTATGAGAGGGTCCTAGTAGGCATAGGAAAACCATTCTCTAAAATGATCAAGCACTATGAGATTGCCAAAATGGGGTTGAAATATGGGAAGATAAAGGACCTGGCTGCCTTAGAAGCTGTTGCTGAGCATATCCAGTCCAGAAATTATGGGAATAATCCCTGGAGGGTACATAAGAAGAAAGATAAAGAAGTGTCTTTAGTATTGCAAGGACAAAATCATAGTGGAGAGTCAAACAATATGCCCATTCAAAGGAGGAGTTATACCCCTTTTCAAGCTCCTGTACAGCCTTCCAACCCTCCATTTCAAAAAAATTTGGAGGCCAGGCGTCGGAGAACATTCAACCTATTAGGGGATGCACTCGAGAACGTGCTACAATTGTTAACCGCATGTAAGAAGATTGTACAACTCCTTCCACCAACCAATACTGGTGGACAAAATTTCGACCCAAGCAAGAAGTGTGCCTACCATTCTGGATCTCCGGGCCATAAAACACAAGACTGTTGGTCTCTCAAGCATAAAATTCAGGACTTGATTGACAACAGAGAGATTGTGGTGGCAAAGCCCGAGCAACCACACATGCAGGATAATCTCTTTCCTCAGCACAAAGAGGAGAATGTCAACATGATCAGCACCCGAAATGGAGAAGGATCCAAATACCTCCGTTATGTGGGGGAATCGACTCCATCTAGCAACAATAGCCCAGACAGTTGGGAAGTCTCAGAAAGGCGATTCCTGATCGAGCAGGAGAATAAGTCTATAAAGGAACAAATTGAACAGTTAGTAGAATTGATCGTATACCAACATCAAATTACCAGGCAGCTGATATACCAGACCAACCAGTCTGATGCAAGTCCTCCCACACCGGAGATCTGTCCCATTCCCATGAAGGATCATTACCGGTCTTATGAGCATGAATTATGGACCGAAAAGATGGCCAAGGAGGAGAATTTCCAAGATGGTACGAAATTTACCTTTTAAAGGAATTTCACCAACCTGAACCAGCAAATGGAGGAAATCCTCCAGATGTTAATCAACGAGGGAATGGTTGCAGATTTATTACCTCCCTTAAACCCTCGATCCAAGAAATTCAAGCCTGACCAAACTTGTCAGTACCACTCCAATGCACTCGGCCATGATACTGAGGATTGCTGGGCACTTCGTAACCTGATTCAGAATATGATTGAAAGCGGTGAATTGATAAAAGGGAATTGGGATTATGGCCTCCCAGATGAAGACACTCTCTTTATTTCCACTGCGTGGAATCAGGATACAGTGGCTGTTGTGTCTTGTGACAGCGAACCAACCCTTACACCCTTAATACTTCCAGGAAAGGGGTTCAAGAAACATAAAATCCTATGAAGGTGGCCGCACCCGAGCCGTTAATCTTGCATTTCAGGCCTCCGTATCCAGTTATCAGTCTAAAGAGGGTCCCATGGAACTACGGGAACGACAAAGGTTCAACTTCTAACAACATTGCCATAGTACCGAAGATAAATCCCTTGTACCTGCCTCAGCGAGTGATCAAACCAGTCATCAAAGCCAAAGAAAAGGTGGATGAAGAGAAAATTGAAAAGTTCCTCAGTAAAATGGGACACCATGAAATCAAAGTGGTGCAAAGCCTGAAAGATGCACCCAAGCAAATATCCATCCTAGATCTGGTTCTATCCTCTGTGGAGCATCGTGACATTCCAGTGAAAGTACTGGAAGAAGCCCATCTGTCATATATCGTGGATACTAAGAAATTTCGTCACGTGGTAGAACATATTTTCAACAGCAATGTGATATCTTTCACTTACGATGATATCCCCGCAGAAGGGATGAGTCATCGTAAGTCCCTACATATAGCTGTAATGTCATCCAGGTATGTGATCGGAGGTGTGCTCATAGATGGAGGATTATCCCTCAACATCTGTCCATATGATACCTTGGAAAGAATGAAGATTAACCCGAACCAGATCAAAACCAGTCATGAGGTCATCCGTGCTTTCGATGGATCTCATCAACAAGCTATGGGAGAAATAGAGCTTCCACTAGAGATTGGTCCGCACACTTTCTATGTGTCCTTTCAGGTGATCAACATCGCCACTGGATACAACTTGTTGCTGGGCAGACCCTGGATCCATATGGCAGGGGTAGTGCCATCCACCCTCCATCAATAACTCAAATACATTATCAACGGCAACCTCATTATGGTTAACGCTGAACCGGAATACCCTGTCTGCATACAGGGAGACATGCCGGTGATCAGCCTGGATGTAGGGATTGAACCTGCAAGTTTTCAAGCCCTGGAGGTGAGTGATACTCAGAATCTACCTATCAAAGCACCAGCCCTAAAGCCAAAGGTCTCCTCTGAAGTGATGACAGTAGGCCAATAGATGGTATCTTTGGGTTTCCAACCTGGAGAAGGGTTAGGAAAGAACCAACAAGGTATCAGAAGTCCAGTCCAAATCTCGAGCCAGACAAGGAGAGACGGATTGGGTTATACATCTGGATCAAGCCGTCGGAACCCACATAAGCGCCCTAAGGCTCATGCTTCCACCATACTGCTGCAGAACCTCACTGATGAGGGCTTCGTAAAACCAATGAGGAAGATCCCCGCTGTTGTATAAGCTATGTTATTTCCTCCAATTATACCAGCCGGGGAAAGGAAATCCCCAAAGCCTGAAGGTGATAGCAAAAAGGGAAAAGAAAAGATCATGTACGAAGGATGAGACCCATTTGCTAACATGCGGGTTATCATAAACTACAAGGGTATGAATGATGAGATCCTAGATAGTGACGACGAGGATTAGATTCCAATTCCTCCCATCAAGAAAGGAAAGGGGGCAGTTCAAAGAAAAACTTCGGTCCTATTATAAGGGATGTCTCAGTCAATATCCTAGATGAGGCAGATAAGCACAATTCTTTGATTTTCCTTGTTCATAAGGATCTAACCCTAGATAACTAGAGCAGCGTCCTGTGCCTCAGTCAAAAAGGGTAAAGGGGCAGAGAGTCCATCTGCCCTGTAACATGCTTTCATTTACTGCTTACTTTTGGTTGCACAGCTATAGCAGTAACTTTTGTCATGCTTTGCCAAATGCTTTGTATATTTAAGCAGTTGCATATATTAAAGGGAAAACATTTTTGTTTTTAGGACTCCAGAGTTGGATTTGTTTGTCAATGCTGATGAGATGCCAACCTGTCATAGGGACTACAACTTTGATGTAGAACTGAACTTTGACTTGATGGATATTGATCAAGAGGAGAAAGATGACTATGAGGTGCCCGAGGAGATCAAAGAATGGGTCGAAGACAAACCCAAACCAAACCTCGACCAAACCATCACTATCAACATAGGAACCTCCAAAAACATCAAAGAAATCCAGATAGGCATAGACCTCACACTAGACCAAAAAACCGAACTGGTCGAACTCCTAACAAAGTTCCAGGATGTGTTTGCATGGTCACATGAAGACATGATTGGCCTATCCACTGATATTGTAATCCATCGAATGCCCATCAAAGATGGATTCTAGTCAAACAAAATCTCAGGCGATTAAAACCTGAATGGAGTCTGAAAGTCAAAGAAGAGGTCGTTAAACAATTCAAAGCAGGTATCATCATGGTATCAATATACCAAGAGTGGATGTTAAACATAGTCCCCGTACTAAAGCCCGGAGGGAAACTGTGAGTATGCGTGGATTACCGGGACTTGAACAAAGCCTGCCTAAAGGATAATTTCCTTATGCCTTTTATCCACATCCTGATCGACAATACGGCACGCAGTATGGCATGTATTCCTTCGTCGATTACTTTACTGGTTACCATCAAATTATTGTCGCTAAAGAAGATAGGGAGAAAACAACTTTCATCACTCCCTGGGGAACCTTCTGCTACAAGAGACTATCCTTCGGCCTCATCAATGCCGGAGCCACATATCAGCGAGCCATGATGGCCTTGTTTCATGACATGATGCACAAGGAGATAGAGGTCTATGTGGATGACATCATCATCAAATCCCGAAAGGAGGATGATCATCTTGACCATCTCAAGAAGCTATTCAACAGGTTGCGTAAGTACAACCTACAGCTGAATCTAGCCAAATGTGCTTTTGGCGTCAAATCAGGTAAGTTGTTAGGATTTTTGGTGAGTGATTGAGGCATCGAGCTAGACCCTACCAAGATCAAAGCCATCATTGAGATGGTAGTACCTCGAACAGAGAAGGAGATACGCGGGTTCCTGGGAAGGATCAATTTTATAAGCAGATTCATTTCCCAACTCACAGAAACCTATGAACCCATCTTCAAACTACTAAGGAAGAATTCTTCCACCAAATGGAATGAGGATTGTTAACAAGCCTTCCTTGCCATCAAAAGGCAGCTGGTCAAAGCACCTATATTGGTACCCTCGATGGATGGAGTTCCCCTGTTTATGTACTTATCCGTCAATCCTAATGCAATGGGCTGTATGCTGGGACAAAAATATGGTAGTAGCAAGGAAAGAGCCATCTACTACATCAGCAAAAGATTCAGCAGTGGTGAGCAAAAATTCACTCTGATCGAGAAAACATGATGTGCGTTAGCATGGGCCGCAATGAGGTTACAACATTACCTCCATGGGCACACGACCTACCTCATATCCCACATGGATCCACTGAAGTACGTATTCAACAAGCCAATATTGAATTGTCGACTGTCTAAATGGCAGTTGATCCTACAACAGTTCGACATTGTCTACGTAACTTAGAAGTCCATCAAAGATCAAGGTGTTGCAGATCAATTAGCCGAACCACCATTAGAAGGGTTCGAGCCCCTGGAGACATATTTCCCAAATGACGGGATCATGACAATTCAACAACTCCAACAAGAGAATACAGTCCAACCATGGAAAATGTATTTCGACGGAGCGGTAAACATGGAAGGTGCCAGAGTTGGGGAAGTCCTTATCTCTGGTGCAGGAGAACAATAACATGTGGCTACCAAACTGCAATTTGGCAACACCAATAACACAGCCAAGTATGAAGGCTGCATAATGGGGTTGAAGTAAGCCCATTCTATGGGTATCAAACATCTACTAGTCTTCAGAGACTCTGAGTTGGTTATCAGACAAACCACCAGGGCATTCACACCAAAGAGTAGCATTTGTTGCCCTATCATTGGCAGGTCATCAAAATATTTATGGAGTTTGAGGACATAATCTTCATCCATATACCTCGAGGTAGGAATGACTTTGTTGATGCCTTGGCAACATTAGCTTCCTTGATCCATATATCCGATAGGAATGGGATTCCCTGCATCAAATTCACACGACAGAAGGCCCCGACATACGAGAATTATATTGGAGACATATCAAATGAAATACCTCTTATCAAATAGCCTTGGTATCAAGACATCAAAGAATATCTCCAAGACGGATCTACACCCGCTGGAGTAAGCCAATCCGAACGAAAGTGGATTCACAAAATGGCTATGAAGTCCTATCTGAGCGGAGATGCACTATACAAAAGGGATACTGGAATAAGCTTGTTAAGATACCTTGATAAAGAGCAAACCCAGAGATTGATGGATGAAGTCCATGGTGGAGTCAGTGGTCCACACATGAGCAGTCATCTGCTAGCCAAGAAGATATTAAGAACAGGACATTATTGAATCTCTCTCAAAGCTGACTGTGATGATCATGTCAAGAGATGCTTTCAATGTCAAATACATGAAAATGTCATCCACGCTCCTCAAAATGAGCTACATAGTATGAGTTCACCATGGCCTTTTTTCATGTGGGGAATAGATGTGATTGGTTTAGTAGAACCAAAAGCCAGCAATGGTCATCGATTCATCTTCACCATGATTGATTACTTCACCAAGTGGGTTGAAGCAGTCTCTTTTCCCAAAGTCACCAAAGAGGTCATCATTGGTTTCATCAGAAATAATGTCGTCTGTCGATATGGCCAACCGGAGGTGATCATATCAGACAACACCAAGAACCTGAACAATCAAATGATAAGAGAACTATGCAGTAAGTTCCACATTAAGCATCTCAATTCCATCATCTATCAGCCCAAGATGAATGGTGCGGTTGAAGCAGCCAACAAGAACATCAAAAAGATCATGCAAAAAATGTTCGCCAATCACAAGGAATGGCCTGACCTGCTGCCTCTAACCTTGTTAGCATACAGGACGTCAATACGCATTTCTACTGAGGCTACCCCCTATTCATTGGTCTATGGCATGGAAGCAGTCCTTCCCATAGAAGTAGAAATGGACTCCCTGAGAGTTTTGATAAACGCTCAGATGGACGAAGATCAGTGGATGCAAGACCTGTACCATCAACTGTCCCTAATAGATGAAACGAGGGCTACAGCCATTTTCCACGGGCAGTTATATCAGCAAAGGATTGCTCGATCCTACAACAAGAACGTCCGAATACGGTAATTCAAAGAAAATAACTTGGTGCTGAAGAAAGTTTTGGCCAATCAAGACAAAGCCAAAGGAAAGTTTGCCCCTAATTGGGAAGGCCATTTCATTGTCAAGGAGATGTTGATGAGAGGAGCTATCAGATTACAAGAGATAGACGGGACCAAATTTCCCCAACTCATCAACTCAGACACCATAAAAAGGTACTATGTCTGAAACGCATGCATACCCGCATCCTGGTCCTACAAATCAAATCAGGTTCAATTTTCACTAGAAGCCGGAACTACGAATGACCTGATCTCCCTCCTCCAAGGAGTACGTAGGCAGCCATTTCTAGTGCAGTCAGACCAAACAAAAAATTCAAAAACTCATTAAACAAAGCTTAAAACCCAAGATAAACACTTCTCAAACCTCTCACACAAAAACTGAACTACGAATGACCTGATCTCTCTACACTCGGGAGTACATAGGCATCCATTTATGGTGTGGTTTGACCTTCTAGAAAAAACAAAAAATCAATAAAAACCAGTTCCAAGACACCAAAACCATATGAAACCTAAAAACTATAAAGCCTCATTGGTCAACAGGTCTATCTGAGATACTTGCTGACATCTCACTATCAGTCCATCAAGGAGAAGCTCAAGATACCTCAACAACAGCAAGTCATGAAAGAAGTGGTAATCACTCAACAATGACAATACATATCCAAATAGGAAAGTGAATCAAAATATATTTCTCTGATATATAATACTATTTGATATATATATATATATATATATATATATATATATATAATGTCCTGTAAATGACAAAAATGACTGATCTAATATGTGAAGGAAAAACAAAGCTAGTCTATGGACCCATGGATAAGCGAGCCAACAGTGCCAACATGGCATCTCTTTCTGAAGATGGAGAAGCAGCTGCAAGTGCAATACCCTCAGCCTCCATACGAGTCAAAACATCCATAGTCATCTGCAGTGCGGCACTGTGATCATCAATAGAGGCACTCATCTCAGTAACCTGACCATGAGTATAAGATCAGAGAACAGTACTGTTAGCAATGTGGAAATCCCAAGAAGTTATAGCCTCATCCCTCTCCACAAAAGTAGCATCTCTGGCAATCAAAACCTCCTCAATCTCCTCATAGGCTGCATCTCTGGCAGATCGAATCTTATCCCTCTTTGCGAAAGCTGCATCCCAGGCGATCAAAGTCTCCTCAATATCGACAAAAACAGCGTCATGAGAAGATCGAGCCTCGTCTCTCTCAATCAATGTTATATCCCGAGCGGCTCGATCCGTATCCCTCTCAGCAAAAGCTATGTCATTGCCAGACAGGGCCGTTAACATCAGCGCTCTAGCCTGATCTCTCTCAAAAGTTATCCTAGCTAGTAAGTCTGCCAAAGCTGGATCGGTCCCTGCAGGAATGATCGTCGGGTCACTAACTAATGCTGCTGTCAGACCCATGAACAACTCATCCTTAGTAGGAGATTCAGGATCCTCCATGGGCTCCTCCTCTTCTGAATCCACTATCAGAGCTGACTGGATGAATGCAGCTGATGCTATATCTGCCTCCAACCATGCTGAGTACTCTGGAGAACGGTCCGGATGGCTACTAGAGAAATCAGCCCTCTCCCTATGAGTCCAACACTCATACACTCAGATCAAATCAGCAGATGACATAGACGAAGCTGACATCCTCTGATCAACAGCCCCCTTGAACTGATGTAGGCTCTAAAATTGATTAAACTGGCCCATGATAGCCAGAGGATGATACGTAGTCACTCCCCTCAATCCCGCTAGGGGCAAATAGTCCATATCAGATGCGTGGGTGATGAAGCTATAAGGGGAGAATAGCCCTGAGCAGGGCAGAATTGAGAATGGATGTGCAATATCAGACAGAAATGCTGACCATAACCCCGCATCTGAGCACTCCGTGGGCTGGAAGGAGTAAGATGTGGCTACCTCACGGGTGAAGCAATACCCCTAGGGTCGAAAAAATCTAATCGGTCGTAGATGAGACATGAGCCATACATACAATAAGACCAAATTGCCTCTTAAAAACCCCTCCGGGTGGGTACTGCAGTGGGTGGCTGCTCTTAGCGTCTTGGCCAATATCATCGGTATAATGGTGTTACCCTGCCTAAGGGCCCGAACCACAACTATCAATCCCACATCCAAATGGTCTAAGCGTAGCGGCATATAGATGTGGGCTACGATGCACATCTGCAAAAAGTCTATCCTGGACAAACGCCATGCCTTTGCCGATACAATAAAATCCCCGGCAAATCGATCGTAACTTTCAAGCTCACCAAATTGATCGATCAAAAAGTCGGTGGAGATCACACGTCCAGAGATGCTCTTATCCATATATACACTCTGGCGAAGACCTGACATCCGTATATACGGTCTCCTCATATCACTGATCACCGTACAAGCACAGGGCACCTCTAAAGCTAAGTCAGTAAATTGCTTGTACTCCTCAAGGGTCGGAGTCAGCTCATGATGCCCAAAGCAAAAGACCTGTCTGTCGAGTATCCAACAAGATAAGATGCCATATATAAACCTGTATGGCACCTGAAAGTCTACGAGGGCCAACGAATGCCCCAACATCTGATCCAGTGTCCCTCTAGCTGGGAAGGGTAGGCTATCGTACCACAATCTCAAGGATGATACCACAACAGATGGTGGCGAGTGCTCGATACGACTAACGGTAGATGACGACATCTGTATCCCCGTATCACAAGACCATCCAGGGGTCAAATCTGAACTCATCTGTCTAAATGCATACACATGACATAATTTATGCATGATGATAAATATAAAATATGATGCAATAGATATGAAATATCATATATATCTACAATAAACTATCTATTTCAAGCATCATCCCTGTCGGATAAATACAAAATAAAATAAAAAGTACAGGAATATGGGGCACCACCACCCAACTACTAACAGTGGTCTATCAAAATGGGGTACAGCCACCCAACAGCCAAAATAGTGGCCAACCAAAAGATATAGCTACAATAGCTATCCAAAACATCTACGCTCAAGTGGTTAACCTGCTCCATCTCCTCCGTGGAAATAAAGTCACGGTCATCAGGCATGTCTGGGCGATACAAGGGAGAATCAGCCCCTGTAAAACTACTGGAAAATGGACCTAAAGAGGGGCCCGCTCATGAGCTGGAAGGGTCAAAAGAAGATGCGTCTGACGGATCTCAGCCAAGATGCCTAATGAATAAATGAGCTCTCTCCAACTGCTGGGTCAGCCCTGTGATCTGGTCCAAATGAGTCGGCTCCCTGAGGCAAGCTATCTAGTCTGTCATCATCATAGAACTAGGCACCATGTCTGCTATAAACTGGGTAGCACGAGTCTGAGCTCCAATCATGCGAGGACTCCACCAGCTGCTGAATGCCTCCTAGCTGTAAGAGCCATCTGATAGGGCAAAGCTGTCTACACCCTCAATAAGGATATATGTCAGTGGCTAGATCAATGGCTAATGTTGCCAAGCAGAAGTAACAATGGGAATACGGATCTACCCTGTAATACTCCTGATAGCACGCTCTCCTAGATTGAGCTCCCAGCCTCCCTCTGTCAAAAATGGGACTCTACGGGTCGACAATGCAAACTCTCGACCACTGGGGAAGCCTCCCTCAAATCCAACTATCAAAAACTCAGAGGTATATGGGATCCAAGAGATTGCTCCGGCTGCTAAAAGCTCCAACTGCAGGTGGGAGTGAGTAAAGCCCTCAACAATAGGGACCTCTGTCAGACTGGGGTGATGCCAACGCCATCCCCAAGGATAGGTCTCCAAACCTAAACCAATGGCGGGCCGTAGGCAAGGAAGCCTCTCATACGCCCATAAGTGGCTATATAAATATCAAAAGTTCTCAGTGACCAAGACTGATAAATGTAAATGCAAAAATTAAATAGGTACAAAAAAGATGTACTCACCAGCAGAAGTGGATAGAATCCTAACCAAGCCTCAGTCAAACCTTCCGAGAACATGCGCATGCCCCGGAGAAAATAGGCAAAGGTGTAGGGATCCCAATCAAAGTCACTGAGGCACTCTACATGTCGGGTCGCACTGACCAGGGCGAAGGACACAGTCGATGAGTTGTCCACCACAAAATATCCCCTGATGATTACCAAAAACAATCGCCTCAAGATGTGATCCTTAACCCTCTGATCATCAAGCAGAGGCACAAGTAAAGCCCCACTATGGGCATCTATGCTCAAGAGACCCAATCGAACAGTCCGACCCTTGATCGCCATCACAGGAACTCCCAGCAGGGACCGAACGGCTGTGGGTGTGATGTCAGCCATAACAGGCACTGGCTCACCCTCGAACTCGATGATGGTGATGAACCTCCAGTCCATAGGGGTCATCATCACCTCACAATCCAACAAATGAACGGACTGAGTCTGGTGGAACCATCGCTCAGACAAAGCCGTCATATACCCCCAGGGGCAACGACGGGGAAAAATAAAGAAGAAGGTCTGAAATCCCAAGCCATCAACGAAATCCCTGTAGTCCTGGTGCAAAGTATGGTATAGGGAGTGCACATTGAACCAATTCCCTCGAGGCTGCGTGATGCCAGGAACCTGCATCAAAAGCCAATCCATATCAAAAACCTGTGCCCTGAGAATGGCAAAAGAAAGAAAGAGAATCTTCAAAGAAGAAAACTTCAAGTCACCTCATTGGTGTGAAGAAATCTCGATGGAAGACGACTCAAGTCTCCCAGCAACTCCTGGATTGGCACAACAATGCCAGGAAGCTCCGCACGTGGGGCCTGAGCCAGGGTAGGAGCAGCAAAAAGAGTATGCTTATCATCAATATCAATCAGCTGCTCGTCCTGCGCTGGATGAATCACCGACTCTGCTAATCTGCGAGGCGGTCGAGCTAGACAGGGCTGAGGAACATCAGAAGCTCGCCTCCTTCTAATGCCCGAAACTACGCTGCAAGTACTGCTGGGTCTGTCTAGGTCCATCACATGGACGAAGTCTCCAAATCACCTCAGAAAGGGTGTGGTAAGCCTAAAACCTGTGGCTTATTAATTTAAATCAGTATTTTATGCATTTTTAAGTCCTAAAATATGCATGTGTCAGTCAAAAATCCCCGTATAGTCAAACCTGCATGTTTTTTGAAAGCAAAATCCTAAAAATATGTGCACGGGTTTGTCAAAAATTCCCAGTAGAGTTAAAATTGCATGTTTATTAAATGTTCGGGCTTTTGAAAAATTTTTGCCAGTCTCCTTTGTAAAATGTGTTAGGAATATTCATGAAAATGGTATTCCTATTTATATAAGATTTGATTATGATATAAATGAATGAATATGCAAGTATGCTTGCATTGATAAAAGCTGTAAAGTCCTTTGATTGATAATAGGAATATATGTACAAGGATTTAGACTGAAATGATCAAATATGTTAGGTTGATCCTACATAAGCAAAGCATCTTTGTAAAGTCCTTAAAAAGTAATGATGTACAAGGACTATAAATATAGAAAGATCAAGCTTATTAGGTTGATCTTATAAAGTGTAATAGATAGGCTTGTCTGATCGTCGAGCACTTCACCAGCATCGTAGTCTGCCAGGAGAGACAAGGAAGACTTGAGAACTATCAAGGCGAAATCGTAGTCTACAAGATAGTAGATCTCAGAGTTTGTAGTCTGCCAGGAGAAACGAGGAAGGATCGTAGTATGTCGAGAAGAACTTTCTCAGAGTCGTAGTCTACTAAGAAAGTCATGTTCAAAATCGTAGAAACAGCCTATCTATGAGCCGACCGAGCGTCTGCCAGAGCTAAGTCAAGAATCGTAGATCACACTTGAAGTAGTAGAGTCTACTGATCATATCAAAGGCAGAGATCGTAGTCGAGCCAGATCAGACAAGGACAGCAAGCATGAAGGCAGAAATCGTAGTCTGTCAAGATCTGATCTCGGAGTCGTAATGTCTACAGAATCAAAGCTAAATCGTAGTCTACAGAACTAAGGCTTCAACATAGGTGCTCACAACGCCAAGGCAGAATCGTAGTGTCAACACGATTCTCAACAGATGAGTACTCCCAGAACATCCAAAGTATGAAGCCTTTGGTCTGAGCTGCAAAGATACATTCCACCTAAAGGAAACAAGAGAGCACTCAACGAATGGCAGGCAGGCTAACAGAAGATCTAAGCACCAACTCAATCAACATCCAGATTGAGTTGTAAACCCATTCAAGATGAAGTCTTTCACAAGCCGATCAAAAGAAGACTTCAGATAAAGTGACTGATTAGAGAAAGTCAGCAAGTGCAGTAGCTATCAAGAGAACAGAAAACAACAATCTTGAGAATTACTCAGGATCGCAGTGTTTGCCAAACGAGCAGGAACTGATGCAGTTTACACAGAGATACTGGCTAGCTTATGAAGAACAAGACATAAGTGATTAAGCATGGGTCAGACCATTGTTGATAGGTGAACGGGAGATCACCAAGAGACAGAGAGCTGGGTATGCCACAAATCTGATGTGTCTTACTATTCAAAAGGAGGCCAGAATGACAAGTCAAGCTATCAGTTCCTGAGATCACTCAAGGCAAGCAGAAGTGTTGAAGCACTGCACAAGAGAAGGAAGTGGTGTTCTACATTGCATATCTAAAGAACACTCTTCAGAATCATAGTGTTGTCTCAACCAGTCAAAGAGCAACATTCAACAAGACACACTACGATCTAGGTCCAAGAACATCTACATCAGAATCATAGAGTTCGGTCATCTGAAGATTGAATCATTGGCAACGGTTTTATCTAAAGACTGATATTCGAACATTGCTGATTGAGAGCATCGATGCAGAAGGACAATTTCTGATGTTCTGATCAAGAAGTCAGAAAGAATAAATAAAGGTGACTACCAGCCTGACACGAAATAGTGACATCTCTGAGGCAGTAGGTGAAGTAGCAGACTACTGTGTCAGTAAAGTCAAAAAGGAGCTGTCACGTCACATCAACAGTCTGCACCAAATAACTCGAGATCTGCGAAGCAATTCAAATAGCTTCCAACAGCTATTTTCCAACAGAAAGATCCTGGAAGGATATTTAACAGCTAAAGCTTCAAAGATGAAAGAGTTGCTGAGTTGAAGAATCGTTGAGTTGTTGGAATGCTACATTGTTGACTCTACGAGTTCCACCAGAGCTGAACAGAACAAGTCTCAGTGGTAGTGAGACTATGAAGGTGGAAGTGAAGCAGATTTGAAGAAGGACTTGAACAGACTAAAGCTTCACTCAACAAGGATGAGAATGCCATTGAAGATGGCAGCTAAGCTGAGAGACGAGAAGGCCGAGAAGATAGCATTCAGGAAAGTGGCTGAGCATAAAGAAGATTAGAAGAGCCACTCTACGGATCACCATGAAGAACCAGAAGCTGAAAAGGAAAAGATGCAGAACCATGTCTGCTTATCTATCAAGAAGGGTTCAAGGGCTGCTAAGGACCATAAGAAGATATCCCACAATGAAAAGTCTTAGCAGTCCTATGTGGTGATGGTGCACAGCTGACATCAGAAGAAGAGGAGCTGAACAGAATGAAGATCAGTTGCACCTGAGAAGAAGAGGTCCAGACTCGAAGTAGAATGCTGAGGACCAAACCAAGCTGCTAAGTACAAGAGACGATAAAGCTTCAAGTCATCTTAGCAGCAAAGCACAAACAATAACAACAACTACACTAACGAGTAGCCAGGGCCTGAGGGGTCCTTATCCGGAGGGACTAAATGAGTTCCAAGGCTGCTGGCCTTGAAGAGTTCTTAGTGAACTAGAGGAGTTCCAAGCCTGCTGGGCTTGAAGAGTTCTTAGTGAACTGAAGTACCAAGGCTGCTGGCCTTGAAGGAATCTTACTGATTCAGGGTGCTGCCCTTCCTTAGTGGATTTCCTGCGAGAGTGCAGAAGAGTGGATTAGGAGCTTGAGTCTTTAAACCACTTAAAACCCCTTGTGTCTTTTACATTCTGTCATTTACTTTCTGTCATTTACATTATGCACTTAACTGCTATAACTGTTATGTTTGTATTAACTACTTACATCTAAACTAACTCCAAGAACAATGTATCAATGTTTATCAATATATTAATGAAGGGTTCATTTAACTTATTCCGCTGTGCTTGAAATGATTCTTATATTTGTCATGTGCTAACTTCTTAGCAATACAATATAAAATGGAAAGGAGTTTAAAAACGCAAAGGATCTATTCAACCCCCCCCTTCTAGATCTATTGTGTGCCTACTGGGAACTAACAATTGCTATCAGAGAAGGTTCTTATGCTATATTCAAAAGCTAATCGCTTTGAGTCTGATCCTAGGCACAAACATTGTTCTGAACTTAGTTTAGTAGTAAGTCACTTGCAAATGAAGATGAGCTCACACGTTGAAAATAATGTGTACAGGTAAATGTGTATATACACCTGAAGCTGCTCAGATTGATCCATATTTTTGAATGCTATAGCAATAAGACCAATCCTTGTCCACAGTCAATCTTGTAGTCTGAAGACCAGAGATGGGAAGTCAAGAGGCATCAACAGCAAAGAATCAAACATCCTCCATTCTGAAAAATGAAAAGCCATACATGCAAAGAAATGCTTATCCAAAGGAAAAAAAAGAAATTCTCCAATATGTATTTGGCTAACCAGCAGTTGGATGTGAACCCTGAGGTTCAAGGTTGTCAAAGAGTTAAAGCTATCAAGACCTTCCTAGCTTATATCTCCAAGACTATATGGTTGATCAAAGGTCAAATGGAGCAACAGGCTGTCAGCATTAAATGCAAATATACGCACATTAATGCCTAACATCATTATAGTAAGAAAGTGACTATCAAGAAATTGACAGTGTAAAGGTATAGTTCCTCTTTTATACTTATATGAATATCATGTTGCATCACCTTATGCACTATAACAGTATTCTATCAAGAGACCATACTCTTCCTAAAAAGGGGAAGAGAGAAAGTACACTAAGGTTGGAAACTTAATTGCTAACGAACTTTCTCTCCATCCAAGTTTTAGGTTGAAGATAACATCTTGAAAGAAGTCTGAAATAGGTCATAAGCATATCAGGATTTAATTAAGCTTAAGTGGAGTAATCCTTGCTAAAGGGCTGGTATGTATGTACAAACCCATGTTCTAAGTTTTTGATAATATGTAGAGTATGATCAGTTCTAGAGGAGTATCTTGAAGATTCTTAGAAACTGATCATCTCCAAGAATCAACCAGATACAAATAAGTAGTAGACTTGATTCCTACTCTGTGAACATTCAAAATCTATGAACATAACCAAGCAAAGGGTGAAACCTTCATAGAAAAAGAGTGTCTTATTAAAATGATAAATCTTACACACACTCACAATCATGCATTTTAAATGTCATATCTAAATCTGATACATGCATAGATATGATTATTGATGCTAAAGTTGATGTAAATTCTAGTATATGAGGAATAGGGGTTTTTGAGAAACTAACCTAGCAGAACCCATTTAACCATGGGTACCACATATAGAAATTTATCTAACCTGCAAATACTTGCTCTATCTGACCATACTAAGGAATGCTGAAGCAGATGGCTTCTGTCACGAAGATTCACCCAGCTTGAGGCTCAAGACATTTCAGCAATGTTCTTGTCAAAACTCATCTTATGCCAAAGCCGGTTTCTAAAGATGAGCTGAGCCCACATGAATAAAGCTCACCTAATTGTTGATCTTCAAATGGTAGCTGACCATTCATGCCAAGATCCTCTATGCTTATTCATATAAAGCATATCAACCCAAAGGGAATATCAAAGAAGTTCACATCAAAAGATCATCAAGTATTAATCATGAAGAATGCACCATAGAAGCAGAACTCCACGAGTGCAGTCTATCAAAGAGCTTAAGGAAAATCGTAGTGTTCTCTACGGTCAAGACTGAGTCAAGCCTGTGCAAGCCAACACACAACTATTATGGTACAATGACCACAATCGTAGTGTCCCTCCAGTCAGCATCAAAGTCCGTAGTTCTGATAAAGGAGGAAGGGTAACAACCTGAAGAAAGGCTCATAAATGTTAACAAATTGATAGTCCCAAATGATTCTTCATTCATCATTAGTGTATACTGAAGAAACTAAGGAAGGACTACAAGTCTGCTATAAACACCTGTTCAGGTGTCAGATAAAGAAGACTACGTTGGTAGTTCTACCAACAATCGTGGAGTAATCAGTTCTAAAGGTATCTCTCTATAATGCAAGGAGGTTTACATGATAATGATGATTCCAGTCAGAAGGAGATATGCAAAGCTGCCTTCTAATGCATATGAAGAAGAAGAATTCATACCACTTTGAGAAGATAGCATCGTCTATGGGGGAACAGTGATCTGCTAAGAGCACAACACTAAAGGTGCTAAAGATGATTGATGAAGCAAATTCTTCAGATCTTCTAAGCAGAAAATATAGTCACTTGATTGACTCAGAAAGATTAAGTGAGAAGCTGTGAACTTCAGAAGAAGAAGAAAAGCAGTCACTGAACAAAGAAGTTCTTACTCACTACGATTGAAGAAGTGTCACCAATTGTAGAGTCCAGACAAATTTTGACTGCAGATGGAGAAGCTGCTACAGCCTCTCAGCCTGAACAATTATCAGGGTTGAATCTGAAGAAAGTACAAAGGCTGTGTCCAAATCGAAGAAGAGGACCACGAAATTTATCAACGAGTTTGATCTGACAGATGAAGATATGAAGATGGTGTAGCTCAGGGAGCAAAATGAAGAAGTGGAATTCTTGCTAGAAGTTGTGAGAAAATCTCAGAAGATAAGTCAATCATGGTGTATACCACGATTATCAAGACCACTTCTGCAAAAGATCATAGAGAACAGGAGCTAACCCAAAACAAAAATATTCTAGTTACAGAGTCCCAAAATTATGTGACTGATGAACCAAATGAATATCCATCATAATCAGTAGTAATGTCCCAAAACATGCTACTGATAGTCATATCAGCCACCCACCTCAAAATCATGGAGTGCCTACGATCAAACATCTAATTGTAGTGTAAGAACAGAAGGACGCCATTATTACAACCTATACAAAAACCAACACCAATGAATATCCAGAGTTGGTAAATGAACTCCCTAGCAGAGAGGTCAGATGTGATGTCAGTACTAACCTTATCTAAAGCTTTTCATCTGGTAAGCGCCTTAGGGACAAACCTGATCCTTAGTGTTGAACTAAGAGGTTGGCCCTTCCTGAGCTACCTTATTTTAGAAGGAATGCTAATATGGAATGCATCACTAGAATCTTTGCTGAAGCAAGTAGCATCTCATCATAAGATTACAAGCTGCAAATGAGAATTGCCAATCCCTCAGAGTCTAATGGAGAAGTTGTCTATTGAAGCATGTCCACAGACTACGATCATCTAAGAAGAAGCAAAGGTTGTAGACCAGTTTGGGAAATCATGGAGTACTGAACCAAGTTATGAATCACTCCATGGATTGAAGAAGTCAATAGTCAAAAGAAGAAAAGTCAAATCTGGATAACTGACATGATGGAGGAGTTACAGATTGTGACCTATCAATATCTTACAACTGTCCCACTAAGGAACGTGGAATGAACAGTTACAAAAGGGAAATTCAAATATTTGGCAGTTTCATTTTAGCTGGTTCTTCAGAAGCTGCGAACCTGTCAAATCCATACACTCACCCTCTCAAGCCAAAACCTAAACACCTCCAAATAGCCAGATCTTCTCCAACAGTTATCAAATCTCGAATCACTTCCTGACATATAACAAGATCCTCACAAAGTCATAAATCTAGAAAACCCTAACTCTTCAAATGCCAGACTGGCATTCAACTTGGAACGAAGAAGTTTGAGAAATCAGAGAAGAAGCTCAGATATATTCTTGAGCTTGTAAAGAAGGCCGGATTTTTTGAATGCCTTGAGTCAAACACTCTTATATATGTTAATCTAGTTAAAGAGTTCTACTCAAATGTGACTATGAGTTCTGAAACTCTAACGACAAAGGTCAAAGGCCAGATTCTGAAATTAAAACCTACAGACATAAATCAATATGTAGGTTTCCCTAACCTAGGTCTAAAAAATCTTGATGAAATCGACACTAAAGGAGCCAAGAAGATTATGCGGTACCAGAGAAACCCTAGTCTGAAGGATATGAAGAAAAAGGAGTTTCCTAAAGAGTTTGAGTTCCTCGCACAGATTGTAGGGAAATGCATACTATGCAAGGACACTGCATATGACACTGTGAGTGATCAACAGTTGAAGATCATGTCTGCAATAGTTTTGAGGAAGCGAATCAATTTTGGAGCTATCCTGCTCGACCAAATGGCTGGACAAGGCAGAGAAGAAGAGGTTAACAGGGAAACCGCTCACAAAAGGTTTTCCATGGAAGGTTCTTGAGTATCATTCTGAAGAAGAAGCTGAAGAATAAGATTAAGGATGATGAAGGTGTAGTTCTAAACAGCCACAAGGTGATGACCCCTATGCTGTTTTAAAATTGGAAGAAGAACCCAATAGAGAACAAAAGGCTGATAATACATGGCAGCAGCAGCAGTAAGAGTACTTCGAAGAAGAGGAAGGCAAGTGCCATGAAAGAAGAAGAGCTATCACACTCTGAAGATTCAATAATCCCAGAATCCAAGTTTGTGAGGCCATCCAAGAAGAAAGCTAAGGTGATGAAAAGGTCAAAATCAGTTCCTCAAAGAAGCCTATTTGATGAGAAGAAAAGAGTAGAAACAGAAGATGAAAAGGAAACTGAAAGCTCTACAGATAAGTCCCCAAGAAATCATCCTAGGAGTACGTAGGCAGCCATTCATAGTGCGGTGTGACCATCAAAGGAAAAAAACCCAATAAAAACCAGTCCCAAAACACCGAAACCCTATAAAACCCAAATTCTATCAAGTCACCCTGGTCAACAGGCCTTTCTGAGATATTCTCTGACATCTCACTGTCCATCCATCAAGGAAAAGCACATAATACATCAACAACAGCAAGTCATGAAAGAAGTGGTAATCACTCAGCAATGAAAATATATTCCCAACAAGGAAGTGAATCAAAATATATTTTTCTGATATATAATACTGTTTAATATATACATGGTGTCCTGTACATAATAAAAATGGCTGATCTAGTATGTGCAGGAAAAACAAAGCTAGTCTATGGACCCATGGACAAGCGGGATAGCAATGCCAACATGGCATCGCTCTCAGAAGATAGAGGAGCAGTTGCAAGCTCAATACCCTCAGTCTCCATCCGAGCTAGAACATCCATGGTTATCTACATAGTGGCGCTGTGACCATCTATGTAAGCACTCAGATCTGTAACCAAGTCGTGTGTATATGATCGGAGGGCAGTGCTATCAGTAATATAAATAACTTGGGTAGCAATAGCCTCATCCTTCTCTATAAAGGCAGCATCCCGGGCAACCAAAGTCTCCTCAATCTCAGCAAAAGCCATATCTCTGGAAGATCGAGCCTCATCTCTCTCCAAGAATGCTGCATCCCTAGTAGCTCGAGCCTCATACCTGTCAACAAAAGTTATGTCCCTTCCAGACAGGGCCGTCAACATCAACGCCCTAGCCTGTACCCTCTCGAATGTCATCTGAGCTAGTAAATCAACCAGAGCTGGATCTGTACTGGCAGGAACAATTGGCGGACCACTAACTAACGCTGATGTCAAATCATTAAATAACTCATCCTCCATAGAAGAATCAGGATCCTCAATAGGCTCCTCCTCATCTGAATCTATGATCGGAGTTGACTGGATAACTGCAGCTGCTACTATATCAGCTTCCAACCAAGCTGAATAATCTGGAGAGCGATCTGGATGGCTAGTAGAGAAATCAGCCCTCTCCCTATGAGTCCAACACTCATAAAACCTGATCAGGTCTGCTGACGATAAAGATGAAGCTGATATCCGCTGATCAATAGCCCCCTCAAACTAGTGAAGGCTCTAGAACTGATCAAACTAACCCATGACTGCCAACGGATGGTAGGTGGTCACCCCTCTCAAACCCGCTAGGGGAAATAATTCATGTCGACTGCATGAGTGATGAAGCTATAAGGGGAGACAAGCCCTGAGCATGGTAAGATTAAAAAGGGATGATCAATATCTGATAAAAAGGCTGACCATGTCACTGCATCTGAACACTCCACTGGCTGAAAGGAGTAGGACATGGCTATCTCGTGGGTAAAGAAGTACCCATGGGGTCTGAAGGTGCCGATCAAACGCAAATGCGTCATGAGCCATACATAAAACAGAATAGAGCTACCTCTAAAAACCCCTCAGGATGGGTGCTACAAAATATAGCCGACCTCAAGGTCTCGGCCAGTATCATCGGCAGAATAGTACTACCTTGTCTGAGGGCACGGACCACAACCATTAAGGCGATATCCAAATGTTCCAAATATAGTGGCATGAACACATAAGCCGCAATGTACATAAATAAAACGTCTAAGCGAGCAAACTGCCACTCATCAACAGGAATAATAAAATCTCCAGAGTGTCGCTCGTAGCTGTCTAGTCGGCCTTAGCGATCGATCAAAAACTCAATGGAAATCACATGTCTTGCAATGATCTCCTCAGTGACGACTCGATATCTCAGACCCAACATAGTCATAAACGGTTTCCTCATGTCACTGACGGCTGTGCGGGTGCAAGGCAAATCCAGTTCCAAACCTGTAAGGCGCTCATACTCCTCTAAGGTAGGAGTCAACTCATAAAGGCCAAAACGGAAGACCTACCACTCAGGTACCCAGAATGATAAGATGCCATCCATAAATCCATACGAAACCTAGAAAGCTAGAAGGGCTAGAGAATGCCTTAGCATCTGGTCTACTATCCCTTTGGCTGTAAGGGGAAAACTGTCATACCACAACTGCAATGAAGATGCCACCGTGGACGGCGGTGAATGCTCAATACGACTGACGGTGGATGACGACATCTGTATCATCGTATCATAAGACCATCCAAGGGTCAAATCTAAACTCACATGTCTAAATGTATATCCATAACATAATACATGCATAATGACAGTGATAAAAATGATGCACTAGATAGGAAGTATCATGCATATCTAGAATAAACTATCTACTGCAAGCATCATCTCTGTCTACTCATAAAATTCAAAATAAAAAGTATGGGGAAATGGGGCACAGCCACCCAACTGCTAACAGATGCCTATCAAAAGATATAGCTAGAAATGGGGCACAGCCGCCAAATAGCTAAACAAAGGCCTCTCAAAAGATATAACAAGAAAAGCTATCCGAAGAGGTCCAGAATATCTGTCTCCAGGCTATTAACCTGCTCCAGCTCCTCTTGAGTCATAAAGTCTCGGCCAGTGGGAATGTCCGGTTGATACAAGGGAGGATTAGCACCTACAAAGCTGCTAGAAAATGGACCTGTGGAGGGGCCATCTACACCCGCTAGTGGAAGGTCTGTGAGTGGCTAAGCTAATGACCAATGATTCTAAGCAGGAAGAACAAAGGGAATGCAGAAAACTCCTGTGGTGCTTTGAATAGCACGCTCTCCTAAATAGAGCTCCCAACCTCCCTCTGTCAAAAATGGAACTCGACAAGTGGAAAATGCAAACTTCCAGCCAGTGGGAAAGCCATCCTCAAACCAGACTGTCAAAAAGTCTGAGGTATACATGACCCACGAGATCGACTCGGCCGTCAATAGCTCTAGCTGCAGGCGAGAGTAGGTGAATCCCACGGCTACAGGGACCTCCGTCAACTTGGAGTGATGCCAGTACCGTCCCCTCGGATAAGTCTTCAGGCCCAGAGTAGTGGCAGGACGTAGGCAAGGAAGCCTCTTATATGCCCAAAATTGGCCAGGCAAATATCAAAAGTCCTCAGTGATAAAGATTGACAAACACAAATGAGAAAATCAAAAAGGTACAAGAGAAATGTACTCACCAGCAGGAATGGGTAAAAACCTAGCCAAGCCTCTGTTACACCCTTTGAGCGCATGCTCATCCCTCGGAGAAAATAGGCAAAGGTGTAGGTACCCCAATCAAAATCACTGAGGCGCTCCACATATTGAGTAGCGCTGACCAGGGCAAAGGACACCGTCAAGGAGTTATCCGTAAGGAAACAACCCCTGATGATCACCAAAAATAGTCTCCGCATGATGCGATCTCTAACCCTCTGATCATCAGGCAGAGGCTCAGTCAAATCCCCACTCTGGGCATCTACGCTCAAGGGACCAGAACGGACCGTCCGACCCTTGATGGTGGTCGCAGGAACTCTGAACGACAGTGGGTGAAATGTCAGCCATGACCGGCATTGGCTCACCTGTAAACTCTATTTCGGTGATGAACCTCCAGTCCATAGGCATAATCATCACCTCGCAATCCAACAAATGGAGAGATTGGGTCTGGTGGAACCAGCACTCAGACAAAGCCCTCAGATAATGTGACAACCCGAAAATTTACAAGATCTTAAATGATTAAAATAAAGAGTAAAGGATAAAACCTAGATGTGAATTTGAGGAATAATTTAAAATTTTTAAAGAAGAACCTAAATGGTTTATTATTTGATTGAGAATAGAGGAATTATGGGTTACAAATTTCTAAACCCTAGAGTTGAATCTATATGTGTTTGATGGAATATTAAGAATAAGGTACTACGATACCTATAAAGTTTGGTGACCTAATATATACATTAGGTATGTGAATTATGTGTATGATTATATGAGTGTGAGTGTTTATAACTCATTAAGCCAATTATGGCTATTTAGTTAATAAACTAATAAAATGTGTGAGGACTTATGTGAATTGGGTGTACGATTAAATAAATATACATTATATATTGTGTATACATTTATTTTATATATAAAGATAATTAAGAATATGTAAATATAAAAAATGTTGAGCATTGTTTCTAGTGAGAATAGATTTAATGGACTAAGATGATTTTGTGGCCCAAGGAATTAACTAAATAGCCCAATTGTTTAATTAAGCATTGGACTTGTAGCTAATTTGATTTAATAGTAATTAAGTTATGAAACTAGCTCAATATAATATGTATGAGACATATATTATGATGGCCCAATTTATTTATGGGTGAAAGCGCAAGTTTAATTTTATTAGCAAGGCCAAAGGAATTAAAGGAATGACCCAAATGTTTTAATTAGGGAGCATGTGAAGTAAATATATTGGACAGATATGGTAATATATTGGTTAGATATGGTAAGATATTGGATAGATGTGGTAATATATTGGTTAGATATGGTAAGATATTGGATAGATATGATAAGATATTTGATAGATATGAAAATATATTGGATAGATATGGTAAGATCTTGGATGGATTTTGTAAAGATATGGAAAGATTTGGTGAGATATGTTAGATTTGCTAAAGATATGAGAGAGAAGGAGAGATAAGTTATGGTGGAGATTGGAAAGGCCATTTGGCCGAATTTTGAAGGGGAGAAAATGGGCCAAGAGGTCCGGCCCAAAGAGAGAAGAATAGGAGAGGATGAATGTAATCATTTCATTTATTAAATCTTATCCACTCCTTTTTGTGACACCCCCAAATCTGGGTCCTCTGACCCCGGTCCGATCGCCACGAAACAATACTAACATCCACCTTTAAGTAACATACGATAACTAAAATGCGGAATATAATAAACGTATGTCGTTCATTCAAAAGGTGTTACTAGTCCCAAGATTCGATAACCTTAATACATCAATACAAATATACCCTAGAATAAACATTAGGGTTCATATTACATTAACAGTAATTAAACTAGACATAAAGATAAAGTCTGCTCCTTGCAAACTAATCATACATCTTCCCTTTACCCTTGTCCTTCCCTGAAGTCTCGGGCTTAACTGCAATATAAGTCATGATATAGCAAGAATGAGCAACAAGTTTGCTCAGCAAGTTTAAATACAAAAATAAAGGATATAACATGATGAATGGAAAAATATCTGACAATGATTTCAACAAAATGAATATCTTAAAGATTCAACAATATGAATGTTAGAATGATTCAACAATCTGTATGATTCAATACTATGAATATCTATATAATTTAGCAATATAAATATCTATAAGGTTCAACAACCTGCATGATTCAACACTATGAATATCTGAACGATTCAATAATATGACTATTAAAAGAAAAGATAATAATTGTCTTTAGAATGACTGATAGTCGAGTAGACTCTGAACTATAACTTTCCAATGGGTTCAATATCTAATTGACCCTTTTGGGATTACTGGCTTCTAGCTACAGAAACTAAGTACCTCGAGGAGATTAGCCTCGGGTACAACATGAATATGCATAACACTTATATCTGCTTACTCGTATCATATATATTTGATACCTGGGCACACTCCTACATATGAGGGGTGTTCTGTTTTGTCTAAGAACCCTTACCATCAATTGGTTTGGATAGCTTCAAAGAAAACTTCATATACTAGTCTGACCGAGCAAAGGTTCAGGCTCTTACTGACATAGTTCAAGAAATTTAGAACCTTGAATAATGTACAAGTCCAAGACTGTACGAGCTCAAATGCACTAGGTGCGGACATTAATAATATCAATGTGGAATAATTGATAAGTAATTAAACCACTAAATAACATGCTTGGAAATAAAGTTCAAGCAATTAAGTAAACAACTTTCGATTCAACAATAACCTACTCAATACAATATGAGAAGGATAGAGAACTTGGGAAAAGTGAAGTTTAGAATTTGCACAATATAGGAATTTGTGTAAGTTCGGGGAACTTGCACAATACTCAACGTGAGAAGTTCGGGGAACTTGCACAATACTCAACGTGTGAAGTTCGGGGAACTTGCACAATACTCAAAATGTGAAGTTCGGGGAACTTGCACGATAATAGATTCCTTGCATAAAATAAATGCATAGGCTTAGACATTTACAACATAAAAGAGTGAAATTCGGGGAATTTCACCATAATAGTCCCTTGTATAAAGTAAATGCATAGGTTAGGACATTTGCTTACAACGTTCCTTGAGTAAAGTAAACACAAAGATAAGATACTTGCACAATATACGAGTTTGTATAAGTTTAGAGAACTTGCATAATAAAGAAATGAAGTTCGAGAATTTGCAAACTAACCAAAGTGTGAAGTTCGGGGAACTTTCACAATACTCAAAATGTGAAGTTCGAGGAACTTTCACAATAATCAAAATGTGAAGTTCGGGGAACTTTCACAATACTCAAAATGTGAAGTTCGGGGAATTTTCACAATATAATAATAACCTGCTCAATACAATATGAGAAGGATAGGAAACTTTCACCAAAAATAAGTGAAGTTTAGAAACTCGCTTACACGGTTCATTGAATAAGGTAGTACAAGAATTTAGGATACTTGCATTCAATATAACAATCAACTGAAGTTAGGAAACTTGCTTACAATATCTGTTGAATAAAGTAATGCAAGGGTCTAGGAAACTTGCTCAAATATAACTTGAGGAAGATAGGGAACTTTCCTGTTTGCTTAGCTACAAATAATTCTAGCTTTAATTAAACGGCGTTGGAACCACCTAATAATAACAAGTCAATCTCTCCAATTAGTATAAACTAATATAAGTCTATACTTAACAAACATCTACTTATCATATAATTCTAGCACATAGTTCACGTAAGTCAATCTACCACATTAGACTTAGTGCTCATGTCCATTTGGACCATACTAACATGCTTGCCCAATTAGAATACATTTACAATACTTTCATACTAACGTTCACCTTTGAAAATCTTATATGTTTTGTTAGAAACGTTCAATATTAAGGTCCTCATGCTCAAGTTATATTATGATACCTATATACACAAGGTAATACATCTTTCATGCATCTCTACATTATAATATCATGCCTAAAAAATTAGAATGTCAACATAGTTATAGCATGTCAAAGTTTGTTTTCAAAACTTTTATTTTTGTTAGGAATGTGTACTAGTTAGGTTCGTACGTTCTCTTTACAATATAAAACATATATACATCAATTAACATGTGTTTCATGCCTTCCTAGGTCATACTAACGTGTCTCAAAAGTCAGAATATATCTATGACATTTCTATACCAAAGTCCCCTTTTAAAACTCAACATTCATTTCGAAAACCATGAGTTGTTTCGTCGAAATGTATACCATCTTAGCTTGAACATGTTTATGTTAGGTTTATATACCAATATATATATATATATATATATATTACCCATGTTAACATGTTTGTTTAAATCAATGCAAGAAAACTATCACATAATAGCACTGATGCAGAAATTAAAAACTCATGTTCAGGCACGGCACAGCTGCGCCGCTGGCCAGTGTAATACTGGTGCAGCTGCGCAGGCTGGCGGCCAGACGCAGATGCAGGCATTTTTTGGCAGACTCACAACCCAACTCAGAAATAACTTCAACGAAATCATTCTAGACCAGTCACAATATATAACTAACATGCTTACTAACTTACACCACACTTAACAAGCATACTTCATAATTCAATTAACATCTATATAGCATAAACAAGAATTTGCCATTGATTGAACAAGAATGGAAAAATGATACACCTCTGCAAATTGTGATCTAGCTGCTATAACTCTCTCCCTCAATTCAATTGAAAACTCAGTCTATTACTTATCATTATTCTCAGCAAAGGAAAATGAAAGGAACAGAGCTTACTCTTATAGGCAATTCAATACCCGGTTCAAGCAATTGTTCATCAATTCAATCCAATGGATTGTTCAATAACATGGAGGTTTAACAAAGAGTTGGTGAATCACATAATGAAACCCACTCCCTCATAATGATTATGGCTACATTGCTGAGATTGAGAAAATATAGAGTAGTGTAGTAGCTTATTGTTTGTTCACGTGAGAGGGAATTGAGGATGACACTCATATTGGGACATACCAATTACTCAGTAACTTGAAAAATACACTAAGGTTATGTATGTATATTCTATATATATACTTAAGTTATAATAAGCAATCAATAATACAATGTCTCAAATAGAGGTACATATATATACGAACATATAATCTATGTACATTTTCCTACTAACACCAAATATAATATAATTGTGTATTGCTCATTATTCAATACCATAACTGCTATTATTATAATAACTTAATGAAATCATTATCAATTAATAATGTTATTGATATAATATTAAGTAATAGGATATACATATTAATGTATTTCCACCCATATCATGTCACATAAGCCATATTATGATATAACTCTAATAATGCCATTAGTCTTACTATATAGTCTATATGTATAATACATAGCCACATTAATGTGCACATTGCACTTTATATAATATATAAAGGTAGCTACCTTATACCAAAGGTTTAATATAATATATACTTGCATATAACAATTAATCAATTAACTAAGTAAATATAATATTATTATATTTATTAATCTCTTACTCATTAATTATTATTTATTCATAATAATAATTAATCAACACATAATCAATTAATTACTCCCAATTCATTAATTATTATTCATAATAATTATAAATCAACAACAATAATAATTTCATACATTATCGATTAATTACTCAAATATAAATAATTAATCACGATTAAATCTCTACATTATATTCAAGAAATTTGAATATATAATTACTAACACTTTTATCATTATTCTGATATAAAGGTCTCAGGGTTAATCTACTAAGTTAAATAACCATTAGTGATTCCCTTTAATAAAAATCCTAGCATTTATTCGCATAGGTTAAATTCACATAAGCACATAACCACATAAGGTTTAAATAAGTTTGAAAAATTAACTCCTAAAAATTTTAAATCACATAAAAAAATTAATAAGGAGCCTAAAATTCCTGGTTGTTACACTTTCCATGTGTCAATCTTTTATCTTTCCAACACATTTAACTAAGCTTACAAGGAACAATTTCATAATGAGAGAGGGAAAGAGCAGGGATGTGGGGGATGAATATAGATATATCTAATATATCTAAATATATTTTACTAACACAAGAGTCTATTCCCTTTCTCTTTCATCTCATTCTCAAGCTAACAAACAAAAACAAAGAGATAGATAGAGAGAGAGAGGAGGACGACAGCTCCAAGGGGAGGGGAGGAGAGAGAAAAATTCCTCCATGAAAGGAAGAAGAAGAAGAAGATGATGAAAGAAAAGGTATAAAAATCTACCTTAGTTTATTTTGTTAATTTGTGTTTGATTGTTCTATATCAAAACTTGGATCTATGATTCACAACTCCAAAATTTTGGATCTACATGTATATAAGTGTGTTATGTCTAGATCTATCACTTTTAATGATCAAAAGTTAGATCAAAAACAAGAAAAAGGAAACTATGTTTTAAAAAGTTAGAAAATCTTGATTTTCTAGCCTAAATTATGTTTTGCTTGGATTTAGTGTATGTTTGGTGTAATAGATCATGGATCATGATAGATCCATGAGTATAAGTGGTATTTGTATTTATTATGATATTTTATGGTGGCAAATGTTTGATTGATCAAGAGATCTTGGAAGATTTCTTAGAAAATTTAAGGATTTGAAAATCAAATTTTTGAGAAAACGTAACATGATATTAAAATGACCATTTCTCTCATTGTGTTTTGAATTTTTGAGTGTGGTAAATTTTTGGACTTAGATAAATAAGTCTTCTAAATTTTTCAAGTGGAATCACTGAAAAATTCCATGTGGACAGTTTTTAGCAAAGGACGCGAAATCTGAAAAACCCAAAAAGTAGGCTGTCCGGATTTTTGAAGGGCAGTTTTGTCCACTTAGTTTTTGAAATAAATTCCAATCTTTTAGGACATGAAAATATATGGGATAAAGTAGCTTGTGTCCAAAAATGAGCTTATTTCGACTTAAAATGAGCAAGTTATGACTATTTTAATATTTATATTTTTCTGATGAAAAATGCTATAACCGGAGTTGTATAACTCCGATGGCCACGAAATTTAAACTGGAGACTCACGATAACATGTGTAAGATCTCGTCAAGAGTTGGGAATTTTTGGAGTTAAGCATGAGGTAGTTATTTTCTTAAGGAATTAACTAGAAATGGATTTTTGAAAAATACTTAAGTAAATTGAATTTTTTTTGAAAAATTAGTTTTGTGTATAAATACATGTATTTATGTGTGTACAAAAGATAAAAAAATTATTTGGTTAAAAAGGTGGAATCCAGCTTGCTGGATTGTAATCTGGTTTTCTGGATTGGTTATCAAGTTGTTGGATGATATCTTTGGATAATCCAGGATGCTGGATTGGTCTGTTTAGATAATCTAGGTTGCTGGATTGAAGGATTGATGAATCCAGGATTGCTGAATTTGAGGTTAGTTGAATCCAGGCTTGCTGGATTGGATGTCAGTTGAATCTAGGCTTGCTGGATTGGAGGTTAGTTGTATGCAGTCTGCTGGATTGGGAATTAGTTACTAAATTAAAATTCAATCTGAATCCAGGTTGCTGGATTAGGTATTCGACGTACTAAATTATAATGGACTTATAAAATAAAAGACTAAGTGTTAATTCACAAGTTATATGAGACAGTAGTGTTAAGTCTAAGGTAGTACAATCGTACTCTTTAATGGTTGATGTATAGTAGCTAGGCTAAACGACTCCTTCATATGAGGAAGGGATCTACGAATTAGTAATCGATCTAACTCACTGTTAAAATAGTGTAGACTAGACGGAAATAAATTTGTTAGTTGTTTGTGGGAAACCACTCATTATACTATATTGAATATTATTAAAGACTCGATGTGCGCTAGGTTTAGACTTGTGTATATGTATAGTGTTAAGGTTATCTAATATTTGACTATGTATTTAAATGTTAGATAGTTTACTTATAAAGTATGTTATGCTAATTGAAAGATCAATCTTATAACTGATAAGTCTTTTCAATGAGGAGATTAAATTAGATTTCTTAGTGGTAATCAACGAATCAGACAAGTTCCTATAACTCTTTTATTGAGCAAGTTTCCTAACTCGAACTCGAGTTGTTATTGTAAAGCATGTTCGCAAATAATTATTGTTAATTATTCACATCTATACTGATTAGTGATTCGCACTTCGTGCATGTTGCATATGTTCATCAAGTATGAAAGGCTGATCACCTTCATTACCCTAAGATTCAGTTAAAGTTGTTCATGGTCCTTGTTGACATTAAACATTATTGGTTCAGTCATTCATTTATTGAAACTCTGATTTATGCTCTTTCACAATTATTATATTGTTGAAAATTCGAAAGCTTATTCTTTCTTTCAATCATGATATATGCTTGTTGTATTTAAACTTGCTGAGCAAAGTCGTTGCTCACCCTTGCTATTTTATGATAAACATTTTAGATTAAAGAATAAACTTCGGACACAGTCAAAAGCAAAGACAAGTTCTAGGATGGAATTATTATACGGTTAAAATGGTAATAGTATAGGATACAAATGACATTGTATGTCGTGTAGGATTATGAATGCAGGTATTAAGTTAAGGTTACAGACCTTGGAAATTATGTTGTAAAAGTTATTGCATAAACAATTTATGTTTATATCTTCCGCAATAGTTATAGAAATGATGTATCGGAAACGTACCAGACCCAAGGTTTTGGGGACCCGAATTTCGGGGCGCTTCAGTTGGTATCAGAGCTATAGGTTATAAACCTTAAGTGGGGGGAAAACCTTAGGATTATAACCATAAGCGAGATAGAGAAAACTCATTTAGAGTACTAAGTGAGGGATTGCTGAAGTACATCAAAAGAAAGATGTGTGGACATATAGTGAGTATGGAATTCGTACTAGTAAAGTATTAATCAAGTTGTTTAAACTGATTGTAGGATGTCAGGAGAAGTTGAAATGAGTACAGAAGTGTTGGCAGCTGTTGCACCAATGCCAGTAGCCGAGGAGCCAGCGCAGAGCGAGTCAGTTGAGGAAGTTGGAAAAGATGAACCCATGGTGAATCTGGGGAGTGATCATGATGAGTATCCCGAAATGTATCTGAATGAAGATGAGGAGGCAGAGTCCAAAGAATTTAAGGTGGAGACAGAGATTAAGACCAAAGTGGGAGAAAAAGATCAAGTATCTGCAGATGTTCAAGAACTTCGGAGTAAAGTATTTCTCTTGGAGGAGTTGTGGAAGACGGAGCGAGCATTACGCGAGATGACCAAAGAACGAAACGAACTGAAGACACAAGTAGAAAGAATGAAGGTTGAAGGTGGTGGATCATCTGGGGGAGTAGTCAAGCAAAAGAAGAGAAGCAATAAGCGAAAAAGGGACAACGACAGTGATAATAACTTAGGGAATTCAAACCCGAAAAAGAAGAAAGTCTGTGGCAAGTGTGGAAAGAGTCACTTGGGAGAATGTATGATGTGGAAGAACGTATGTTTCAATTGTAAACAGGAAGGACATATTTCTCCAAATTGTCCTAAGCCGAATATGAGAAAATGTTTTGCATGTGGAGGAATGGGTCACGGATTTAACAAGTGTCCCAGTAAGAAGGCAGGAGAAGGGAGTAGACTGTAAACAACTTAAGTATAAGCAGTAGTATCTTTTGGTAACAAGGTGTAATATAAAGATTATAATATCGAGAACAATGAGTGAGTATATGCAATATATCTGTTTTTATGAATGTAATCTTTATTTTCAATATGAATATTAAGATGATTTTGGAGAATTGCAACTTTTTGTGTAAAGTTGTGGTAATTATAACTTTTTGTGTAAGGTGTAAGGTGAATTTCGGGGACGAAATTCTTAAAAGAAGGGGTGAATATGACAACCCAAAAATTTACAAGATCTTAAATGATTAAAATAAATGTTAAAGGATAAAACCTAGATGTGAAGTTGAGGGATAATTTAAAATTTTTAAAGAAGAACCTAAATGGTTTATTATTTGATTGAGAATAGAGGAATTATGGGTTACAAATTTCTAAACCCTAGAGATGAATCTATATGTGATTGATGAAATATTAAGAATAAGGTACTACGATGCCTATAAAGTTTGGTGACCTAATATATACATTAGGTATGTGAATTATGTGTATGATTATATGAGTGTGAGTGTTTATAACTCATTAAGCCAATTATGGCTATTTAGTTAATAAACTAATAAAATATATGAGGACTTATGTGAATTGGGTGTACGATTAAATAAATATACATTATATATTGTGTATACATTTATTTTGTATATAAAGATAATTAAGAATATGTAAATATAAAAAATGTTGAGCATTGTTTCTAGTGAGAATAAATTTAATGGACTAAGATGATTTTGTGGCCCAAGGAATTAACTAAATAGCCCAATTGTTTAATTAAGCATTGGACTTGTAGCTAATTTGATTTAATAGTAATTAAGTTATGAAACTAGCTCAATATAATATGTATGAGACATATATTATGATGGCCCAATTTATTTATGGGTGGAAGCCCAAGTTTAATTTTATTAGCAAGCCCAAAGGAATTAAAGGAATGACCCAAATGTTTTAATTAGGGAGCATGTGAATTAAATATATTAGATAGATATGGTAATATATTGGTTAGATATGGTAAGATATTGGATAGATATGGTAATATATTGGTAAGATATGGTAAGATATTAGATAGATATGATAAGATATTTGATAGATATGAAAATATATTGGATAGATATGGTAAAATCTTGGATGGATTTTGTAAAGATATGGAAAGATTTGGTGAGATATGTTAGATTTGCTAAAGATATGAGAGAGAAGGAGAGATAAGTTATGGTGGAGATTGGAAAGGCCATTTGACTGAATTTGTAGGAGAGAAAATGGGCCAAGTGGTCCGGCCCAAAGAGAGAAGAATATGAGAGGATGAATGTAATCATTACATTTATTAAATCTTATCCACTCCTTTCCATGTGTCAAGCATTTATCTTTCCAACACATTTAACTAAGCTTGCAAGAAACAATTTCATAATGAGAGAGAGAAGGAGCAAGGATGTGGGGGATGATTATAGATATATCTAATATATCTAAATATATTTTACTAACACAATAATCTATTCCCTTTCTCTTTCATCTCATTCTCAAGCTAACAAACAAAAACAAAGAGAGAGATAGAGAGAGAAAGAGGAGGACGGCAACTCCAAGGGGAGGGGAGGAGAGAGAAAAATTCCTGTATGAAAGGAAGAAGAAGAAGAAGATGATGAAAGAAAAGGTATAAAAATCTACCTTAGTTTATTTTGTTAATTTGTGTATGATTGTTCTAGATCAAAACTTGGATCTATGATTCACAACACCAAAATTTTGGATCTACATGTATATAAGTGTGTTATGTCTAGATCTATCACTTTTAATGATCAAAAGCAAGAAAAAGGAAACTATATTTTAAAAAGTTTGAAAATCTTGATTTTCTACCCTAAATTATGTTTTGCTTGGATTTAGTGTATGTTTGGGGTAATAGATAATGGGTCATGATAGATCCATGAGTATAAGAGGTATTTGTATGTATTATGATGGTTTATGGTGGCAAAAGTTTGATTGATCAAGAGATCTTGGAAGATTTCTTAGAAAATTTAAAATTTTGAAAATCAGATTTTTGAGAAAATGTAACGTGATATTAAAATGACCATATCTCTCATTGTGTTTTGAATTTTTGAGTGTGGTCAATTTTTGGACTTAGATCTATAAGTCTTCTAACTTTTTCAAGTGGAATCACTGAAAAATTCCATGTAGATTTCCGTGTGGACAGTTTTTAGAAAAGGACGTGAAATCTGAAAAACCCAAAAAGTAGGCTGTCCGGATTTTTGAAGGGCAGTTTTGTCCACTTGGTTTTTGAAATAAATTCCAATCTTTTGGGACATGAAAATATATGAGATAAAGTTGCTTGTGTCAAAAAATGAGCTTATTCCAACTTAAAATGAGCAAGTTATGACTATTTTAATATTTGTATTTTTTCAATGAAAAACGCTATAACCGGAGTTGTATAACTCCGATGGCCACGAAATTCAACCTAGAGACTCACAATAAAATGTGTAAGATCCCGACAAGAGTTGGGAATTTTTGGAGTTAAGCGTGAGGTAGTTATTTTCTTAAGGAATTAACTAGAAATGGATTTTTGAAAAATACTTAAGTAAATTGAAAAATTCTTGAAAAATTATTTTTGTGTATGAAATACATGTATTTTTGTGTGTACAAAAGATAAAAAACAATGATTTAGTTAAAAAGGTGCAATCCAGCTTGCTGGATTGCAATCTGGTTTGCTAGATTGGCCATCAAGTTGCTGGATTATATGTTTGGATAATCCAGGATGCTGGATTGGTCTGTTTAGATAATCTAGGTTGCTGGATTGAAAAATTGATGAATCCAAGCTTGCTGAATTTGAGGTTAATTGAATCTAGGCTTGCTGGATTGGATGTCAGTTGAATCTAGGCTTGCTGGATTGGAGGTCAGTTGTATGCAGTCTGCTGGATTGGGAATTAGTTACTAAATTGAAATTCAATCTGAATCCAGGTTGCTGGATTAGGTATTTGACGTACTAAATTATAATGGACTTATAAAATAAAAGACTAAGTGTTAATTCACAAGTTATATGATACAGTAGTGTTAAGTTTAAGGTAGTACAATCGTACTCTTTAATGGTTGATGTATAGTAGCTGGGCTAAACGACTCCTTCATATGGGGAAGGGATCTACGAATTAGTAACCGATCTAACTCATTGTGAAAATAGTGTAGACTAGATAGAAACTAATTTGTTAGTTGTTTGTGGAAAACCACTCAGTATACTATATTGAATATTATTAAAGACTCGATGTGCGCTAGGTTTAGACTTGTGTATATGTATAGTGTTAAGGTTATCTAATATTTGACTATGTGTTTAAATGTTAGATAGTTTACTTATAAAGTATGTTATGCTAATTGAAAGATCAATCTTATAACTGATAGGTCTTTTCAATGAGGAGATTAAATTAGATTGCTTAGTGGTAATCAACGAATCAGGCAAGTTCCTATAACTCTTTTATTGAGCAAGTTTCCTAACTCGAACTCGAGTTGTTATTGTAAAGCATGTTCGTGAATAATTATTGTTAATTATTCACATCTATACTGATTATTTATTCGCACTTAGTGCATATTGCATATGTTCATCAGGTATGAAAGGCTTATCACATTCATTACCCTAAGGTTCAGTTAAAGTTGTTCATGGTCCTTGTTGACATTAAACATTATTGGTTCAGTCATTCATTTATTGAAACTCTGATTTATTCTCTTTCACAATTATTATATTGTTAAAAATTCGAAAGCTTATTCTTTCTTTCAATCATGATATATCCTTGTTGTATTTAAACTTGCTGAGCAAAGTCGTTGCTCACCCTTTCTATTTCATGATAAACATTTTAGATTAAAGAAGAAACTTCAGACACAGTCAAAAGCAAAGACAAGTTCCAAGATGGAATTATTATACGGTTAAAATGGTAATAGTATAGGATACAAATGACATTGTATGTCGTGTAGGATTATGAATGCTGGTATTAAGTTAAGGTTACAGACCTTGGGAATTATATTGTAAAAGTTAATGCATAAACAATTTATGTTTATATCTTCCGCAATAGTTATAGAAATGATGTATCGTAACGTACCAAATTCGAGGTTTTGGGCACTCGGATTTGGGGCGCTATAGATAACCCCAGGGGAAACGGCGAGAAGGGATAGAAAAGAACGCTTGAAACCCCCAGGTGTCAACAACGGTTCGATACTCAAGATGCAGAGTATGGTACAGGGAATGGACATTGAACCAGTTCCCTATGTCATGTGTAAAGCCGAGAACCTGCATCAAATAGCCAGTTTAGATCAAACCTATGCCCTGAAAATGGCAAAAGAAATAAAGAAAATCTAGAAAGAAGAAAAACTTCAGTCACCTCGTTGGCATAAAGGTATCTCAATGGATGGCGCCTAAAATCTCCCAGAAGCTCCTAAAGCGGCACCACAATGGTGGGAAGCTGCCCACGTGGAGCCTGAGCTGGGGCAGGATCAATAAATGGGACATCCTCATCGTCTACATCAAACGATGGCTCATCCCGGATGGGACGAATCACAGACTAGGCCAAATGACAAGGCGGCCGGGCTGGACGTGGCTGAGGAACATCAGAAACTCTCCTCTGCCTCACTCTTGAAGTGGCCCTGCTAGCATTACTGGGTCTATCTGGCTCCATAACATGGACAAAGTCTCCAAATCACTTCAAAAATGGTGAGGTAAGCCTTAAACATGTGGCTTATTAAATTAAATCACTGCTTTATGCATTTTTAAATCCTACAGCATGCATTAGTTATCAAAAATCCCCAGTAGAGTTAAAATTGCATGCTCATTAAATACTCAGGCTTTTTTTTTTTTCTTTCTAAAGTCACCTTTGTAAAATGGACTGTCCGCATGCACGCAGGCATGACTAGGTGGCTATTCAGTAGTACACCTACCCAAAAATAGAAATTGTTCATATTTATAAAAAAAATCAAATATAAACTCCCCGTGGTAGCTTAATTACCACAGCCATTTTTAGTTGAAAATCCAGGCTCAATTGGCCTAAAAAAGGATGAGTAAACTGATAAAAAAAAAGCGTCAATTGACTGTCTAAAAAATCATAAAATTTTACATCAAAACATTCAGTACAGTAAAATTTGCATATTTACTAAGTCTGAAATTTTTTATCAAGTCATATAGGCATACATAATTGATACATTGGGTTTAAAAGCATACTACATGGTTTATAACCTTCTAACGGCCAAAACTAGAAAAGAAATAATGTAAATGTTGCCAGAGATGTACAGAATGTTTGTACGGTGACGGAATCTAAAAAAAGTTGCCCGGACTTCGTAGATCTGAAGAAGAAAATCGGATTTCCTTTAGGATTCAAACTTGAAAATGAATCTGAGAAGCCATGGTTGCCTAACTTAAACTCGCAAGAGGGAGCAGCCCCACCTGCAGCTGTCGCACCCCTACCTGCGACTCCCTAAGGTGGGGCCCACCCCCTCTGTCTCAGTCCAGTTTGAGTGGAAACAAAGTTTACAAAAGCTGAAAAGTCAAATCTGGAAAAATACTAATACGTGATTGAGCAGATTGGCCTGAAATCTTGCATATAAGCATCGGATTCCTGACGGAAGGAAGAACTTCATGTAAGCCATTATTTAAGATCTGAAGTGATATTCAGCGGCCAATGATGAAAATTGCTGAAAAACTGCTGAAAAACTATGAAAAATTACTAAAAATTGTCTCTGTCAGAGCATCGGGAAGGTCCGACGGTATGACCGACAGGTTTTGAATGTGCCAGGGCATCAAATGGATCACGAGATGTGATTTGTCAAAAAGAGTACCCCCACATCGAGATTGATCAAGGTTCAATATTTCAGCCATTAGCGACAACTCCAGTGAAGCATCGGGAACGTTCCGGTGGTATCAGCCGTTGAAGGCTACTTCAGCGAAGGTCAGAGGATCTGACACTATCAGCCGTTGGCGACAACTCCAGCGAAGCATTGGGAACGACCCGGTGGTAGCAGTCGTTGAAGGCTACTTTAGCGAAGGTTAGAGGGTCTAACACTATCAGTCACTGGCAACAACTCCAGCGAAGCTTCGGGAACGGTTCGGTGGTAGCATCCGTTGAAGGCTACTTCAGCGAAGGTCAGAGGGTCTGACACTATCAGCCATTGGCGACAACTCTAGCGAAGCATTGGGAATGGTCTGGGGGTATCAGCCGTTAAAGGCTACTTTAGCGAAGGTCAGAGGGTCTGCCACTATCAGTCGTTAAGAACAACTCTAGCGAAGCATCGGGAATGATCTGGTGATAAAGCCATTGGAGGCTACTTGCCAGATTGAATGACACTATCAGCCATTGGCGATCACTCCATCAAAGCATTGGGACTGAGTCGGTGATGGAAACAGTGTATAAGTTTATCCCCACAGAGGACAAATGATGGAATCTGTTATACAAATGCTCAGAGGGAGCATTGAGAAAGATCGGTGATTCAACCAACCGTTGCAAACTACCGTTCGACTAGGCATCGAGGAGGTTCAGTGATGGTCAAACCCTGTAAACTATCGTTCGAGTCAGAATCGAGTCAAGGTCAATAGACCAGTGTAAAACAGTAGGAGATAGCATCAGGATAGGCATCGGGAATCTCCAATAGGATAACTCATCGCAAATAGAATATCACCAGTGGAGAAAGAAGTCAGAAAGCTTATCTGAAGGCGAAGAGTGTTGATGACAACCCCAACGTCGAGTTCAGAAATATCCCACGGTATTAGCTAAGAGAAAATCTTCCCCAAAAAAGTCTATCATGGATAACGTCATCCCCAGCAAAAAATGGCGTAAACAGACAATGATAGCCTAGCACCAAGGGTTATCACAGATAACGTTATCCCCAGCAGAAAATAACGTAAATGACCAATGATAGCCCTACCCCCTTGAAGGTATCTAACATTCATAAAATATCATGCTATGCATTTGTATTACATTTGCATCTATCATATTTCTAGTGTCTAGCAATCTTTATCCTGTTCATTTCATTGCATCGCATAAACATGATAAAGAGGGGCATCTTTAGCCACTCAAAATTTTGCATTCCTATTACTAACCCTGCAGGAGGGTAAAACTGTTTGTTCCTTTTGCTCACAACCCTGGGATGTCAAGCTCAACCCTGGTAACTATACCGGGATGTCAAGTCAGACCTCGACAACACCGGGATGTCAAGTGAAGCCCCGGTGATAAAACTAGGATGTCAAGCAGCCCCGACGACAACCCCAGGATGTCAAGCTCAACCCCGGTGACAATATAGGGATGTCAAGCAGCCCCGTCAACAACCTCGGGATGTCAAGCTCAACTCCGATCACTACACCGGGATGTCGTCAAGTCAAACCCCGGCAACACCGGGATGTCAAGTGAAGCCCTAGTGACAATCCCGGGATGTCAACCAGCCCCGGCGACAATCCCGGGATGTCAAGCTCAACCCCAATCACTATACCGGGATGTCAAGTCAGACCCCGGTAACACCGGGATGTCAAGTGAAGACCCGGTGATAATACCGGGATGTCAAGTAGCCCCGGTGACAACCCCGAGATGTCAAGCTCAACGTCGATGACAATACCAGAATGTCAAGCAGCCCTAGCAACAACCCCAGGATGTCAAGCTCAACCTCGGTCACTACACTGGGATGTTAAGTCAAACCCCGGCAACACCGAGATGTCAAGTAAAGCCCCAGTGACAATACTAGGATGTTAAACAGCCCCGACGACAACCCCAGGATGTCAAGCTCAACCCCAATCACTATATCGGGATGTAAAGTTAAACCCCAACAACACCGGGATGTCAAGTGAAGCCCCCGTGACAACCCGGGAGGTACAACAACCCCGATCACAACTTGGGAGGACCAATGACCCAAGAGACAACTCTTGGAAGATAAATCGACTTCAGAGACAACCTCGAAGCATCACATCATTCCCAGATACCACCTTGGGAAACCAAGTTAGCCTCGGAGACAACCCTGAGGACAAACAGAATCGACTGGCTTCAAAACCTCAAAAATAACCCCGAGAAAATAGTTGAAGACCGTACTAGTACATGAGACAACCCCTAGAGGGGTAAAATGGTTATTTTACCAACTTGAAGCCAATTTGGTCAAAATCAAGACGAATTAATGCAATGAAGGTCAGAAAGAACCATAACATTGATCCCAAGTGAAAACAGCATAATACAGCTCAATGGACAAACTGCGAAGAAACGAAGATCCAGTTATGAACCCATCTTCTTGGACTCGAAAAAGGTTAAGTCCCATGTCATTGTGACACTCTTGGCAAGGGCTTTTCGAAAAGGTATAGTACGCCACAAACGGACCCTCTAATCAAAAGTTAAAAAGTTTCGAACCTGACATCGTGTTGGTAAGAGTGCATGTACTTCGAGATGACCGGACTCACTATGTGGACCCCATCCAGGGCAATCGCGGGTAGACCCTCTACCATCGGGTCTTTAAATATAAGGCCACCCCCTTTCCAAAAAAAGAAGAAAAAAATAAAAAACGCTCTGAAACTCAGCCCATTTCGTTTCCTAGCCCAACTTATAGTACTCCAAACTTAGATTTTATTACTTTAACAAGTAACTATACTCATATACTACAACATACCAAAAATTAACCGGTGGAAACGTCCATTTGAAGCCTACCAAGTGGCAAAAAGCCTGTGTAGTAGTCCATTGTAAGTATTTTTACGATCAGAACTTGTTTCCTACTTCATTGCGTATTTATACACGTGCACATAAAGTTTTATCTTTTGATTTTGCCAGGAACTCAGTTCCGTGGCCTGTTTTGCTAACTTTTTAGTACATTTTAGTACATATATGCTTTTTTTGCATTTGCACAGCCTGGATCGTCAATCCGTGGCTTTTAATCGCTTATATATATATATATATATTAGTTTGCTCGGCATGGGTCGCTGACTCGTGGCCTTTTGGCTTTATTATGTATAAATTTAACTATATATATACTAATTTTTAATTATGTTAAGCCCGGATTGCAAATCCGTAGCAGTTACTGCTTTTATATATAACTATATATATCTATACATTTTTCTGACTTTGTTTGGCCTGGATTGCTAATTTGTGGCCTATTTAGCTTTAATATATATATATATATATACCAACTGTATATATTAACATTTATATTTTAATTTGGCCTGGATTGGAAATTCGTGGCCTTTTTATCGCTTTTATAAATATATATATATATATATATATATATATATATATATTTACAATCCAGTTGAGCCTGGAGAAATTCGTAGCTCTTTACCGCTTTTATACATATATATATATATATAATTACATTCTGTCGAGCCTGGATCATTTCGTGGCTCTTTATAGCTTTACTATATATATATATTTACATTCTGTCAAGCCTGAATTATTCTGTGGCTATATTACAGCTTTTATATATATATATATATATATATATATATATATATATATATATATTTACTTTTCTGTCAAGCCTGGATTATTCCGTGGCTCTTTTACATCTTTTATATATATATATATATATTTACATTTTCTGTCCGGGCCTGAGATTGGAAATTAGTCGTCCTTTGCAGCTTTTATATATATATATATATATATATATATATTCTTTATTCATTGTGATTAAATATTTGTTTCAATTATTCATTTGATATGAATTTGTTTTAATACAAATTTGGTGGTTTAGATTTATTTGAATCTAGTCCTTTCTACCTTTCAAACGGTTCAAAATAGGTCCAACTGGAACCGGGAAGCTAGAATGGCTAAGATTTATTTAAATCTAGCTTTCTTTCTAGTTTTGTTAAATATTAAAGCAACCTCGCGACCCTAAGATTTCTATCTAATGGGAACGAGAAGTTTTGGCTACGCACATGCCAGGATTTGACTGATGAATCCTTGGTTTTTGCGACGTCTGGATGTAAATATACATTTCCTGTAAATATCTGTGTTGTGCAGGTTTTTTGGCCTCCTTTTGTGAGCCTAGGAATCGTGGAATTCATGATTAAACTGATCAAAATCTGATTCTCACGATGGACAAACTCCACATTACAAATGTACCCTGCCAGTTTTTTTGTAAAAATGTACATCCGAAAGACCTTAAAACGGTTATCAGGGTTTAAGGTCTCAAACATAATGAAATAATGGTTTGTAGTGCTAGAGTCACTCCGATAGCTGTCATGCCCAAGAGAAGACCGACACTTGTCTATATTTTATGGTCGAGGATGCTTCGTAGCCTGACAATCACCATCCAAATCGGGCCGAAGGTTAAAATGGAAGTATCAACATGCTTCAATACCTACGTAAGTGTAAGGGTTTGAAAACCAACCTTTTCAAATCATCATTTTCATATATTGTCTAAAAGGACTTTTGCAAGTCAAATCAAACCCTTCGTATATAGGTTCAACGAAGCACAACAATACTTTCAAGCAAACAAACGTAGGCCCAATTTCTTCCAACATCCACTCACACATTGCAAATAAAAAGAGAAATATTGAAAAGATGCGGTACCGTGTTTTCACGGGAGTTGGGGGGTGCCTAACACCTTCTCCCCACTTAACCAAGCCCCCGAACTTTAGAATTTTGGTTTCAAGATCAACTTTTGACAGTGTTCAACAATTGGGCCTACTTACAAACAAAACTCGATTGAGTTGGTACAACCATTTCAAATCTACTAACTGGCGACTCTATAAAACCGTTCAAATCGTTGACATGATACATGTTGGCTTTTTCCTTAAAAACCTTTTCACCCTTCATAAAACAGACAAGACAATAAGGGTAGAAAACAAAAAGACTTAGGAAAAGGGAAAGATAGGGTCCAAAGTCAGACCGGATTTTTTCCCGACGTCGACAGACAAAATATGCACTATTTATAGTTAAAACCCTAAGGATTAGGGTTTGAGATCCTAAGCCAACGTGAGAGTTTGAAATGTCGAAATGACGTTTTGTCGAAAGATTTGACGATAATATACTGTGAAAAGTTAAGTTAGCCGAGAAAAGTTTTCTTAGGAGGAAATCACTATTCATCTATTTTTGCTTGGAAATTATTGTTGGAATTCCGAGAAACGCATAATGATATGATTTCAAGACGAAATGGAATATGTAATAATATTTCACTTATGGCTCACAAAGTTTTAGCGTGAGGACTTAAAATCCTAGGTGTTAGGGAAAGTAAACTAAAAGAATAATGGTTTACATATAATAATAAATGATTATTATACGGAAGGAATACGCGTATAATACGAGAATTAATACGATGTATAATACAAATTTTATACGAAGTAAACACATTTAAGTTGAGTTAATTTTACTAACTTAACTCGTGGGTCGAACCGTTGGGTTAATAGGTGGGTTAAACCCATTGGGCAACCCATGGGGCAGCCCATGAACATGTAGGAGCACAAGAGGAGACATGGGTTGGCATGTGCTAGCACATGGGCTCAAACTTGATGGGAAAGAAAGGTTGAAGAGGTGTGAATAGTAGAGGAGGTTGGGCCTAAAAGACCAAACTACCCTCTCCTTGCCAATTCTATAAATAAGGCTCATTTTCTAGCCATTTGGTTGTTTACTTAATTTTCACCAACAAAAAGAAAGAGAGAGAAGAAGAAGAGAGCTTGTTCTTTGCTAAGTCAATCCATCAACCAAGAAGCTAAGAAGTCTTTGAGTGTAACGACCCCAAAATTCATACAATACAACTCTCGACATCGGTCGTTAACAATACATCCTTATTCAGACTTTACATCATTAATCAATGATACAATCACTAAAAATACGGAATATTTAAAACTTTTATATTATTCCTTCTTTATTATCCCTGAATCTCAACCTTTATCATTACATAACTTTGATTCAACCTTATTTCATGAATCGCTTCGTCAGAGTTATTATAAACTAAAACTTACAACCACTTTCAATAACCCTTATACATCGGGTAACATTTAAACTTTACAACTCAACATCTGTTAACCATCATACATTATCAAATACATTATCTGAAACCTTAAACAGGGTCCAAAACAATAACAATTTAGCCAAAGTATATAAATCTTCATGCATTACATCTGATTCATTTCTTTCAAGTAGCACATAGCGTTACCTTGAATCCTTAACCTGCAAAAGTGATTATTTGCAAGAATGAGCTCGACAGCTCAGCAAGATCTAACAGCTTTCATGCATCACATAACACATAAATACATGCTCAACATACATCTCATAATAATTAAAGTAACATGGCATACATGCTCTACTTCACATAACAAATATAAAGATTGAGTTCCTTACTCAATCAACATTCTTTAATCAATCAATGTAGTCATAAATTGACTTTAACATTTCATGCTTACGACACATATACAACATATCATGCTATTTGCAAAATAATTTAAAACAGTTCATCATCAAATTCACGTAAAAAATAAGAACTGAAAGACTTGCCTTGATCGTTGTTTACCAATAACAGTTTAACAGCTTACAGATATCTACACTTCACGTGCCCTACACAATTATATAATCATGCACATCAATTATCAGTCACATAGCAATGCATATTAGTTATAACGTAAACTTTACTCTACATCTCATAACCCTTCCTATTATCAATACACAATGTTCAATTTGATTGTGTTAACTATCGACTTATATTTCACTATAATTCTTTTTCGTAATATTCGAAATTCATTCAAGTGTTTAAGTCCTGCTAGGACTACCTATTGGTTTTATATTAATCACATTTCATATATTATAATATTCGTTTTATTAGAATCGAAACACTATTTAAGTGTATTACCACATTACACGGCGTTTCGACGTTTATACGTCACACGCCTAACTCGCCTCTTCTGCATGTGCTTTGCATGCTCCTATATTGGGTTACATTACTCTATAATATTTCACTGTTATAAAAACATAATATTAAACAAGGTCATACACACTCGTTATGGCATTGAGACGCTTGCACGTCCGTACGCCAAACTTGCCTATTCGAACACCCAAACGACACGCATTTGCGCACGCTTAGCACGCCCAACCGAATTGTCTAATACTCAAGGATTAATGCTAAGTATTATTATAATACCTAATAGTCATGTTATGAAAGTTAAAACATCATTTTACATGATCGGGAGCATTACATGTGCTTACGTGCATGCCCGACGCCCTCCGATTGCCTCCAAAAACACATCAGTCCCAAAAATGACCTATTTGACTTTATCTAACAACCTCAAATTGAAAAACTTAAAGAACAAAAGTTGTAAGTCTACTCGTGCTCGTTCCGGATCATCTTGAATCACCTCAATCCGAGTTCGTATGAAAACTTTATGGCTGTTTTACCACAGGAGGTCAAAACAGTCCCCGACTAACTTTCCTCCCGGCGCAGCTGCGCCCCAATCAGCCTTGGGGGCAGCGCAGCTGCGCCCCTGGCAGCGTGTTACGCGACTTTTTCCTCCAGTATGTTGTTCTGGCGAATTTTCTAACCCTTTCCTCCTTCCCATCTTCATAAATTGTGTTATACACATCCAATTGAGTCCGTTTTCGACTCTATGGATTCGTAATTCATAGAACTACGACATAACAAGGATATTCATAATTTATAGAAACATTAAGAACCTAAATTTTTACTCAAAACTCATGTTCATATTAGTATTACATGTTTTAACATGTTTTAGCGAAATCATTCACCACGAATTCGATTCCTAACCAAATCAATCCGTTTAAACTTCATTGTTTTCGTCTTTCAACATACTAACATCATCTATAATCAATTTCAGATTACACAATTGATTTAACCATCAATTTAAGCTTGAAAATAGACCAAAATACATATACTAAGCCATAACCCAAATTTCTTCATCTTCCAACACATCTTTATGAATTTGATTTCTTAAAAATCACTTTTAGATTATATAAAGCATATTAAACATATCCATTAACATCTATAACCAATTCCTTAACAAATTAAACATAGAAATCCAATTTCTCAACGAAAACTCAAGAGAATGAAAAAAATAGATTAATACCTTTTGATTCTTCTAAACCTTGTCTAGATGAATTGAAAAACCTTGTTTCTTTTGATTTTTTTAGCATCTCTTCTTCTCCAATTTCACAGAGAACTTCTATTCTCTCTCATTCTCTCCTCTGTTTCTCCCTTTCTCTTTTATTCTTTCAGTTTAGGCTTAGAAACAAAACTCGTAACTCATATAACTGATAATATAATACGTATATTACTAATACTTATTATATTACTTAATATACAATTAAATTAGGGGTTATAGAAATCCAAAAGCCACAAAGCCATGTTTGGCTAGCCCCTTCAAACATCCTTTTAATTTATTTTAATAATTCTCCTTATCATATGGTATATCTTCTTTTCTCTAAATGTCACACTTTAACTATGTTGCTAAATTATTTAGCTAACTACATTGAATAATTATACGATTATAATATGTATAACTATTACTCCATACATTACGAAATTATATACATAACCCTCAACTTAAAATAACCCTTTCCATTAAAATAATTAATATTTATTACCTTTATTTTAATTAACTCACATGAATTATATAATTATAATATATAATTATTTAATTCCTTTTCTCGCATAACTTGTCTCAATACAATTTATTTAATCCATACATCTAATCACTACTTAAATATCAATCAATTTATTTAATACTATCATACTTAAATAAATTATTCCATAATAAATATTCAATGAAAATTATTATGGAATAATTTATTTAAGTATGATAGTATTAAATAAATTGATTGATATTTAAGTAGTGATTAGATGTATGGATTAAATAAATTGTATTGAGACAAGTTATGCGAGAAAAGGAATTAAATAATTATATATTATAATTATATAATTCATGTGAGTTAATTAAAATAAAGGTAATAAATATTAATTATTTTAATGGAAAGGGTTATTTTAAGTTGAGGGTTATGTATATAATTTCGTAATGTATGGAGTAATAGTTATACATATTATAATCGTATAATTATTCAATGTAGTTAGCTAAATAATTTAGCAACATAGTTAAAGTGTGACATTTAGAGAAAAGAAGATATACCATATGATAAGGAGAATTATTAAAATAAATTAAAAGGATGTTTGAAGGGGCTAGCCAAACATGGCTTTGTGGCTTTTGGATTTCTATAACCCCTAATTTAATTGTATATTAAGTAATATAATAAGTATTAGTAATATACGTATTATATTATCAGTTATATGAGTTACGAGTTTTGTTTCTAAGCCTAAACTGAAAGAATAAAAGAGAAAGGGAGAAACAGAGGAGAGAATGAGAGAGAATAGAAGTTCTCTGTGAAATTGGAGAAGAAAAGATGCTAAAACAATCAAAAGAAACAAGGTTTTTCAATTCATCTAGACAAGGTTTAGAAGAATCAAAAGGTATTAATCTATTTTTTTCATTCTCTTGAGTTTTCGTTGAGAAATTGGATTTCTATGTTTAATTTGTTAAGGAATTGGTTATAGATGTTAATGGATATGTTTAATATGCTTTATATAATCTAAAAGTGATTTTTAAGAAATCAAATTCATAAAGATGTGTTGGAAGATGAAGAAATTTGGGTTATGGCTTAGTATATGTATTTTGGTCTATTTTCAAGCTTAAATTGACGGTTAAATCCATTGTGTAATCTGAAATTGATTATAGATGTTGTTAGTATGTTGAAAGACGAAAACAATAAAGTTTAAACGGATTGATTTGGTTAGGAATCGAATTCGTGGTGAATGATTTCGCTAAAACATGTTAAAACATGTAATACTAATATGAACATGAGTTTTGAGTAAAAATTTAGGTTCTTAATGTTTCTATAAATTATGAATATCCTTGCTATGTCGTAGTTCTATGAATTACGAATCCATAGAGTCGAAAACGGACTCAATTGGATGTGTATAACACAATTTATGAAGATGGAAAGGAGGAAAGGGTTAGAAAATTCGCCAAAACAACATACTGGAGGAAAAAGTCGCGTAACACGCTGCCAGGGGCGCAGCGCAGCTACGCCGGGAGGAAAGTTAGTCGGGGACTGTTTTGACCTCTTGTGGTAAAACAGCCATAACCTTTTCATACGAACTCGGATTGAGGTGATTCAAGATGATCCGGAACGAGCACGAGTAGACCTACAACTTTTGTTCTTTAAGTTTTTCAATTTGAGGTCGTTAGATAGGGTCAAAATGGTCATTTTTGGGACTGATGTATTTTTGGAGGCAATCGGAGGGCGTCGGGCATGCACGTAAGCACATGTAATGCTCCCGATCATGTAAAATAATGTTCTAACTTTCATAACATGACTATTAGGTATTATAATAATACTTAGCATTAATCCTTGAGTATTAGACAATTCGGTTGGGCGTGCTAAGCGTGCGCAAATGCGTGTCGTTTGGTTGTTCGAATAGGCAAGTTTGGCGTACGGACGTGCAAGCGTCTCAATGCCGTAACGAGTGTGTATGACCTTGTTTAATATTATGTTTTTATAACAGTGAAATATTATAGAGTAATGTAACCCAATATAGGAGCATGCAAAGCACATGCAGAAGAGGCGAGTTAGGCGTGTGACGTATAAACGTCGAAACGCCGTGTAATGTGGTAATACACTTAAATAGTGTTTCGATTCTAATAAAACGAATATTATAATATATGAAATGTGGTTAATATAAAACCAATAGGTAGTCCTAGCAGGACTTAAACACTTGAATGAATTTCAAATATTACGAAAAAGAATTATAGTGAAATATAAGTCGATAGTTAACACAATCAAATTGAACATTGTGTATTGATAATAGGAAGGATTATGAGATGTAGAGTAAAGTTTACGTTATAACTAATATGCATTGCTATGTGACTGATAATTGATGTGCATGATTATATAATTGTGTAGGGCACGTGAAGTGCAGATATCTGTAAGCTGTTAAACTGTTATTGGTAAACAACGATCAAGGAAAGTCTTTCAGTTCTTATTTTCTACGTGAATTTGATGATGAATTGTTTTAAATTATTTTGCAAATAGCATGATATGTTGTATATGTGTCGTAAGCATGAAATGTTAAAGTCAATTTATGACTACATTGATTGATTAAAGAATGTTGATTGAGTAAGGAACTTAATCTTTATATTTGTTATGTGAAGTAGAGCATGTATGCCATGTTACTTTAATTATTATGAGATGTATGTTGAGCATGTATTTATGTGCTATGTGATGCATGAAAGCTGTTAGATCTTGCTGAGATGTCGAGCTCATTCTTGCAAATAATCACTTTTGCAGGTTAAGGATTCAAGGTAACGCTATGTGCTACTTGAAAGAAATGAATCAGATGTAATGCATGAAGATTTATATACTTTGGCTAAATTGTTATTGTTTTGGACCATGTTTAAGGTTTCAGATAATGTATTTGATAATGTATGATGGTTAACAGATGTTGAGTTGTAAAGTTTAAATGTTACCCGATGTATAAGGGTTATTGAAAGTGGTTGTAAGTTTTAGTTTATAATAACTCTGACGAAGCGATTCATGAAATAAGGTTGAATCAAAGTTATGTAATGATAAAGGTTGAGATTCAGGGATAATAAAGAAGGAATAATATAAAAGTTTTAAATATTCCGTATTTTTAGTGATTGTATCATTGATTAATGATGTAAAGTCTGAATAAGGATGTATTGTTAACGACCGATGTCGAGAGTTGTATTGTATGAATTTTGGGGTCATTACAGTTGGTATCAGAGCTGATAGGTTATACACCTTAGGTAAGAGTACCTTAGGCTATGACCTTAGAGAATGAGAAGTTAAGTTACGTATAACGAAAAGGTGATTCCTTTCACATATGTAGAAGTATAGAATGAGTTAAGTCCTAGAAATGTTATAGGAAGAAGGTGAGAATAACGAGGAATAAAACTCGAATAAAATGTTGAACTTTATGAACGAAGTTAGAAATTCTTAAAAGAAGAGTTGTTAAATAAACAAGAAGATTCAAAGAAGAATCTTGAAGAGATATGAAGATGAGAATCAGGAGTTACCTAACTCCAATAATAAAGATGACGAATAACGATGAATAGACAAAGTTTATAAGATTAAAATCATAATGAAGTCATGATATGACATGATGATAGGTAAAGATAAGAAGTTTTTAAAACAAAACGATAATGAGATAGGAAAGAATCATATGGGAGATGATTATAGAATAAGATCACGACGTGATCTTTTGAAGTTGAAAGACAGATGGTCTGTAATGATTGTATAGTTATAGTTTGAGACTATAACGAGAATGTACTATGATATAGTACGAGGTTAACTCACGAGGAGTTATAAATGATGAGATGCGGAAAATTCGTATCGAGTAAAGAGCAAGTTATGAGCAAGATAGAGTTAAGTGGGATTTCAATTGAGGAATCATGTGATGGCTGAGTTGTACAAACCTTTGTATGGGCGAGGGTTTTGTGCTTGCACTTAGTTTATCACATTGATAATCATTGGAATGTTGGTGTTGCGCTATCAATGTATATGTGGTGAAAAGGTGATTCTTTTCTCATGTGTATATTTGATAGTTAGAGACTATTAAGGTTAGTAAGATGTTACTAGGATTAAGTGCAAGTTCTTAAAACTCATGCTTATGGTAAGTTCATGACTCATAATCATATGGTATGTTTGGAACTCCTCATCGAATGGACGCCTATGGTCTGACTAGGAAGTTCTTAAACTCATATTATTGTGGAAAGTTCCTGGCTTCCAAAGTGTGGAAAGTTTGATGAACTATACTGGGAACAGAAAGGTTATGGTGTAGGAAGCATTGATGTTGTTTAAGGTTGATAGAATGATTAAGTAATGATGGAGTAAAGATTTAATTGATGGAGAAAATTTTATATTCTAAATCTCCTAACTTTGCTAGATTTTTTGAAATTTATTGACTTCGTGCTGATGTTGCACTTCTATTTTCTTGAAAAATATTGGATCACTGATGGAACCAATGAATTTTTAAAATAGTACTATTAGTCACATGTCTATGCTAATTGCTTCAGCTGGACAAAATGATTTTAAATCTTCAAAATGTATTTCATATGCATCATTTGATATGGTGTAAAAACAATCGAGGAAGTTATCAATGCATTTAAACCTAGTGTTGGATGTGATCATATGATCGTCAGCCCGCTATGGTATGATGTAGTATGACGACGTCATGTAATGACGAAATCCTCAAAGTACCATTATTACGGTACGGTAACAGGATATTATGAAAAGATTCATTTATTTTTAGTTTCCTTAAACTATATAAAATAAAGGGATTTATTTACTTTTAGTTTCGTTAAATGAAAAAAAAAATATTTTGAGTTGGTTAAACATATATATATTTATATATCTCGATTGATGTTCGAGTTATTGCTAGAAGTCTATGCTACTTGATTCAGCTAGACGAATATTGAAAGATGTTCATGAAATTCAAGCGTTCTTGGTCAAACTATGCCAAACCAAATTGTTTTTGTGCGGATTCAGATGTTAAGAAGCTGAGGTGAACAACCCTATAAAAGGGGGACATGTTTTCGGAGACAATGGTTCCGAAAGTAACGCATATAGTCGTTACGATGTTAAGATGTAATACGTTGTGCACGACGTAGGGGTACGATAGGCTGATCACCTAGAGTACTTGCAGAGAGTGTTTTCAGTCTGTGTGATTGCTAAACATTCTGTTAAAGATGGTTTACAGTGGTGATGCACTATTAAACCAAGAGAAGAGTTCAAGGTCTTATGACCTCTCAGCATGAATTGGAATCTTTTAAATTCCTGTTATTCATATCGCTTCCCAATTATTGAACAATTGTGGAAGATTCTTATTATTCTGAAGGTGAAGGTGGCAAGAATGATATTCCTTAGAAAGAAATAGTTGTAGAACACAACAAGTTAGTGAATAAGATTAACTTAAAATCTACTTTGATAGATTGAATGAATGAAGATTAATGAAAATTTCGAGGACGAAATTCTTAGAAGAAGGGGTGAATGTGATGACCCGAATACTCATAAGATAGTGAATTATGAAGTATATGTCTTCGACAAGTAAAGTATATGGTAATGATCCTTAGAAAGGAAATGAGCGAGTTAGAGAATATATAATATTTGAAACATAATTGTGTTACCTGAGGTTATGAAATAAACCTAAAATTTGTTGAAGAATTGAATGTAGTAGAATATATATGTATAACCTATACTAAGGTAATGTGTTGAAGTTATTCAACGATAAATGTTTTAAAGATATTTGATGAAAACCTGAGTAAGGTAGGGTTTCGGTGATTCCGAGGACGGAATCCTTATAAGGAGGGAAGGATGTGACAACCCGAATTTTTAAAAATTATTATAATAAGAATTTAATAAATAAAATTCTTATTACGAGATGTTTTGAGTTTGGATATGTGTATATATGTGGTAAAGTATATGATGTGGTGAAGTATATGATGTGGTGTGAATATAGAAGATATATATATATATATATATATATATATTCATAGGTTGGAGGAATGAGATTTAGTAGTTAATTTATTTTAGCTATTAAAGAAGGGAAACGAAATTGTTTGAAAAGGGAATTAAGTTAATTAAGTTGATATTATATTATGGAATAATATAATTTGATTATTATGCCTTGTTGGCACTATAATTGTTATGAATTTAATTTCATAAATGATGTGAGTAATTCACTTAATGAAATAATGAAGTAATGTGAATATATTTGTTTTAATAAAATGAGAGAGGAAGGTATGTTACCTAAAAATGTAATATTTTAATGTAATTTGATTGAGAATTTCGTAAATAGTTATGATAATTATTGAGTAAAATAAATATTTTAGTTGAGATATTTATTAAATAAAGTAAATATTTGATGGAAATTATTATGGAATAATTTATTAATGTATGATGATATTAAGTAAATTGATGATAAACAATTTTATAATTTGTGCGTATTTTATTATGCTAATATGTTGGTGATGTTCTAATTTAATTAAATAATTAAATTAGAAAGGTAATGATTTGTTAAATAAAAGTGGAGTTATATTTGCTAAATAATTTGATTAAACATGATTTAATTAAATTATATGTGACATTTGTAAACTATATAATAAGTGAATGATTAAAATAAATTAAAAGGATTATATAGTGAACTAGCCAAACAAGGTCTTATGACCCTTGGTGGGTTGTAACTGCTGAGACCCATAATTATTATAACGTAACCCATGTCCATCAGTTATATTTTCTTACGTATATTTTCCTAAGCCTAAGAAAGCAGAACAAAACATAGAGAAGAGAGGAAGATAGAAAATTGATAGAGAAAGAGAAGAAATTCTCTTTGTATTGAGAAGAACTTTGTGAGAATCAAAGAAGGAAGAAAAGAAGAAGATTTTTCAAGTGTTATAACGAATCAAAGGTAATAATTTGATTATAAAACTTATTTTTGTGTTCTTAAGTTGTTCATCTAAATATAGATTTCTAGGGTTGAATTATGAAGGAATTGGTTGTAGATGTTAATGGGTTTGTGTAATCCATTCTATATCATCTAAAATTGGTTTTAGAGTAATCGAATTCGTGAAATTACGCTAAGGATGAAACACTTGTGTTCTTGATGTAATGTGTATGTTACGGCTTAGTTGGAGTCAAATATTAGTTATGAAATCTTGATGAAAATCTTAAATTGATGATGAATGTTGTAGGAACATTGAAAAACGAAAAAAAAATGCAAGTTGAATGAATCAATTTGGTTAAGAAACGAATTCGTTGTGAATGAATTCGCTAAACATGTTAAAACATGAAAGTTTAGTATGAACATGGGTTTTGAGTCAAAATTTAGGTTAGATAATGGTTATGTAAATTATGGATTTCCTTGCTATGTTGTAGTTCTATGAATTACGAATCCATAGAGTCGAAAACAGACTCAATCGGATGTGTATAGCTTGATTTATGATGATTGGAAGGAGGAAAGGGTTAGAAAATTCGACAGAACCACAAACTGGAAAGAAAAATCACGTAACAGGCTGCCAGGGGCGCAGCTGCGCTGCCCCCAAGGCTGTTTGGGGCGCAGCTGCGCCGGGAGGGAATTTCAGTCCGGGACTGTTTTGACCTCCTGTGGTAAAATGGCCATAACTGTTTCATACGGACTCGGATTGAGGTGATTCAAGATGATCCGGAACGAGCACGAGTAGGCCTACAACTTTAGTTCTTTAAGTTTTTCAATTTGAGGTCGTTAGTTAGGGTCAAAATGGTCATTTTTGGGACTGATGTGTTTTTGGAGGCAATCGGGGGGCGTCGGGCATGCACGTATGCACATGTAATGCTCCCGACCATGTAAAATGATGTTCTAACTTCCATAACATGACTATTAGGTATTATAATGATACTTAACATTAACCCTTGAGTATTAGACAATTTGGTTGGGCGTGCTAAGCGTGCACAAATGCGTGTCGTTTGGGCGTTCGAACAGGCAAGTTTGGCGTACAAACGTGCAAGCGTCTCAATGCCGTAACGAGTGTGTATGACCTTGTTTAATATTATATTTTTAATAAAAATGAAATATTATAGAGTAATGTAACCCAATATAGGAGCATGCAAATCACATGCAGAAGACGCGAGTTAGGCGTGTGACGTATAAACGTCGAAACGCCGTGTAATGTGGTAATACACTTAAATAGTGTTTCGATTCTAATGTAACGAACATTATTGTATATGAAGTGTGGTTAATATAAAACCAATAGGTAGTCCTAGCAGGACTTAAACACTTGAATGAATTTTGAATATTATTAAAAAAGAAATATAGTGGGATATAAGTCGAAAGTTAACACCATCAAATTGAGTGTTGTGTATTGATAATAGGAAGGGTTATGAGGTGTAGAGTAAAGTTTACGTTATAACTAATATGCATTGCTATGTGATTGATAATTGATGTGCATGATTATATAATTGTGTAGGGCACATGAAGTGCAGATATCTGTAAGCTGTTAAACTATTATTGGTAAACAACAATCAAGGCAAGTCTTTCAGTTCTTATTTTCTACGTGAATTTGATGATGAACTATTTTAAATTATTTTGCAAATAGCATGATATGTTGTATATGTGTCGTAAGCATGAAATGTTAAAGTCAATTTATGACTACATTGATTGATTAAAGAATGTTGATTGAGTAAGGAACTCAATCTTTATATTTGTTATGTGAAGTAGAGCATGTATGCCATGTTACTTTAATTATTATGAGATGTATGTTGAGCATGTATTTATGTGCTATGTGATGCATGAAAGCTGTTAGATCTTGTTGAGCTGTCGAGCTCATTCTTGCAAATAATCACTTTTGCAGGTTAAGGATTCAAGGTAACGCTATGTGCTACTTGAAAGAAATGAATCAGATGTAATGCATGAAGATTTATATACTTTGGCTAAATTGTTATTGTTTTGGACCCTGTTTAAGGTTTCAGATAATGTATTTGATAATGTATGATGGTTAACAGATGTTGAGTTGTAAAGTTTAAATGTTACCCGATGTATAAGGGTTATTGAAAGTGGTTGTAAGTTTTAGTTTATAATAACTCTGACGAAGCGATTCATGAAATAAGGTTGAATCAAAGTTATGTAATGATAAAGGTTGAGATTCAGGGATAATAAAGAAGGAATAATATAAAAGTTTTAAATATTCCGTATTTTTAGTGATTGTATCATTGATTAATGATGTAAAGTCTGAATAAGGATGTATTGTTAACGACCGATGTCGAGAGTTGTATTGTATGAATTTTGGGGTCGTTACACGTACATCTCACACACGTCTTGATTTAGGGAGTTGTTCTTATTGTTTCATTGGTTTTCTCAAATTGTCAAAGAAATAGGTGATTATGAGTCCTATGACTTCGTTCTAGTTTTATTAGCATCAAAAAGAGCAATCATATCACTAGTACCTTCAAAACCATGCGTACATCTCACACAAGTCTTCATTTCGGGAGACCTTCTTATTATTTCATTAGTTATCTCAAATTGTCAAAATTTAGGTGATTATGAGTCCTATTACTTCGTTCTAGTAGAAATTAGCATCAAAACGAGTAATCCCATCACTATCGCGTCCAAAACGATTCGTAGACCTCACACAAGTCTTCATTTAGGGAGACCTTCATATTGTTTCATTGGTTGTTTCAAATTTACAAAGAAAGAGGTGATTAAGAGTTGTATTACTTCGTTCTAGTTTGATTACTGTCAAAAGGAGAAACCCATTACTATCGCGTTCAAAATCATTCGTAGATCTCACTCAAGTCTTCATTTATGGAGACCTTCTTATTGTTTCATTGGTTCTCTAAAATTGGCAAAGAAAAAGGCCATTAGGAATCCTATAACTTTGTTCTAGTTTGATTAGCATCAAAAGGGGCAATCCCATGACTTATCGCGTTCAAAACGATGCGTACATCTCACACAAGTCTTCATTTAAGGAGACCTTCTTATTATTTCATTGGTTATCTAGAATTGTCAAAGAAAGAGGTGATTAGAAGTCATATTACTTCGTTCTAATTTGATTAGCATTAAAAGGAGCAATTCCATGACTATCGAGTTCAAAACGATGCGTACATCTCACACAAGTCTTCATTTAAGGAAACCTTCTTATTATTTCATTGGTTCTCAAGAATTGTCAAAGAAAAAGGTGATTAGGAGTCCTATTACTTCGTTCTAATTTGATTAGCATCAAAAGGAGCAATCCCATGACTATCGCCCTAAAAATGATGCGTACATCTCACACAAGTTTTGATTTAGGGAGTCCTTTTTATTGTTTCATTAGTTTTCTCAAATTGTCAAAGAAAGAGGTGATTATATGTCCTATGACTTCGTTCTAGTTCGATTAGCATCAAAAGGAACAATCTTATCACTAGTACCTTCAAAACGATCCGTATATCTCACACAAGTCTTTATTTAGAGAGACCTTCTTATTGTTTAATTAGTTCTCTCAAATTATTAAAATATAGGTCATTATGAGTCCTATTACTTCGTTCCAGTTGAAATTATCATCAAAAAGAGCAATCACATAACTATCACGTTCAAAACGATCCGTAGACCTCACACGAGTCTTCATTTAGGGAGACCTTCATATTGTTTCATTGGTTGTTTCAAATTTACAAAGAAAGAGATGTTGAAGAGTTGTATTACTTCGTTCTAGTTTGATTAACGTTATAAGCAGAAACCCATGACTATCACGTTCAAAACTATGCGTACATCTTACACAAGTCTTCATTTAAGGAGACATTCTTATTGTTTCATTGGTTCTCTAAAATTGGCAAAGAAAAAGGCCATTAGGAATCCTATAACTTTGTTCTAGTTTGATTAGCATCAAAAGGGGCAATCCCATGACTTATCGCGTTCAAAACGATGCGTACATCTCCCACAAGTCTTCATTTAAGAAGACATTCTTATTATTTCATTGATTCACTAAAGTTATCAAAAAAAGAGGTGATTTGGAGTACTATTACTTCGTTCTAATTTGATTAGCATCAAAAGGAGCAATCCCATGACTATCGCGTTAAAAACGATGCGTACATCTCACACAAGTTTTGATTTAGAGAGACGTTCTTATTGTTTTATTGGTTTTCTCAAATTATCAAAGAAAGAGGCGATTAAGAGTCCTATAACTTCGTTCTAGTTTGATTAGCATTAAAAGGAGCAATCCCATGACTATCGCTGTGACGCCCCCAAATCCGGGTACTTCATTTCCACATGATTTGGTGTTCACTTTCTAACTATAACAAACATCTACCCAATATATCTCAAAATAAATTATAATCTTTATATAAATCTCCCTTAAAACAAGGGTTACAACCTTCTCAAAAATCAATCCCAGGGTTACTATAACCTTGACATAAACAATAAAGTGCGGAATAAAAACATGACATAAAAGTCTTATTACAATTATTTTAAAATAATTAAACAAGTCTTCACTTGTTCATCTTTCCTTTGCCTTTACTCGTAGACGGGACATCAACGTTATCAACCTTAATTGCAGTTGTTATTTAATGCAAGAGTGAGCAAACAACATGTGACAACCCGAGAATTTATAAAATCTTAAATGATTAAAATAAAGATTAAAGAATAAAACCTAGATGAGAATTTTAGAATTTATTAATTTTTTTTAAAGTAAAACCTATAGGGTTTGCTATTTGAATGAGAATAATGAAAATATGGGTTACAAAATTTTAAAACCCTTGAAAGGGTGTGAAGGAATGTTAAGAATAATGTATTACGATACTTATAAAAATTATTGTGAACTAAATGGTGTAAGAAATGTTATAATAATACATGTGGAAATATTATTAAGGAAATAAAATTTAACATGAAGAAAAGCTATGTGGTTAAACGAAGATGTGTTTATGTATAGAAATATATATACACTTAGTAAGGTGCTATATATTTTAGCAAGAGGAATGATGAATTACGTTAGGGATATGAAAATCAAGATAAAACTATGTTAGTAATTAGCAAAGCTAGAATGTTGGCCTTGATTGGCAAATAAGAAGAGGAATAAGTATAAAGCTAATAGCTAATATGATTAGCAATAAAAATGGAGTACGTTAAAACTTAAAATTCGAGTTAGAAATAGAATTTTGAAGCACGGACTGCTCGGTTGCGTCCAGAACGTCAAGTTTAGTCAGAAAAGACAATAAACACAAAATGTGTAAAGGTTGACTTTTTGGTCAAAGTCAACAGTGGACTTTTATGGAGAAAAGTCAAAATTAGAATTAAAAGTGGTATATGTGATGACTTATGTGAATAATGAAATAGATTGAATAAATATACATTATATAATGTGTATACATTTAATATATATATTAGGAATGATAATTAAATAACCTAAGTAAAGCAAATCTAATTGGGTTATGAAATTGAAGATACATGAGTAAGAATTTAAATTACGAATGTGTGTAATGGAAACCCTAATTAAATAATTAGGGTAGGATATAATTAAAATTAGTGGACTATGTTAATTTACATAGTCCATTTATTTTATTATCAAGCCTAAAAGAATTATTAGGTAGCCCAATGAGGATTTATTTAGTAACCCAAAATAATGGGATATGTGCTAGCAGAATAACTATGGTTAAGAACTAACCATACTTGAGTTGAATGTAGGAAAGTGTTGATATATAAGGTGGACCCCACTAGTAATGATGGGTGATGATTGTTAAGAAATTTCCTAGGAAATTTCCTTGAAGTGGCAAAAGACTATTTTGCCCTAACAGAAAATTATTAATGACTTTTGTGTCCTAAGAAGGAAATTGCTAGGAAGTTTCCTAGTAATAGGGAAATGACAATTTTGCCCTAAGAGAAATTTGTTAATGACCATGGAATTCTTGAAGGAAATTTCTAGGAAATTTCCTAATTATAGTAAGATGACAATTTTGTCCTTAAAGAAAATTGATTATGACCAATATGTCCTATAAGGAAATTTCTAGGAAATTTCCTTAAGAAGACTTAAAGACCATTTTGCCCAATCCTAGTAATGGTTAAAGACTATTTTGCCCTTGGACTTAAATTTTTTTTATACTAACTAAACAAAACAAAAATTTGTTGGAAGAAGGGGTAGAATCTTGGCCACTAATGGAGGGATATTTTGGTCATTTCATAAAGCAAATAAAGAAATAGAAACAAAACAAAAATGAAAAGGATGAGTAGGCCAAGTGGTCGGCTAGTAGAGGATAAGAAAGAAGATAAGGAAGGATGAGAGAGAAAGAAATATTGAAACTAATTCACCACACTTAGTTTCCTTCCATTTCATTTCCTTATTTTCCTAGAAAGCTAAAAGAAAGACAAAGAGGGAAGAGAGAGAGAAAGTGAGCCACGGATGGAAGGAGGAAGAAGAGGAGAGAGAGGATCAAGCTTTATGTACTCTATGTTTACATCCTATTTGAAAGAAGAAGGAGTATGGCCAACAAGGAAAGGTAAAGAAAAGGAAAAAGAAATTTATTTAGTTAAAGCTTTGTGTAGATTTGTTGATTTTATTTGTGATCTATAAATTTTATGATTTTGTGGGTTAACCTTATGAAAAGGTTAGATCATAAAGTTATTGTGGATATCATGTGTTTATATTTGAATCCATGTTGAAAAGGTTGAAGGAAAATGGAAGTTAGAGGTTTTATGAAAGTTTTGATTAATAAAGTGAGATCCATGTGATTTTTTTTGAAGATCCATTTTTGATATTTGAGATTTAATTGTTGGTTGTGATAGAGCTATAAGTTATGAGTATAATCCCTTTTGAATGGCACAAAAATGTTAAGGAATGAATAAGTTATGGAATTTTTAGTAAAACACTTTCTAGTTGGAAAAACAAGAAAAAAAGTTGCTGACCAGCCACTTTGGGGCTGTTTTTCGGAAGCTAGACAGATCCAAATTGAGTGTTTGATAAATGAACTGTAGTTCGGGAAGTTATGAATCCAACGCCTCCGACGGAACTTAATTTCGAGTTGTAGATTTCATGTTACAAACGTTTCCGTAAAGGACCTCGAATCTGAAAATTTTAGGCAAAGAATGGCATAATCGTAAATAAGTGGAAGTGATTAATTATTAAAAATAATTATTTAAAGCCATTAAATGGTTAGCTAATTAATTACATACAAAATTAAATGTAATTAATTATTTAATTATTATTTAAGTGATATTAAATGATAGTTAAGTAAAGTTAGTGTTAATAAAGTAACTAGTTATTATTTAATTGTGATTACATAATAATTAGAGATTAACAAATTGATTAATATTAAATGATGATTAAAGAAAGTTTTAATAAAGATTAAGTAGTAATAATGTAATTACTTAATTACATTAACATAAAAGGTTTTAATTATTTATTATTTAATTAAATATTAAATAATGAATAAAGAGAAGTAATAATTAATTATTCTTAACTTTAATAAGAAAAAATAATTAAAGATTTATGAGATTAATTAATTATTTGTTATTTAATTAATATTAGATAATAAATAAGGACAAGTGTTAATTAATTATTCTTTAAATAATAATAAAAAATAATTAAAGACTAATAAAGTAAATAAAATAATTATTTACTATTCATGGATAAGAAATTAATTAATTATTATTTAATTAATATTAAATAATAATTAAAGACAAATAATAATTTGATTATTCATTATCTAGTTATCATGAATAGATCTAATTGGCTATTATTTATTAGTTAAATAATAACTAAAGGTAATTAATTAATTACTATTTAACTAATATTAAATGGTAATCAAATGAAGGTATAGATTAATATTATGATAATAAATTTATTTAATAATTATATTAAATAAATTATGAAAAAATGGTTTTAATGTTTTAAAAATCATTTAAAAATAATTTAAAGGTTATAAAAAATGTTTTAAGTTATAAAACATAACTTTTAATATTTTGTCATGAAATACATTAATATTTTAATATTAATGGCTGTTATTTAATAATAATTTTAAATATTTTAAAATCATTTAAAAGTGATATTAAGGTATTAAAAATACTTTGAAATATTATAAATAACTTATAATATTATGACATGTATTTCATTAATATTTGAAATTAAATAAATATTAATGATAATGGAATATTGTGGTATTTAAATCATTTAAATATGATATTTTTGTTTGAAAAATTATTATAAATGATAATAATTATTTAAAAATTATTATGAGCTTGTGAAAAATATTTTAACTGATTAATAAATTATCTAAGTTAATAGTGTTTAAGTAGAGTCTTATTAATATTAGGCTTCATAATTATCCGATTAGGCAATCGGGAGGTCAAAATAGTACCGAACTCAACTCAGACTGAAATAGTTTAACTTGATACTAGGTCTTATGTGTTCTGTTGACCGATAGAATTATGTGATAATGTGTTTAGGTTATTTTATAAATGTAATTAGCAATAGTTATTGCGATGATATTATTCTAATGTGAAGATCGGTATTATTAACATTAGGTATTCAGATGAAGCTAAATAAACTACATAGCAGTAGTCGGCGATAAAGGCAAGTTTTCTTTAACTCAACATTGAGTTATGATTCTTCAATTATGCTAGTGGTTAATCCTTATTGATTACATCACGTCTATGAATTATTGATTCGCACGTTGTGCATATTGCATGTGTTCATCAGGTATGAAAGGCTGATCACCTTCGTTACCCTTTGGTCCAGTTGACTTAATCATGTTCATTATTGACCATTCATTTTTATTGTCTCGGTCATTCAGTTATGTAAATTTGATTTATGTTATTTCATAATTATTATATTGTTGAAAACTTGAAAGCTTATTGTTCATTCTTTTCAATCATGATATATCCATTTTATATTTAAACTTGCTGGGCAAACTTGTTGCTCACTCTTGCTATATCATGAAAACATTTTTAGATTAAAGCGAAGGCTTGAAGAAAGACAAAGACAAGGATAGCATCCAATAGTAGATTATTATGCACGTTAACTATTTGGTTATCTGATGCAAATTATTATGTAAACCTTTAAGTAATTAAAGTATGTATCAAGATAAATGTTGTAGACCTTGGGATTATGTTGTTAAAACTTATTGTATAAACAATTTATGTTTATATCTTCCGCATTAGTTATAGAATATGTTTCAAGATGAAGTACCGTAACGTACCAGATCCGAGGTTCTGGGGACCGGGATTTGGGGACGTCACAGTTGGTATCAGAGCTGTAGGTTATAAACCTTAGGTAGTGTTACCTTAGGCTATAACCGCAGAGGTGAGGATAAAGAATAAACTCAAATAGAGTTTGAAATTTAAGCGATGAATTTGGGCAAGGTATTGGTAAGTCAATAAGATTCAAAGAAGAATCATGACAAGTAATAAAGATCTAGAGTTATCTAACTCTGATGATAAATATGAACAATAGTAATAAATAGATAGAGTCTAAAAGACTAAAAGTATAAAGGGAAAGAAGATCGTAAAATAAAACGATCGGGACATAGAAAAGTATCGTAATATAATACGATTATAATATGAGATCACAACGTGATCTGATGAGGTCATAAGAGGATAGATGATCAATCTATGGATTGAAGACTCTATAGCAGAATTGCTATACGAATATGGTACTATGAAATAGTACGAGTTAAACTCAGGAAAGAGTTGTGAATTGTAGATACGGATTAAATGAAATTCGTATCTAGTAAAGAAAGAACTAGGAATATGTGGGATTTCAATTGAGGACTTATGTCAGCAGCTGAGTTGTATGATTCTTTGTATAGGCGAGGAATTTGTACTTGGTTTTAGAATTACTTAGCTTCCTGGTTGATATAGTGGTTAAGTTGAACGATTCTTTGTATGGGCGGGGAAATTGTCCTTGACTTAGCTTCCTATATTGATTAGTGGCCGAGTTGGTTCGACAACTACTTAGCTTCTAGTATTGATAGTCATTGAAATATTTGTGTCACGCTATTTGCTATATACATGTTGAGAAGGTGATTCTTTTCTCATGAGTATACCAGATAGATAGAGAATATAATATTAAGTTGCGAGTTCTTAAAATTCATACTTATGGTAAGTTCATGTCTCATAATTATATGAAATGTTTTTGAACCCCTCAGCGAATGGATGCCAATGGTCTGTCTAGGACAAGTTTTTAAACTCATATGATTGTGGAAAGTTCCTGAACTCATAATGTGTGGTAAGTTTGACGAACTGGGAATAGCTATGTGTGAAATGAAGGATTGAGGATAATAGAAATAGATAGAATTATTAAGCAATTGATCATTAGAAAAATTGATGTTGATGATGGAAGCATAGGTATTCCAAATCTTCTAGCTGTGCTAGACTTCGAAATTTTTGGTATCAAGCTAAATTCGCACTGATGTGCCTTTCGAAATAAAATGAATTTTTGTTATCATCAACACATGGTGACAAGTGTGTATGTGTGGACTTTGGGACACTGACACATCGTTACCAGTTGCGGCATGAAAAAAAATTAAATTTTTAAAGGTTTTTGAACCGTTTAAAAGAAGAGTCTATGCTAATTGTTTCGGCTAGACAAAAATGATTTGAGATATCAAAATGTATTTTATATATCATTAATGCATCATTGAACCTGGTGCAGAGATGATAAAAGGATGGAGTTATCAATGCAGAATTACTTAGTGTTGGATGTGATCTAAAGATCATCAGCCCACTATGGTATGATGTAGTATGACAAAGCCACAAAATGACAGAATCCTCAAACGGACTGTAAATATAGTGCGGTATCATGACGTCACAAAATGATTTTCAAAATTTTAAAGGTAAATTATTGCCAACTGAATTTGGACAGACATGTTTCGATTGAAATTCGAATTATTGGTATAAGTCTAAGCTGTTTGATTCAGCTAGACAAATGTTTATGACAATTCAAAGTATTCTTTGAGAATTTATCCCGAACGAAATTATTTTGGTGCGGAATCCTATGATAAGACTGAGGTGAACTATGTCGATTGGATAAAATAATCCAATCTAGTGGCGAAAATATTCGCTAGACATGATTAATACGTTATACATGACGTAAGCGTACGATAGGCTAATCACCTAAAGTACTAGCAGTTGTAGTTTACCTTCTTTGTGATTGTAAACATACTGTTAACCTTTGTAAGGGGTCGAGTACCTTTTTCTTAATTGAAATAGGTCGCAAGTAGTAATACCTATAAACCTCAATAGTTCCTGGTCTATATGACTCCTCAGCATGATTCGAAAATTTTAACTCTTGGGAGTGATGTTTGGGTAGCATGGGATGATGTGTATGAACTCGTCGTGGACGGGTAGAATCTAATATGATTGAATAAAGGTTATGTTGAAAACCTAGTTTTGATGGATAAAAGGAGTAGGGATTAGTAGGCTATAATTTCGAGGACGAAATTCTTAGAAGAAGGGGTGAATGTGACAACCTGAGAATTTATAAAATCTTAAATGATTAAAATAAAGATTAAAGAATAAAACCTAGATGAGAATTTTAGGATTTATTAATTTTTTTTAAAGTAAAACCTATAGGGTTTGCTATTTGAATGATAATAACGAAAATATGGGTTACAAAATTTTAAAACCCTAGAAAGGGTGTGAAGGAATGTTAAGAATAAGGTATTACGATACTTATAAAAATTATTGTGAACTAAATGGTGTAAGAAATGTTATAATAATACATGTGGAAATATTATTAAGGAAATAAAATTTAACATGAAGAAAAGCTATGAGGTTAAACGAAGATGAGTTTATGTATAGAAATATATATATACTTAGTAAGGTGCTATATATTTTAGCAAGAGGAATGATGAATTACGTTAGGGATATGAAAATTAAGATAAAACTATGTTAGTAATTAGCATAGCTGGAATGTTGGTCTTGATTGGCAAATAAGAAGGGGAATAAGTATAACGCTAATAGCTAATATGATTAACAATAAAAATAGAGTACGTTAAAACTCAAAATTCGAGTTAGCAATAGAATTTTGAAGCACGGACTGCTCGGTTGCGTCCAGAACGTCAAGTTTAGTCAGAAAAGACAATAAACACAAAATGTGTAAAGGTTGACTTTTTGGTCAAAGTCAACAGCGGATTTTTATGGAGAAAAGTCAAAATTAGAATTAAAAGTGGTATATGTGATGACTTATGTGAATATTGAAATAGATTGAATAAATATACATTATATAATGTGTATACATTTAATATATATATTAGGAATGATAATTAAATAACTTAAGTAAAGCAAATCTAATTGGGTTATGAAATTGAAGATACATGAGTAAGAATTTAAATTACGAATGTGTGTAATGAAAATCCTAATTAAATAATTAGGGTAGGATATAATTAAAATTAGTGAACTATGTTAATTTACATAGCCCATTTATTTTATTATCAAGCCTAAAAGAATTATTAGGTAGCCCAATGAGGATTTATTTAGTAACCCAAAATAATGGGATATGTGCTAGCAGAATAACTATGGTTAAGAACTAACCATACTTGAGTTAAATGTAGGAAAGTGTTGGTATATAAGGTGGACCCCACTAGTAATGATGGGTGATGATTGTTAAGAAATTTCCTAGGAAATTTCCTTGAAGTGGCAAAAGACTATTTTGCCCTAACAGAAAATTATTAATGACTTTTGTGTCCTAAGAAGGAAATTGCTAGGAAGTTTCCTAGTAATAGGGAAATGACAATTTTTCCCTAAGAGAAATTTGTTAATGACCATGGAATCCTTGAAGGAAATTTCTAAATTTCCTAATTATAGTAAGATGACAATTTTGTCCTTAAAGAAAATTGATTATGACCAATATGTCCTATAAGGAAATTTCTAGGAAATTTCCTTAAGAAGACTTAAAGACCATTTTGCCCAATCCTAGTAATGGTTAAAGACTATTTTGCCCTTGGACTTAAATTTTTTTTATACTAACTAAACAAAACAAAAATTTGTTGGAAGAAGGGGTAGAATCTTGGCCACTAATGGAGGGATATTTTGGTCATTTCATAAAGCAAATAAAGAAATAGAAACAAAACAAAAATGAAAAGGATGAGTAGGCCAAGTGGTCGGCTAGTAGAGGATAAGAAAGAAGATAAGGAAGGATGAGAGAGAAAGAAATATTGAAACTAATTCACCACACTTAGTTTCCTTCCATTTCATTTCCTTATTTTCCTAGAAAGCTAAAAGAAAGACAAAGAGGGAAGAGAGAGAGAAAGTGAGCCACGGATGGAAGGAGGAAGAAGAGGAGAGAGAGGATCAAGCTTTATGTACTCTATGTTTACATCCTATTTGAAAGAAGAAGGAGTATGGCCAACAAGGAAAGGTAAAGAAAAGGAAAAAGAAATTTATTTAGTTAAAGCTTTGTGTAGATTTGTTGCTTTTATTTGTGATCTATAAATTTTATGATTTTGTGGGTTAACCTTATGAAAAGGTTAGATCATAAAGTTATTGTGGATATCATGTGTATATATTTGAATCCATGTTGAAAAGGTTGAAGGAAAATGGAAGTTAGAGGTTTTATGAAAGTTTTGATTAATAAAGTGAGATCCATGTGATTTTTTTTGAAGATCCATTTTTGATATTTGAGATTTAATTGTTGGTTGTGCTAGAGCTATAAGTTATGAGTATAATCCCTTTTGAATGGCACAAAAATGTTAAGGAATGAATAAGTTATGGAATTTTTAGTAAAACACTTTCTAGTTGGAAAAACAAGAAAAAAAGTTGCTGACCAGCCACTTTGGGGCTGTTTTTCGGAAGCTAGACAGATCCAAATTGAGTGTTTGATAGTTCGGGAAGTTACGAATCCAACGCCTCCGACGGAACTTAATTCCGAGTTGTAGATTTCATGTTACAAGCGTTTCCGTAAAGGACCCCGAATCTGAAAATTTTTAGGCAAAGAATGGCATAATCGTAAATAAGTGAAAGTGATTAATTATTAAAAATAATTATTTAAAGCCATTAAATGGTTAGCTAATTAATTACATACAAAATTAAATGTAATTAATTATTTAATTATTATTTAAGTGATATTAAATGATAGTTAAGTAAAGTTAGTGTTAATAAAGTAACTAGTTATTATTGTTTATATCTTCCGCATTAGTTATAGAATATGTTTCAAGATGAAGTACCGTAACGTACCAGGTCCGAGGTTCTGGGGACCCGAATTTGGGGACGTCACACAACAGCTCACTGGAGTTTAACAATAATAAATACATGAAATGATATCTTTAAAAAGATCTGAATAACTTAGCTTACTTCAACAATAAAGAATTGAATAATAATTTTCTATCAACATTAAAATTCGAATATAGAATTTATCTGAGGGTCATAAGACCTTTGAACTCTTGTCCTAGGTTATAAATATTTCTATTTAAACCTTTAACAGTCAATAAGACTATGAACCTTAACTCGTACTTAGGGGGATCAGCCCTTTGTACCATGTATTATGTATAAACATCTTAACGCTATGCGTAGTAACCTCCCCTAATAATTAGGGTTGTTCAACTAAGTAATTTAAATTCAAGTCCGCACCAAAGAAAGTTTGGTTTGGATAAGCTTACAAGGGTAATTTAGAATTCACGTTCATCAACTAAGGATTAGTTGAATCGACTTTCAATAACCCATAAATAAAAGAATTATGAATTAACATATGCTTTAGAAGTAAACTTAAAGGATTTAAAATAATAAACTGGATCTTACTTGAACAATAAGTTAAGATCTCTTCGGTTAAGTAAATAATTGTCCAGTACAGAAATGAAAAGGACATTCTCAACAATGAATATATGAACTCAAAAAAACTTGCGTAGAAATAGCGAGTTTAGGGTTTAGAAGACTTGCCTTAAGCGCAAGCTACTTAACTCAACCACGTACTTAAATACTTCCTATACACATTCAATTATAATAATCTAAATCAGTTAACACATAACTAACTCACATAAGTGGTTAACCCTCATGGTTAACTCACTCTAATAAAATAAATAATAATAATCAACTATCACATAGTTACTTACATCACATCCGTAGTCACATAATTAAATTAATTATGTATTTAGCTAAATTATAATTTAAACACTTAATCTAATTATAATTACTTAAATTATAATTACCTTTTAAATTATAAACAAATTATAATTTATAATCAATTAAACTATATCATGCATTATAATTACACAAATTATAATTAATTATGAAATTATCAATTTATAATCCATAATTAAACATGTATTTATTAAATTATAATTACATAAATTATAATTTAAATTAACATCTAATTGATTAAAATAAATCAACTTCTATACATTATAATTTTACAGAATTATAATTTAAATTAAACATTTACTCTTAATTATAATTAATCAAATTATAATTAAGTAACTTATTTTACAATTAAACAATTATAGCTTATAATTTAAATACTATATTAGGTTTTCAAAACTTTCTTTTTCTCAAATTATGAAATTATCAACTCCATGTTAACACATGTTATAGCAGCTAGATACATGCTCATTATCTTGGCAATAATGTAATGGAAACATAAAAACAAACTGCACAACCAACCCAGCTCACTGCATCTACACAGCCAGCGGCGCAGCTGTGCAGCCAGCAGCCTTGGCACCGGCGCAGCTGCGCAGGTGTCAAAACTGAGAAAGGCAGCCGGCGCAGCTGCACTGCTTCTGGCTGTGTTACCGGCGCAGCTGCGCAGGAACACAGACATTAGCAGGCAGTTCAGCACCCTGCTTCACCGTTTCACCCCAAATATGCCAAAAATCGACAGTTCACAGCAACTTAACCAACATAAAACACACACATGCCACAATACATATGTATGACATGTTTCTAAACACAAAAATCATCTAAGCAACAAGAATCAACGGTTGTAAAAGTCTAATTTGGCTATTTTCATAAAACTCCTACTTTTCATAAAACAATTCACTTTAACTTCAATTCTAAACCAATTCAATTCATAATACCCACATTATTTCTGTTATAGAAGCTAGTAACATAAACAACTATCAATTTGCACAATTCACATATATAATTCATCAATTTCTACTCTATAATCAACCAAAACATGAAAACTCCACATGAACACATATTCCCCATTTAAAACTTGCTTTTACAGTACTTTGATTTATGAAAATCATTTATAGCATATAACCCACTATAAACAACACATGAATACAATCTATATATACACCATTCATGTTTAAACAATTATCTAACAACTTATTTTTAACAGGGAACGAATATGAAAAATATATAACTGAGTTCTATAACAATTAGAGATTATAGATGATACCTTTTGTTAATAGGTTGAAAGAGAAGGTGATGTGAGTTCAATTCTAGCAATTCTTCTTCCTCTTTTCTCTTCTTCTCTAACTCTTCTCTGCTCTTCCTTCTCTCTGCTCTCTTTTCTTCTTAGTTCTTAGTTAGACTTAGGATTAGAACTAACCTAGTAGATATATTATAACTGATATAATATACGTATACTAATGATATATATGTAACTGCTAATTAATTAAGATATATAATAAATACATATTATTATATAAGTTAAAACTATTTGAATTTGAAAAACCTTAAGGCTTGTTTGGCCAAAACAACATTATTTTTAAAAACAGATTATTATTACTAAGGCCATGTTTGGTTAAAATCATTTAAAAATTCTTTTTCTTTATTTTAACACATACTTTAATGTCATATTTTAATCAATTAAATATTAATCAACTAATTTAATCAATTAAAATTTAACATCAATTAATCACATAAAAGTGTCACATAATTATAATTACTCACTAATTATAATTCATGTAACACTTCATCACATAATTCATCTAATTCAATTATCTCAATTAAATTAGAACTATAATATAAAATTAATATACATTAATTAAAAAAATATTACAAGTTCATTTAATTAATATATAACACTTAATTAAATCACTCCATAAATCACATAATTTATTTATTTAACTCAATAAATAAATCACATAAAATATTTATTTAACTCAATAAATATTTAAAATTATTATATAAAATCACAATCATTACAATCGCGTTCAAAACCATGTGTACAACTCACACAAGTCTTCTTTTAGGGAGACCTTCTTGTTGTTTCATTGGTTCTCTAAAATTGGCAAAGAAAGAGACGATTAGGAGTACTATAACTTCGTTCTAGTTTAATTAGCATCAAAAGGAGCAATCCCATGACTATTGCATTCAAAACGATGCGTACATCTCACACAAGTCTTCATTTAAGGAGACCTTCTTATTATTTTGTTGGTTCTCTAAAATTGTCAAAGAAATAGGTGATTAGGAGTACTATTACTTCGTTCTAATTTGATTAGCATCAAAAAGAGCAATTCCACGACTATCGCGTTAAAAACGATGCGTATATCTCACACAAGTCTTGATTTAGGGAGCCCTTCTTATTGTTTCATTGGTTTCTCAAATTGTCAAAGAAAGAGGTGATTATGATCCTATGACTTCGTTCTAGTTTGATTAGCATCCAAATGAGCAATCCTATCACTAGTACCTTCAAATCGATTAGTACATCTCACACAAATCTTTATTTAGGGAGACCTTCTTATTGTTTCATTAGTTATCTCAAATTGTCAAAATTTAGGTGATTATGAGTCCTATTACATCGTTCTAGTAAAAATTAGCATCAAAAGGAGCAATTCCATCACTATCGTGTTCAAAACGAAGCGTAGACCTCACACAAATCTTCATTTAGAGAGACTTTCATATTGTTTCATTGGTTGTTTCAAATTTACAAAGAAAGAGATGATTAAGAGTTGTATTACTTCATTCTAGTTTGATTTGCGTCAAAAGGAGAAACCCATGACTATCGCGTTCAAAACCATACGTATATCTCACACAAGTCTTCATTTAGGGAGACCTTATTATTATTTCATTGGTTCTTTAAAATTGTCAAAGAACGAGGCGATTAGGAATCTTATAACTTCGTTCTAGTGATATTAGCATCAAAAAGAGCAATCCCATGACTATGGCGTTCAAAACGATGCGTACATCTCGCACAAGTCTTCATTTAAGGAGACCTTCTTATTGTTTAATTAGTTCTCTCAAATTGTCAAAATATAGGTTATTATAAGTCTTATTACTTCGTTCTAGTTGAAATTATCATCAAAAGGCGCAATCACATCACTATCGAGTCCAAAACGATCCGGAGACCTCACACAAGTATTCATTTAGGGAGACCTTTATTTGTTTTATTGGTTTCTCCAAATTTACAAAGAAAGAGGTGATTAAGAGTTGTATAACTTCGTTATAGTTTGATTAGCGTTAAAAGGAGAAACCCATGATTATCGCGTTCAAAACCATGGGTACATCTCACACAAGTCTTAATTTAAAAAGACCTTCTTATTGTTTCATTGGTTCTCTAAAATTAGCAAAGAAAAAGGCGCTTAGGAGTCCTATAACTTCATTCTAGTTTGATTAGCATCAAAAGAAGTAAGCACATGACTATTGTGTTCAAAACGATGCATACATCTCCACATGTCTTCATTTAAGGAGACTGTAATGACCCCAAAATTCTTACAATATAATTCTCATTCTCGATCGTTAACAATACAACTTTATTCTAACTTTACATCATGATTCGATATTAAAATCACTAAAAATGCAGAATAATTAAAACTTTTATATAATTCATTATTTATTGCCCTGAATCGCAACCTTTACCTTACATATCTTTGATTCAATTCTATTACATGAATCACGTCCTCTAAGTTACTATACAAAGTCTTACATTACAATTATTATCCATATACATCGGATAACTAAACTTGACAACTTTAAAAAATAACATTACAATCAAAACATTAAATGCATTTCTCATTTACATAAGTAAGTTTCTTGAATTACTATTGAACTCTAACATTCAACTAGCACGTATCATTACCTTGTATCCTTGACCTGCAAAAATAGTTATTTGCAAGAGTGAGCTAGACAGCTCAGCAAGATCTAACAGTTTTCATGCATCACATAGCACATAAATAACATGCTCAATATACATCTCATAATCGTTAGAGTAACATAGCATACATGCTTTAATGCACATAACAAATATAAAGATTGAGTTCCTTACTCAATCAACATTATTTAACCAAAACAATATAGTCATAAATTGACTTTAACATTTTAAGATTACAACATATATAACATATCATGCTCGCTTACAACATATATAACATATCATGCAATTTAAAACAGTTCATCAAGTTCACGTAGAAAATAGGAACCGAAAGACTTGCTTGGCTCGTAGATTATCAATTTCTGAAAATAGCTTATAATTATCTGCTCCATGAATCCTACATAACGTATTACCATACACATCAACTATTAGTCATCTAGCAACGCTTAGCAATCGCTTAAGTAAAATTCTAATTTACAGTTCATAGTTCTCTCCCATTTATTTGACACACACTGTCAAATTTATATGTATAATTAACAATATAAGTTAATTATCACATAGCTAATCCTCATAGTTAGTTAACCAATTTAGGTTAACTCATTCCTCTTTAACTAATAAGTTAATAATTAATTATCACATAATTAATCACATCACATAATCATATTACATTTCACATAATTAATCAATTAATAATTACTTACTCATATTAAATTATAATTAAATAAATTATAATTTAAACATCCACTTTAATTATAATTAATCAATTATAATTACATCTTATGTTAATCAAATTATAATTACACAATTTATAATTTAATTTAAACCATTACCTTAATAATAATTAATCAAATTATAATTAAATAAATTATAATTTATAATTAATCGAACTACATCATGTATTAACTTATAATTTAAACGTATTATAATTTAAATTAAACAATTACTTATAATATAAATAATCAATTTAAATTCATGCACTCATTAAATTATAATTAAATAAATTATAATTTAAATTACACATTCACCTTAATTATAATTATTCCAAATTATAATCACATATTAAGTTATAATTACACAAATTATACTTCAAGTTAAACATTTACTTTGTTTATAATTAATCAAACTATATTCATTATAATTTAACAAATTATAATTTCAATTAAACCTTTACTATAATTATAATTATTCAAATTATAATTACACATTATATTTTATTAATATAATTCATTACTATTATTATAGCATTTTAATGTATTCTTCAATTCATACAATTTACCACATTAAGTTAACTTTCATGATACAAGCAAAATACACAAAATAAACATTTTTTCCTTCTCTACAAACCCCTGCCAGGGCGGGGGTTTTGGCTTTGAAAGGCCCGCCGGGGCAGGCCCCCTGCAACGGCTCAATTTTAGTTCGCGAACTGTGCAGAGAAAAAGCCAATTTGGGTTATTTCTCCATATCGAGTTCCGAATTTAGCCAACCAATTACACATAAAACTTTACAGAAACATAATATTAAAGTTTCTAACATGTTTTAACACATTGAATCATTAAAACACATAATCAAAAACTCAATTTCATGATTTTTAAAGAAAAGTCGTTGTTAAGTATTCGTGATGAAATTGAACACTGAATATTTTTTTTTAAACCAATTCACACACTTTCAAGCACAGTAAATAAATTTTTAAACATGTTATCATCATCTACAATTAATTTAAACAAAAATGAACCATCAAACATAAACTTTTAATTTTAAAAGAAAACTATACATATTTTCAAAATATTTTCTCTGTAACTTCTTGATGAACATGAATCCCTTATGTTCATCATATACACATGGATTAAACATCCTAATTAAGCATATAAATCAATTATAAGCATATATTGACACAATTCATACATATACATCATGTTTATATAAATTTCTCGTTAATTCATATACATAGCGAACTAATACTCATGAAGAACATAAAAACATAATTAAAAATAAGGAATTGATATTATACTCTTGTTGTTTAGGAGAACAAGATGAAGATGATGATGGTGAGGTTTTAACAAGGACTTTCTCTCAAAGCCTTCCTCCTTCCTCCTTCTTCTCTTTTCTTTTATCTCTAACTTTTCTTTTCTTTCTCTGTATTTTTGTTCTTTATTTGTTCTAACTTACTAACATCTAACTCTTTTATTTTCTAAACTAACGTATATTACAATATACATATAACTAATATGATATATATTATATGTATAATTATATAATATATAACTCCCAGTATTTAACCACCCAATTTAATACCATAATTGTAATTAATATAAAGAAGTTACAATTTGAATTTTAAAAGCCCTAAGGCTTGTTTGGCAAAACAACATTATTTTTAAAAACAGATTTTTTTGTAGTTAAGGCCTTGTTTGGTAAAACATTTTAAAAACAGTTTTAAGGGGCTTTGTTTGGGTAAAACTAATTTAAAAACCCTTTTTATTCTTTTAATAAATCTTTTAACAAATATTCTTAATGTTATACTTTAATTAATTAAATCTTATCTTAAAAATTTAATTAATTAAAAGTTAACATCAATTAATCACATAAAAATTATCACATTATAATTACTCACTAATTATAATTTTATGCAACAATTACCATATAACTTCATCTAATTTAATTATCTCAATTAAATTAAAACTATAACATAAAATTATTATATATTAATTAAATTAAATAATTAAATATTTATTTAATTAATATATTACACTTAATTAAATTACTCCATAACCATCACATAATTTATTTATTTAACTCAATAAATAAATAAATTAAAATATTTATTTACTTCAATAAATATTAAAATTAATATGTACAATTCTCTTCACATCAAATTATATATTTCACAATATATAACACATATACATATACTCATACTCAAAACATCTCATAATAAGACTTTATTTATTAAATTCTCATTTATAAATTTTTAAAAAATCCGGTTTGTCACATCCTTATAAGGATTCCGTCCTCGAAATCAATGAAAACCTCCCTTACTCGGTTTTCACAAAATTTCTTCACAATTTTTCTCGTTGAATAACTTCAACACATTATCTTAACAAAAATTTTATACATATATACTACTCCATTCATTTTTTCAACAAATTTTAGGTTTTATTACATAACCTTTAATCATATGTCAAATATTATATATTCTTTAACTCATTCATTTCCTTTCTAAGGATTATTACCATATACTCTACTCGTCGAATTCATATATTTCATAATTCACTGTCTTATAAGTATTCGGGTTATTACATTCACCCATTCTTCCAAGAATTTCATCCTCGAAATTTTAATAATCTATCAAAAAAGATTTTACGTTAATCTTTATTCATTGGATTATTTGAGTTCTGCAACTACTTCTTTCTAAGGAATATCCTTCTTACCACATTCACCTTCCGAATAATAAGAATCTTCCAAAATTGCTGAATAATTGGGAAGTGATATAAATAACTCAAGAATTTAAAAGAATCTAAATCATGCTGAGGGGTCGCAAGACCTTGAACGTATATTTAGGTTTAATAGTGCTTCACCCCCGGTACTTAACACTATAAATCGCATCGGTGCTCTAGGTGATCAGGCTATCGCACCACTACGTCGTGCACAAACGTAGTACATCGTAACGACTATATGCGTTACACTCGAAACTATTGTCTCCGATAACATGTCCCCTTTTATAGGGTTGTTCACCTCAGCTTCTTAACATCTGAATCCGCACCAAAATAATTTGGTTTGGCATAGTTTGACCAAGAACGCTCGAATTTCATAAACATCTTTCAATACTTGTCTAGCTGAATCAAGTAGCATAGACTTCTAGCAACAATTCGGACATCAATCGAAATATATAAATATATATATATTTTTAACCCACTTAATAAATATTTTTTTTATAGTTTAAGAAAACTAAAAATAATAAATAAATCTTCTATAATATCCTGATACCGTACCGTAGTAATGATACGTTGAGAATTTTGTCATTACATGACGTCGTCATACTACACCATACCATAGTAGGCTGACGATCATACGATCACATCCAACACTAGGTTTAACTGCATTGATAACTTTCTCGATTATTGTTTCTACACCATATCAAATGATGCATAGAATATATAAAATACATTTTGAAAATTTTAAAATTATTTTTGTCTAGCTGAAGCAATTAGCATAGACATGTGAATAATAGCACTATTTTAAAAAATTTCATTGATTCCATCATTTGATCCAATATTTTTCAAGAAAACAGAAGTGCAACATCAGCACGAAGTCAATAAATTGCGAAAATCTAGCAAAGCTAGGAGATTTAGAATATAAAATTTTCTCCATCAATATAAATCTTTACTCCATCGTTTCATTACTTAATCATTCTATAAATCTTCAACACATCAATGTTTTCTATACTATAACATTTCTATACACAGTATAGTTCATCAAACTTACCACACTTTGGAAGTTCAGGAACTTGCCACAATAATATGAGTTTAAGAACTTGTCCTAGGCAAAGGTCTGCTCAATTCTTTTCGACTCTATCTGGATCCCTCCCCAAAGCAATCATCATGAAGTTATCCAGTTCAGACAGCTTATCTCCTCCTTGCCCCCTCCTGCTACTAGCACCGACTCCATATTGTGGGGACAACGGGACATCACTACTATCAAAGCAACATACATCTGGGCAAGCATCAGATCTAGGGCTCCGACTGTTCCTTGGCACACAATCCCTTAGAATTGCCTGCATGTTCCTAGATACTCTTTCCTCCTGTGGCTTGGCATCCTAAAACGTCTACCTACTAATGATCGAACTAAACACTTTTCGGGAAGCACTTGGGACTGCCCTTTATGTCAGCAACATGCAGAAACGTTTGACCATCTTTTTTTTAATTGTGAATTCTCTTTAGGCATCTTAAAACCGGTTCTCGACCTTGGGACTTTTTGCAATGTGCCTATTAGCTGGGATGATCTTATCACCTACCTTAGCACCTTTAGTGGCTCAATGCTTACCAAAAACATCTTATGTCTCTCTATTGCTACATGTTTCTACAAAGTGTGGGAAGCCAGGAATTCGAAGCTCCATAGGAATTCACTTGCTCCTGCCCCAATTATTGCAGCAGACGTGATCCACTTAATTAAAGCCAGACTCTCCTCGTGCAAAAAGTTTATCAAAGCCACTTCTTTATGTCAATATTATTGTAATTGGCTCTTATTTTGATTTTAATCTTGTTGGGGATTTCATTCCTCTTGTAGTCATTTCATCTAATGGAATGCCACTAGATGAATTTACTATATTCTGGGGTATGCCCCTTTGCCGTTGTATACGTTTCTTCTTTTTATAACAAACCAAACTTAGCAAACAAAACATACATACGATTATGAGTCACGAACTTAACACAAGTATGAGTTTTAAGAACTCGCCTAACCTTAAGATCATCTAATCTAATCTTAATATCATCTTACTAACTTTCTATTGTTTCTAAATATCAAATATAAATATGAGAAAAGAATCACCTTCTCGTCATATATATATAACATTCCAACGATTATCAATATGATAAACCAAGTGTAAGCACAAAACCCCTGCCCATACAAAGGTTTGTACAACTCAGCCACCACATGAGTCCTCAATTGAAATCCCACTTAATTCTATCTTACTCTTAACTTCTCGCTCTATAGTCGATACAGACTCCTGTATCTCATCATTTATAACTCCTCGTGAGTTAATCTCGCACTATATCATAGTACATTCTCGTTATAGACTCAAACTATAACTATTCAATCATTACAGACCATCTTTCTTTTAAAACTTTAAAAGATCACGCCGTGATCTTATCCTATAATCATCTCCCTTATGATTCTTTCTTATCTCATTATCGTTTGTTTTACAATCTTCTTATCTTTACCTTTCATCATGTCATATCATGACTTTATTATGCTTTTAAATCTTATAGACTTTGTCTATTCATCGTTATCCGTCATCTCAATTATTTGAGTTAGGCAACTCCCGATTCTTATCTTTATATCTCTTAAAGATTATTCTTTGAATCTTCTTGTTTATTTAACAACTCTTCTTTTAAGAAATTTCTAATTTCATTCATATAGCTCAATATTTTATTCAGGTTTTATTCCTCGTCGTTCTCATCTTCTTCTTATAACATTTTAGAACTTAACTCATCCTATACATCTGCGTATGTGAAAAGAATCACCTTTTCGTTATACGTAACTTAAACTTAACTTATTATAACCTAAGGTCATAGCCTAAGGTACTCTTACCTAAGGTGTATAACCTATCATCTTTGATACCAACTGTAACGACCCCAAAATTCTTACAATATAATTCTCATTCTCAATCATTAACAATACAACTTTATTCTAACTTTACATCATGATTCGATATTAAAATCACTAAAAATACAGAATATTTAAAACTTTTATATAATTCTTTCTTTATTGCCCTGAATCGCAACCTTTACCTTACATATCTTTGATTCAATTCTATTACATGAATCACTTCCTCTAAGTTACTATACAAAGTCTTACATTATAATTTTATCCATATACATCGGATAACTCAACTTTACAACTTTTAAAAAAAACATTACAATCAAAACATTAAATGCATTTCTCATTTACATAAGTAAGCTTCTTGAATTACTATTGAACTCTAACATTCAACTAGCACGTATCATTACCTTGCATCCATGACATGCAAAAATGGTTATTTTCAAGAGTGAGCTCGACAGCTCAGCAAGATCTAACAGTTTTCATGCATCGGCACATAAATAACATGCTCAACATACATCTCATAATCGTTATAGTAACATAGCATACATGCTTTAATTCACATAACAAATATAAAGATTGAGTTTCTTACTCAATCAACATTATTTAACCAAAATAATGTAGTTATAAATTGACTTTAACATTTTATGATTACAACATATATAACATATCATACACGCTTACAACATATATAACATATCATGCAATTTAAAATAGTTCATCAAGTTCACGTAGAAAATAGGAACTGAAAGACTTGTCTGGCTCGTAGATTACCCATTACATAAAACAGCTTATAATTATCTGCTTCATGAATCCTACATAACGTATTTTCATACACATCAACTATTAGTCACCTAGCAACGCTTAGCAATCGCTTAAGTAAATTCTAATTTACACTTCATAGTTCTCTCCCATTTATTTGACACACACTGTTAAATTTATATGTATAATTAACAATATAAGTTAATTATCACATAGCTAATCCTCATAGTTAGTTAACCAACTTAGGTTAACTCATTCCTCTTTAACTAATAAGTTAATAATTAATTATCACATAATTAATCACATCACATAATCATATTACATTTCACATAATTAATCAATTAATAATTACATACTCATATTAAATTATAATTAAATAAATTATAATTTAAACATCCACTTTAATTATAATTAATCAATTATAATTACATCTTATGTTAATCAAATTATAATTACACAATATATAATTTAATTTAAACCATTACCTTAATAATAATTAATCAAATTATAATTAAATAAATTATAATTTATAATTAAATAAATTATAATTTATAATTAATCGAACTACATCATGCATTAACTTATAATTTAAACATATTATAATTTAAATTAAATAATTACTTATATTATAAATAATCAATTTCAATTCATGCACTCATTAAATTATAATTTAAATTACACATTCACCTTAATTATAATTATTTCAAATTATAGTCACATATTAAGTTATAATTACACAAATTATACTTCAAGTTAAACATTTACTTTGATTATAATTAATCAAACTATAATCATAATAATTTAACAAATTTTAATTTGAATTAAATCTTTACTATAATTATAATTATTCAAATTATAATTACACATTATATTTTATTAATATAATTCATTACTATTATTTTAGCATTTTAATGTATGCTTCAATTCATACAATTTACCACATTAAATTAACTTTCATGATACAAGCAAAATACACAAAATAAATATTTTTTTTCTTTTCTGCAAACCCCAGCCGGGGCGGGGGTTTTGGCTTTGAAAGGCCTGTCGGGGCGGGCCCCCTCAGTGGCTCAATTTTGGTTCTAGAACTATGCAGAGAAAAAGTCAATTTGGCTTATTTCTCCACATCGAGTTCCGAATTTAGCCAACCAATTACACGTAAAACTTTACAGAAACATAATATTAAAGTTTCTAACATGTTTTAACACATTGAATCATTAAAACACATAATCAAAAACACAATTTTATGATTTTTGAAGAAAAGCTATTGTTAAGTGTTCTTGATGAAATTGAACACTGAACTTTTGTTTTTAAAGCAATTCACACAATTTCAAGTACAATAAATAAATTTTTAAACATGCTACCATCATCTACAATTAATTTAAACAAAAATGAACAATCAAACATAAACTTTTGATTTTAAAAGAAAACTATACATATTTTTAAAATATTTTCTATGTAACTTCTTGATGAACATGAATCTCTCATATTCATCATATACACATGGATTAAACATCCTAATTAAGCATATAAATCAATTATAAGCATATATTGACACAATTCATACATATACATCATGTTTATATAAATTTCTCGTTAATTCATATACACAGAGAACTAATACTCATGAAGAACATAAAAACATAATTAAAAATAAGGAATTGAGATTATACCCTTTGTTGTTTAGGAGAACAAGATGAAGATGATGATGGTGAGGTTTTAACAAGGACTTTCTCTCAAATCTTTCCTCCTTCTCTCTTCTTCTTCTATCTTCTTTTCTCTCTAACTTTTCTTTTCTTTCTTTGTATTTTTGTTTTTCTTTTGTTCTAACTGACTAACATCTAACTCTTTTGTTTTCTAAACGAACGTATATTACAATATACAAATAACTAATATGATATATATTATATGTATAGTTATATAATATATAACTCCCAATATTTAACCACCCAATTTAATACCATAATTGCAATTAATATAAAGAAATTACAATTTGAATTTTAAAAGCCCTAAGGCTTGTTTGGCAAAACAACATTATTTTTAAAAATATTTTTTTTTGCAATTAAGGCCTTGTTTGGTAAAACCTTTTAAAAACAGTTTTAAGGGCCTTGTTTGGATAAAACTAATTTAAAAACCCTTTTTATTCTTTTAATAAATCTTTTAACAAATATTCTTAATGTTATACTTTAATTAATTAAATCTTATCATAAAAATTTAATTAATTAAAAGTTAACATCAATTAATCACATAAAAATTGTCACATTATAATTACTCGCTAATTATAATTTCATGCAACATAATACCATATAACTTCATCTAATTTAATTATCTCAATTAAATTAGAACTATAACATAAAATCATTATATATTAATTAAATTAAATAATTAAATATTTATTTAATTAATATATTATACTTAATTAAATTACACCATAACCATCAAAAATTTATTTATTTAACTCAACAAATAAATCAATTAAAATATTTTGTTACTTTAATAAATATTAAAATTAATATATACAATTCTCTTCACACTAAATTATATATTTTATAATATATAACACAAATACACATACTCATACTCAAAACATCTCATAATAAGAATTTATTTATTAAATTCTCATTTATAATTTCTTAAAAAATCCAGGTTGTCATAGAGACCTTATTATTTCAGTGGTTCTCTAAAATTATCAAAGAAAGAGGTGATTAGGAGTACTATTACTTCGTTCTAATTTGATTAGCATCAAAAGGAACAATCCCATGACTATCGCGTTAAAAACGATGCGTACATCTCACACAAGTCTTGATTTAGGGAGACCTTCTTATTGTTTCATTGGTTTTCTCAAATTGTCAAAGAAAGAGGCGATTAGGAGTTCTATATCTTCGTTCTAGTTTGATTAGCATCAAAAAGAGTAATCCCATAACTATCGCGTTCAAAACGAAGCGTACATCTCACATAAGTCTTCATTTAAGGAGACCTTCTTATTATTACACTGGTTCTCTAAAATTGTAAAAGAAAGAAGTGATTAGGAGTACTATTACTTTGTTGTAACTTGATTAGCATCAAAATGAGCAATTCCATGACTATCGCATTAAAAATGATGCGTAAATCTCACACAAATCTTGATTTAGGGAGACCTTCTTATTGTTTCATTGGTTTTCTCAAATTGTCAAAGAAAAAGATGATTATGAGTTGTACGACTTCGTTCTAGTTTGATTAGCATCAAAATGAATAATCTTATCACAAGTACCTTCAAAACGATCCATACATCTCACACAGGTCTTCATTTAGAGAGACCTTCTTATTGTTTAATTAGTTCTCTCAAATTATCAAAATATAAGTCATTATGAGTTCTATTACTTCGTTCTAGTTGAAATTATCATCAAAAGGAGCAATCACATCACTATTGCGTCCAAAATGATCAGTAGACCTCACACAATTCTTCATTTAGGGAAACCTTCATATTATTTCATTGGTTGTTTCAAATTTACAAAGAAAGAGGTGATTAGGTGTTGTATTACATCGTTCTAGTTTGATTAGTGTCACAAGGAGAAACCCATGACTATCGCGTTCAAAACCATGGGTACATCTCACATAAGTCTTCATTTAGGGAGACCTTCTTATTATTTCATTGGTTATCTAAAATTAGCAAAGAAAAAGGCGATTAGGAGTCCTATAACTTCGTTCTAGTTTGATTAGCATCAAAAGAAGCAATCGCATGACTATCGCATTTAAAGCGATGCGTACATCTCCCACAACTCTTAATTTAAGAAGACCTTCTTATTATTTCATTGGTTCTCTAAAATTGTCAAAGAAAGAGGTGATCAGGAGTACTATTACTTCGTTCTAATTTGATTAGCATCAAAAGGAGCAATCCCATGACTATCGCATTAAAAACGATGCGTACATCTCACAAAAGTCTTGATTTAGGGAGACCTTCTTATTGTTTTTTTGGTTTTCTCAAATTGTCAAAGAAAGAGGCGATTAGGAGTCTTATAACTTCGTTATAGTTTGATTAGCGTCAAAAGGAGCAATCCCATGATTATCGCGTTCAAAACGATGCGTACATCTCACACAAGTCTTCATTTAAGAAGACCTTATTATTTCATTGGTTCTCTAAAATTGTTAAAGAAAGAGGTGATTAGGAGTACTATTACTTCGTTCTAATTTGATTAGCATCAAAAGGAGCAATCCCATAACTATCGCGTTCAAAACGATGTGTACATCTCCCACAAGTCTTAATTTAAGGAGACCTTCGTATTGTTTCATTGGTTCTCTTAAATTGTCAAAGAAAGAGGTGATTAGGAGTCCTATAACTTCGTTCTAGTGTGATTAGCATCAAAAGGTGAAATCCCATGACTATCGTATTCAAAACGATGCGTACATCTCCCACAAGTATTCATTTAAGGAGACCTTCGTATTGTTTCATTGGTTCTCTAGAATTGTCAAAGAAAAAGGTGATTAGGAGTCCTATAACTTCGTTCTAGTTTGATTACCATCAAAAGGAGCAATCTCATGCCTATCACATTCAAAACGATGCGTACATCTCCCACAAGTCTATATTTAAGGAGACCTTATTATTTCATTGGTTCTCTAAAATTGTCAAAAAAGAGGTGATTAGGAGTACTATTACTTCGTTCTAATTTGATTAGCATCAATAGGAGCAATCCAAACCACCAGCTTTTGCGCAGCGGTTCAAGCTCATCTTGGGGTGAGCCGTAAACCCGGACATCCTAGGTTCGAGTCCCACTTGCAACAAAGTTAAGGCTGTAAAAATCCCCGTGGTGGCCACGGTACTCCCTAATGCGCAAGCCGGGTAGCAAATAGCTCTTGTATCGGGCTGGGGAGATTTAGTCAACCCGCGGGTCGGATCTCCACATTATAAAAAAAATAAAAAAATAAAATAGGAGCAATCCCATGACTATCTCGTTAAAAACGATGCGTACATCTCACACAAGTCTTGATTTAGGGAGAACTTCTTATTATTTCATTGGTTTTCTCAAATTATCAAAGAAAGAGGCGATTAGGAGTCTTTTAACTTCGTTCTAGTTTGATTAGCATCAAAAGGAGCAATCCCATGACAATCACGTTCAAAATGATGCGTACATCTCAAACAAGTCTTCATTTAAGGAGACCTTCTTATTATTTTACTGGTTCTCTAGAATTGTCAAAGAAAAAGGTGATTAGGAGTCATATTACTTCGTTCTATTTTGATTAGCATCAAAAGGACCAATCCCATGACTATCGCGTTCAAAACGATGCGTATATCTCACGCAAGTTTTATTTAGGGAGGCCTTCTTATTGATTCATTGGTTTTCTCAAATTGTCAAAGAAATAGGTGATTATGAGTCCTATGACTTCGTTCTAGTTTGATTAGCATCAAAAGTAACAATCTTATCACTAGTACCTTCAAAACAATATGCACATCTCACACAAGTCTTCATTTAGAGAGACCTTCTTATTGTTTAATTAGTTCTCTCAAATTATCAAAATATAGGTCATTATGAGTCCTATTACTTTGTTCTAGTTGAAATTATCATCAAAAGGAGTAATCACATCACTATCGCATCCAAAATGATCCGTAGACCTCACACAAGTCTTTATTTAGGGAGACCTTCATATTGTTTCTTTGGTTGTTTCAAATTTACAAAGGAAGAGGTGATTAGGAGTTGTATTACTTCGTTCTAGTTTGATTAATGTCAAAAGGAGAAACCCATGACCATCGCATTCAAAACCATGGGTACATCTCACACAAGTCTTCATTTAGGGAGACCTTCTTATAATTTCATTGGTTCACTAAAATTAGCAAAGAAAAAGGCGATTAGGAGTCCTATAACTTCGTTCAAATTTGATTAGCATCAAAAGAGGCAATCGCATGACTATCGCGTTCAAAGCGATGCGTACATCTCCCACAACTCTTCATTTAAGGAGACCTTCTTAATATTTTATTGGTTCTCTAAAATTGTCAAAGAAAGAGGTGATTAGGAGTACTATTACTTCGTTCTAATTTGATTAGCATCAAAAGGAACAATCCCATAACTATCGCGTTAAAAACGATGCGTACATCTCACACAAGTCAAGATTTAGGGAGCCCTTCTCATTGTTTTATTGGTTTTTCTCAAATTATTAAAGAAAGAAGTGATTATGAGTCCTATGACTTCGTTCTAGTTTGAATAGCATCAAAAGCAGCAATCCTATCACTAGTACCTTCAAAACGGTCCGTACATCTCGCACAAGTCTTCATTTAGGGAGACCTTCTTATTGTTTCATTAGTTATCGCAAATTGTCAAAATTTAGGTGATTATGAGTCCTATTACTTCGTTCTAGTTGAAATTAGCATCAAAAGAACAATCCCATCACTATCGCGTCCAAACGATGCGTAGACCTCACACAAGTCTTCATTAAGGGAGACATTCATATTGTTTCATTGGTTATTTCAAATTTACAAAGAAAGAGGTGATTAAGAGTTGTATTACTTCGTTCTAGTTTGATTAGCATCAAAAGAAGAAACCCATGACTATCGCGTTCAAAACCATGCGCACGTCTCACACAAGTCTTCATTTAGGAAGACTTTCTTATTGTTACATTGGTTCTCTAAAATTGTCAAAGAAAGAGGCGATTAGGAATCCTATAACTTTGTTCTGGTTTGATTAGCATCAAAAGGAGCAATCCCATGACTATCGCGTTCAAAACGATGCGTACATCTCCCACAAGTCTTCATTTTAGAAGACCTTCTTATTATTTCATTGGTTCTCTAAAATTGTCAAAAAAAGAGGTGATTAGGAGTACTATTACTTCGTTCTAATTTGATTAGCATCAAAAAGAGCAATCCGATGACTATCGCGTTAAAAACGATGCGTACATCTCACACAAGTCTCTATTTAGGAAGACCTTTATTGTTTCATTGGTTTTCTCAAATTATGAAATAAAGAGGCGATTAGGAGTCCTATAACTTCGTTCTAGTTTGATTAGCATCAAAAAGAGCAATCCCATGACTATCGCGTTCAAAACGATGCATACATCTCACACAAGTCTTCATTTAAGAAGACCTTATTATTTTACTGTTCTCTAGAATTGTCACAGAAAAAGGTGATTAGGAGTCATATTACTTCGTTTGAATTTGATTAGCATCAAAAGGACCAATCCCATGACTATCACGTTCAAAATGATGCGTACATCTCACACAAGTCTTTATTTAGGGAGACCTTTTATTGTTTCATTGGTTTTCTCAAATTATCAAAGAAAGAGGTGATTATGAGTCCTATGACTTCATTCTAGTTTGATTAGCATCAAAAGGAACAATCTTATCACTAGTACCTTCAAAACGATCCGTACATCTCACACAAGTCTTCATTTAGAAAGAGCTTCTTATTGTTTAATTAGATCTCTGAAATTGTCAAAATATAGCTCATTATGAGTCATATTACTTTATTCTAGTTAAAATTATCATCAAAAGGAGAAGTCAAATCACTATTATGTCCGAAACGATCCGTAGAGCTCACACAAGTCTTCATTTAGGGAGACCTTCATATTATTTCATTGGTTGTTTCAAATTTACAAAGAAAGAGGTGATTAAGAGTTGTATTACTTCGTTTTAGTTTGATTAGCGTCAATAGGGGAAACCCATGACTATAGCGTTCAAAACCATGCGTACATCTCACACAAGTATTCATTTAGGGAGACCTTATTATTTAATTGCTTCTCTAAAATTGGCAAAGAAAGAGGCGATTAGAAGTCCTATAACTTCGTTCTAGTTTGATTAGCATCAGAAGGAGCAATCCCATGGCTATCGCTTTCAAAACAATGCGTACATCTTACACAAGTCTTCATTTAAGGAGACCTTCTTATTATTTATTTGGTTCTCTAAAATTGTCAAAAAAGAGAGGTGATTAGGAGTACTAGTACATCGTTCTAAATTGATTAGCATCAAAGAAGCAATCAAATGACTATCGTGTTAAAAAAGATGCGTACATCTCACACAAGTCTTGATTTAGGGAGCCCTTCTTATTGTTTCATTGGTTTTCTCAAATTATCAAAGAAAGAGATGATTATGAATCCTATGACTTCGTTCTAGTTTGATTAGCATCAAAAGGAGCAAGCCAATCACTAGTACCTTCAAAACGATCCATACATCTCACACAAGTCTTCATTTAGGGAGACCTTCTTATTGTTTCATTAGTTGTCTCAAATTGTAAAATTTAGGTGATTATGAGTCCTATTACTTCGTTCTAGTTGAAATTAGCATCAAAAGGAACAATCCCATCACTATCGCATCCAAAATGATGCGTAGACCTCACACAAGTCTTCATTTAGGGAGACCTTCATATTTTTTCATTGGTTGTTTCAAATTTACAAAGGAAGAGGTGATTAAGAGTTGTATTACTTCGTTCTAGTTTGATTAGCGTCAAAAGGAGAAACCCATGGCTATCGCGTTCAAAACCATGCGTACATCTCACACAAGTCTTTATTTAGGGAGACTTATTGTTTCACTGGTTCTCTAAAATTGTCAAAGATAGAGGCGATTAGGAATCCTATAACTTCGTTCTGGTTTGATTAGCATCAAAAGGAGCAATCCCATGACTATCGCGTTCAAAACGATGCGCACATCTCCCACAAGTCTTCATTTTAGAAGACCTTCTTATTATTTCATTGGTTCTCTAAAATTGTCAAAAAAAGAGGTGATTATGAGTACTATTACTTCGTTCTAATTTGATTAGCATCAAAAGGAGCTATCTCATGACTAACGGGTTAAAAACGATGCGTACATCTCACACAAGTCTTGATTTAGGGAGATCTTCTTATTGTGTCATTGATTTTCTCAAATTATCAAAGAAAGAGGCTATTAGGAGTCATATAACTTCGTTCTAGTTTGATTAGCATCAAAAGGAGCAATCCCATAACTATCGCGTTCAAAACGATGCGTACATTTCACACAAGTCTTCATTTAAGGAGACCTTCTTATTATTTCACTAGTTCTGTAGGATTGTCAAAGAAAAGGTGATTAGGAGTCATATTACTTCATTCTAATTTGATTAGCATCAAAAGGACCAATCCCATGACTATCGCGTTTAAAACGATGCGTACATCTCACACAAGTCTTTATTTAGGGAGACCTTCATATTGTTTCATTGGTTCTCTCAAACTGTCAAATAAAGAGGCGATTATGAGTCCTATGAATTCGTTTCTAGTTTGATTAGCATCAAAAGGAACAATCTTATCACTAGTACATTCAAAACGATCGTACATCTCACACAAGTTTTCATTTAGAGAGACCTTCTTATTGTTTAATTAGTTCTCTCAATTTGTCAAAATATAGGTCATATGAGTCTTATTACTTCGTTCTAGTTGAAATTATCATCAAAGGAGACATCACATCACTATCGCGTCCAAACGATCCGTAGACCTCACACAAGTCTTCATTTAGAGAGACCTTCATATTGTTTCATTGGTTGTTTTAAAATTACAAAGAAAGAGGTGATTAAGAGTTGTATTACTTCGTTCTAGTTTGATTAGTGTCAAAAGGAGAAACCTATGACTATCGCGTTCAAAATCATGCGTACATCTCACACAAGTCTTCATTTAAGGAGACTTATTGTTTTATTGGTTCTCTAAAATTGTCAAAGAAAGAGGCGATTAGGAATCCTATAACTTTGTTCTAGTTTGATTAGCATCAAAAGAAGCTCCCATGACTATCACATTCAATACGATGCGTACATCTCTCACAAGTCTTCATTTAAGGAGTCCTTCTTATGTTTCATTGGTTCTCTAAAATTGTCAAAGAAAGAGGTGATTAGGAGTCCTATAACTTCGCTCTAGTTTGATTAGCATCTAAAGGAGCAATCCCATGACTATCGCATTCAAAACGATGCGTACATCTCACACAAGTCTTTATTTAAGAAGACTTTCTTATTATTTCATTGGTTCTCTAGAATTGTCAAAGAAAGAGGTGATTAGGAGTGACTATTACTTCGTTCTAATTTGATTAGCATCAAAAGGAGCAATCCCATGACTATCTCGCTCAAAACGATGCGTACATCTCACACAAGTCTCATTTAAGGAGACCTTATTATTTGATTGGTTTTCTAAAATTATCAAATAAAGAGGTGATTAGTAGTACTATTCTTTCATTCTAATTTGATTAGAATCAAAAGGAGCAATCCCATGACTACTGCGTTAAAAATGATGCGTACATCTCACACAAGTTGTGATTTAGGGAGCCCTACTTATTGTTTCATTGGTTTTCTCAAACTGTCAAAGAAAGATGTGATTATGAGTTCTATGACTTTGTTCTAGTTTGATTAAATCAAAAGGAGCAACCCTATCACTAGTACGTTCAAAATGATCCGTACATCTCACACAAGTCTTCATTTAGAGAGACCTTCTTATTGTATAATTAGTTCTCTCAAATTGTCAAAATATAGGTCATTATGAGTACTTCGTTGTAGTTGAAATAATCATCAAAAGGAGCCATCACATCACTATCACGTCCAAAACAATCCGTAGACCTCACACAAGTCTTCATTTAGGGAAACCTTCATATTGTTTCATTGGTTGTTTCAAATTTACAAAGAAAGATGTGATTAAGAGTTGTATTACTTCGTTCTAGTTTGATTAGCGTTTAAAAGGAGAAACCCATGACTATTGCTTTCAAAACCATGGGTACATCTCACACAAATCTTAATTTAGGTAAACCTTCTTATTATTTCATTGGTTCTCTAAAATTCGCAAAGAAAAGACGATTAGGAGTCATATAACTTCGTTCTAGTTTGATTAGCATTAAAAGGAGCAATCCCATGACTATCGCGTTCAAAACGATGCGTACATCTCACACAAGTTTTCATTTAAAGAGACCTTATTATTTCATTGGTTCTCTAAAATTGTCAAGAAAGAGGTGATTAGGATTACTATTACATCGTTCAAATTTGAGTAGCATTAAAAAGAGCAATCCCATGACTATCGCGTTAAAAATGATGCGTACATCTCGCATAAATCTTGATTTAGGGAGACCTTCAAAACGATCTGTACATCTCACACAAGTCTTCATTTAGGAAGACCTTAATGTTTCATTAGTTCTCTTAAATTGTCAAAATATAGGTGATATGTGTCTTATTACTTCGTTCTAGTAAAAATTAGAATCAAAAGGAGTAATCCCATCATTATCGAGTCCAAAACGATGCGAAGTCCTCACTGTGTCTTCATTTAGGGAGACCTTCATATTATTTCATTGGTTATTTCAAATTTACAAAGAAAGAGGTGATTAAGAGTTGTATTACTTTATTCTAGTTTGATTAGCGTCAAAAGGAGAAATACATGACTATCGCGTTCAAATCATATGTACATCTCACACCAGTCTTCAATTAGGGAGACCTTTTTATTGTTTCATTGGTTCTCTAAAATTGTCAAAGAAAGAGGTGATTAGGAATCCTATAACTTCGTTCTAGTTTGATTAGCATCAAAAGGAGCAATCCCAGGACTATCGCATTCAAAAGATGCGTACATCTCCAACAAGTCTTCATTTAAGGAGACCTTCTTATTGTTTTATTGTTTCCCTAAAATTCTCAAAGAAAGAGGTGATTAGGAGTCCTATAACTTTGTTCTAGTTTGATTAGCATCAAAAGGAGCAATCCTATGACTATCGCGTTCAAAACGATGCGTACATCTCACACAAGTCTTCATTTAACGAGACCTTCTAATTATTTCACTGGTTCTCTAGAATTGTCAAAGAAAAGGTGATTAGGAGTCATATTACTTCGTTCTAATTTGATTAGCATCAAAAGACCAATCCCATGACTATCGCATTTAAAACAATGCGTACATCTCACACAAGTCTTTATTTAGGGAGACCTTCTTATTGTTTCATTGGTTCTCTCAAATTGTCAAAGAAAAAGGTGATTATGAGTCCTATGCCTTCGTTCTAGTTTGATTAGAATCAAAAGGAACAATCTTATCACTAGTACCTTCAAAACGATCCGTACATCTCACACAAAGCTTCATTCAGAGAGACCTTCTTATTGTTTAATTAGTTCTCTCAAATTATCAAAATATAGGTCATTATGAGTCCTATTACTTCGTTCTAGTTGAAATTATCATCAAAAGGAGACATCACATCACTATCGCGTCCAAACGATTCGTAGACCTCACACAAGTCTTTATTTCGGGAGACCTTCATATTATTTCATTGATTGTTTTAAAATTACAAAGAAAGAGGTGATTAAGAGTTGTATTACTTCGTTCTAGTTTGATTAGTGTCAAAAGGAGAAACCCATGACTATCGCATTCAAAACCATGCGTACATCTCACACAAGTCTTCATTTAAGGAGACTTATTGTTTCATTGGTTCTCTAAAATTGTCAAAGAAAGAGGCGATTAGGAATCATATAACTTTGTTCTAGTTTGATTAGCATCACAAGGAGCTCCCATGACTATCGCATTCAATACGATGCGTACATCTCTCATAAGTCTTCATTTAAGGAGTCCTTATTATTTTATTGGTTCTCTAAAATTGTCAAAGAAAGAGGTGACTAGGAATCCTATAACTTCGCTCTAGTTTGATTAGCATCTAAAGGAGCAATCCCATGACTATCGCGTTCAAAACGATGCGTACATCTCACACAAGTCTTCATTTAAGGAGACCGTCTTATTATTTCATTGGTTCTCTAGAATTGTCAAAGAAAGAGGCGATTAGGAGTCATATTACTTTGTTCTAATTTGATTAGTATCAAAAGGAGCAATCCCATGACTATCTCATTCAAAACGATGCGTACATCTCATACAAGTCTTTATTTAAGGAGACCTTCTTACTATTTGATTGGTTCTCTAAAATTATCAAATAAGAGGTGATTAGTAGTACTATTCTTTCGTTCTAATTTGATTACCATTAAAAGGAGCAATCCCATGACTATCGAGTTAAAAACGATGCGTACATCTCACACAAGTCTTGATTTATGGAGCCCTTCTTATTGTTTCATTAGTTTTCTCAAATTGTCAAAGAAAGAGGTTATTATGAGTCCTATGACTTTGTTCTAGTTTGATTAGCATAAGAAGGAGCAATCCTATCACTAGTACCTTCAAAACAATCCGTACATCTCACACAAGTCCTCATTTAGAGAGACCTTCTTATTGTATAATTTGTTATCTCAAATTGTCAAAATATAGGTCATTATGAGTCCTATTACTTTGTTGTAGTTGAAAATATCATCAAAAGGAGCAATCACATCACTATCACGTCCAAAATAATCCGTAGACCTCACACAAGTCTTCATTTAGGGAGACCTTCATATTGTTTCATTAGTTGTTTCAAATTTACAAAGAAAGAGGTGATTAAGAGTTGTATTACTTCGTTCTAGTTTGATTAGCGTCAAAAGGAGAAACCCATGACTATCTCGTTCAAAACCATGTGTACATCTACCACAAGTCTTCATTTATGGACACCTTATTGTTTCATTGGTTCTCTAAAATTGGCAAAGAAAAGGCGATTTGGAGTCCTATAACTTCGATCTTGTTTGATTAGCATCAAAAGGAGCAATCCCATGACTATCGCGTTCAAAACGATGTGTACATCTCCAACAAGTCTTCATTTAAGGAGAACTTTTTATTGTTTCATTGGTTCTCTAAAATTATCAAAGAAAGAGGTGATTAGGAGTCCTATAACTTCGTTCTAGTTTGATTAGCATCAAAGGAGCAATCCCAAGACTATCGCGTTCAAAACGATGCGTACATTTCACACAAGTCTTCATTTAAGGAAACCTTCTTATTATTTCATTGGTTCTCTAGAATTGCCAAAGAAAGAGGTGATTAAGAGTCCTATTACTTTGTTCTAATTGGATTAGCATCAAAAAGAGAAATCACATGACTATCGCGTTAAAATGATGCGTACATCTCACACAAGTCTTGATTTAGGGAGACCTTCTTATAGTTTTTTGGTTTTCTCAAATTGTCAAAGAAAGAGGTGATTATGAGTCCTATGACTTCGTTCTAGTTTGATTAGTATCAAAGGAATAATCTTATCACTAGTACCTTCAAAACGATCCGTACATCTCACACAAGTCTTCATTTAGAGAGACCTTCTTATTGTTTAATTAGTTCTCTCAAATTGTCAAAATATAGGTCTTTATAAGTCATATTACTCTTTTCTAATTTAAATTATCATCAAAAGGAGCAATCACGTCACTATCGCGTCCAAACGAACCGTAGACCTCACACAAGTCTTCATTTAGGGAGACCTTCATATTGTTTCATTAGGTGTTTCAAATTTACAAAGAAAGAGGTGATTAAGAGTTGTATGAGTCTTATTACTTCGTTCTAGTTGAAATTATCATCAAAAGGAGCAATCCCATCACTATCATGTCCAAAACGATGCGTAGACCTCACACAAGTCTTCATTTAGGGAGACCTTCATATTGTTTCATTGGTTGTTTCAAATTTACAAAGAAAGAGGTGATTAAGAGTCGTATTACTTCGTTCTAGTTTGATTAGCATCAAAAGGAGCAATTGTAACGACCCCAAAATTGATACAATATAATTCTCATCCTCGATCATTAGCAATACATCTTTAATCTATCTTTACGTCATTATTCGATATTAAAATCACTAAAAATGCGGAATATTTAAATTTTTTATAAACTTTCTTTCTATATTGCCCTGAATCGCAACCTTAACATAACAAATATTTGATTCAATTCTATTACATGAATCGCTACAACGAAGGGACTATACAAAGTCTTACATCACTACGCAATATCCATTATACGTCGGATAGCTCAACTTACAACTTAACAATTAAATTACAATGGAAACATCAACTACAATTTGAAATTTAACAAAATTAATATTCTTTAACATTGATCTCTATAAATCACTTAACACGTATCTTTACCTTGCATCCTTGACCTGCAAAAATGATTATTTGCATGAGTGAGCTCGACAGCTCAGCAAGATCTAACAGTTTTCATGCATCACATAGCACATAATTAACATGCTCAATATTAAAGTAACATGGCATACATGCTTTAATCACATAACAAATATAAAGATTGAGTTCCTTACTCAATCGACATTATTAAATCAATCAATGTAGTCATAAATTGACTTAACATTTCATGCTTGCAACATATACAACATAGCATACTCTTTGCAATACAATTTAAAACAGTTCATAATATCATCAAGTTCACATAGAAATAGGAACCGAAAGACTTGCCTGGCTCATAGATTACCAATTACCGAAAAATAGTTTAATATAATCTGCTTCATGATCCTACATAACGTATTACCATACGCATCAATTATTAGTCACCTAGCAATGCTTATCAAATGTCTAAGTAAATAATACTTTATACTTTCTAATTCTCTTCTATTTACTCGTTTGACACTCGCTGTCAAACCTTATGTATAATTAACAATATCAGTTAATTATCACATAGCTAATCCTAATATTAGTTATCCACTTTAGGTTAACTCATTCCTCTTTAACTCATAAGTTAATAATTAATTACCACATAATTAATCACATCACATAGTCATTTTACATTTCTCATGATTAATCAACTAATAATTACATACTCATTTTAAATTATAATTAAACAAATTATGATTTGACATCCACTTTAATCAAACTACAATTAAACAATCATAATTTATAATGAATCAACTACATCATGCATTAAATCATAATTTAAGCATACTTAACTTAACCCATTACTTAGATTATAAATACTCAATTTTTATTCATGCCCTCATTAAATTATAATTATATAAATTATAATTTAAATTACACTTTTATCTTGATTATAATTATTCCAAATTATAATCACATATTAAGTTATAATTAAACAAATTATAAACTTATAATCAATTAAACTATATCATGCATTATAATTACACAAATTATAATTAATCACGCAATTATCAATTTATAATCCATAATTAAACATGCACTTATTAATTATAATACATAAATTATAATTTAAATTAACATCTAATTGATTAAATAAATCAACTAGAATTCATTATAATTTAACAAAAATTATAATTTAATTTAAACATTTACTCTTGATTATAATTATACAAATTATAATTAACCAATTCACCATTAAACAATAATTTAATTAATACTTTAAGGTTTTCAAAACCTCTTTTCTTTTACAATTACCAAATTGTCAAATTCATGTTATCAACATGCTATTGCAACTTAAATATATGATCATTATTCTAGCAACAATGTAACTTAGTCATAAAACTAAACTGCACACTTAAATAAATCACTGCCTCTGCCCAGGACACGGCGCAGCTGCGCAGCCATAAGCCTTGGCATCGGCGTAGCTGCGCAGGTGACCAGCCTGAGAAACCCCAGTGGCGCAGCTGCGCTGCTTCTGGCTGTGCTCCCGGCGTTAGCTGCGCAGGTACGCAGACAGAAGCAGGCAGTGCAGCCTCCCTGTTTCACCGATTAAACCCAACATGCCATCAAACGGCAATAATAAGCTACTAGAACAATGTATAGCATATACTTGATACAATACACTCATATAAATATCTCCAAACACAAAAATATTTAAACAACAATAATCAAAAGTTTTAGAAATCAAATTTGATATTTTCATAAAACATATATATTTTATAAAACCATTCACTGTAAATCACTTCTCAAGCAATTTTAACTCTATATACATGCATTATATACGTAATTGAAGATAGCATCAAACAAATTCTTAATAAACATATTAACATATATCAATTTCATCAATTTCTTCAAACTAAATCAACCATAATACATATAAACTCATATGAACTCATATGAACATAACTTTTCTATTAAAACATGTTTCTACAATCAAATTTAATTTCTGAAAATCATTGTTTATGGCGTCTAATTAAATTTATAAACATGTATATTAACAAAATTCCAACATATATCAACAAAATTACTAACTTTCATGAAAACGTTTTTTACAGAGAAGTTCCACAACATAAAACACTTTATTAAAACTAAATTTAGAAGTTATACCCTTTTGATTATGCTTAGGAGAAGAAGATAATGGCTTAGCGAGAATTCTTTCAAAGTCTCTTTCCCCTTTCTTTCTCTTTCTTTCTCTTCTTCTTCCCTTCTTCTCTTTTCACTCTATCTTTCTCTGTGTTTTCTCTCTAACACAGACTAACCTTTGTTTTGTTCTTTTAACCAACGTATATACAAAATATACATATAACATATATACATAATATGTAACTTATAATATTAATGTATATAATAAATCCTATACTAATTACAATTAAAATAGAGGTTACACCTTTGAATTTTTTTAAAAGCCCTAAGGCTTGTTTGGCAAAACAAGTTATTTTAAAAACAGTTTTTTAGTAGTTAAGGTCATGTTTGGGTAAAACAGTTTTAAAACAAAAGTAAGGGCCTTGTTTGGAAAAAAAATCATTTAAAAACTCTTTTCTTTATTTTAATAAATCCTTTTAACACATACTTTAATGCTACTCTTTAATTAATTAAATCTTAACATTCTAATTTAATTAATTAAAAGTCTAACATCAATTAAGCACATAAAATTGTCACATAATTACAATTAATTGCTAATTATAATTGCATGTAACACTCATCACATTACTTATCTAATTTAATTATCTCAATTAAATTAGAACTATAACATAAAATCATTATATCAATTAAATTAAATACTAAATATTCATTTAATTAATATACTACACTTAATTACATTACTCCATAATAATCACATAATTATTATTTAACTCAATAAATAATTCAATTAAAATATTTATTTACTCCAATAAATATTAAAATTAACATTTAAATTATCTTCACATAGATTCACATATTTCACCATATATGACACGTATTTACATACTTAAACTCAAAACATCAGATAATAAGAATTTTATTTATTAAATTCTCATTTATAAATTCTAAAAATCTGGGATGTCACATTCTTCTCTCCTTATAAGGATTCCGTCCTCGGAATCACCGAAACCCTACCTTACTCAAGTTTTCACAAAAATCTCTTTCACAATTTTATTGTTGAATAACTTTAACTCATTATCATAACGACATTTATAAACTACAATATATCTCTACTAAATTCACATCTTCAACAAGGTTAAGGTTTTATTACTTAACCTTCAATCAAACACAATCGTATATCAAATATATTTTTTAACTCATTCCTTTCCTTACTAAAGATCAGTACCATATTTCTCTAGTAGAATTAATATACTATATAATTCACCATCTATAATTATTCGGGTTATCACATTCACCCCTTCTTCTAAGAATTTCGTCCTCGAAATTCAAGTCTATCAATCTATATATATCATTCTATCAAAATAGATTTTTACGTTAATCTCTATTCACTGGATTAAAGCGTTCAACAACTACTTCTTTCTAAGCAATATCCTTCTCGCTACATTCTCCTTCAGAATAATAAGAATCTTCCACAATTGCTCAATAATTGGGAAGCGATATAAACAACTCAGGAATTTAAAAGATTCCAAATCATGCTGAGTGGTCGCAAGACCTTGAACTTATTTTTAGGTTTATTAGTGCTTCACCTCCGGTACTTCACACTATAAAATCGCATCGGTACTCTAGGTGGCCAGCCTATCGCACCCCTACGTCGGGCCCAAACGTAGTACATCGTAATGACTATATGCGTTACCTTCGGAACTATAGTCTCCGATAACATGTCCCCTTTTATAGGGTTGTTCAACTCAGCTTCTTAACATCTGAATCCGCACCAAAACAATTTGGTTTGGCATAGTTTGACCAAGAACGCTCGAATTTCATAAACATCTTTCAATATTTGTCTAGCTGAATCAAGTAGCATAGACTTCTAGCAATAATTTTGGACATCAATCGATATATATATATATATATATATGTATATATATTTTTAACCAACTCAATAAAATAAATATTTTTTTTTAAGGGAACTAAAAGTAAATAAATCTCTTTTTTATATATATATAGTTTAAGGAAACTAAATAATAATAAATCTTTTCACAATATCCTGATACCGTATCGTACTGATACGTGAGGATTTGTCATTACATGACGTCGTCATAATACATCATACCATAGTGGGCTGACGATCATACGATCACATCCAACACTAGGTTTAACTGCATTGATAACTTCCTCGATTTTTGTCTCTACACCATATCAAATGATGCATAGAACACATAAAATACCTTTTGAAATTTTGAAATTATTTTTGTCTAGCTGAAGCAATTAGCATAGACTGTGAATAATAGCACTATTTTAAAAAAATTCATTGGTTCCATCATTTGATCCAATGCTTTTCAAGAAAACAGGAGTGCAACATCAGCACGAAGCAATAATTTTGAAAATCTAGCAAAGCTAGGAGATTTAGAATATAAAACTTTCTCTATCAATATAAATCTTTACTCCATCATTACTTAATCATCTATCAACCTTAAAAACATCAATGCTTTCTATATTATAAACTTTCTATACCCAGTATAGTTCATCGAACTTACCACACTTTGGAAGTTCAGGAACTTGCCATAATATGAGTTAAGAACTTGTCCTAGCAATAGTAGTCAAAGAACTGATCAGAGACTGTCCATATGCTTAGGGGTTCAAAACATACATACGATATGAGTCACGATCTTACCATAAGTATGAGTTTTAAGAACTCGCCTAACCTTAAGATCTCTAATCAAATTAATATCATCTAATCTAATCTCTATTGACTCTAACTATCAAATATAATATGAGAAAAGAATCACCTCCTCGTCTATATATCGATAGTGCGACACCAACCTTCCACGATTATCACTATGATAAACCAAGTGTAAGCACAAAACCCTGCCCATACAAGATTTGTCAACTCAGTCACC